>OZ023175.1:28015743-28340743 GCA_963678695.2 Diplodus puntazzo | reverse complement strand
AGAGACCTATCTAAAGAGTTCCAGAGTCGGGGGCCATGGAATTTGATAAAAGATTTATGACCGGAGGTACGACAAAGAGGTAAATGAAAATTTTTCAGACCTCTCACTGAATAAGAGTAAATATCTGATGATAACAAAAAAAACTTATGAAAAGTGCCTGGAATGTCTTGTTTGTAATAAATAAATTTAGACATAAACAGACATGTTTGAAGCATATTAATAGAAAAAATTGATAAAAGTTTAAATTTGCTAAATAAGTGTGAAGATGGCCCTTGATTAGTGGAATTTGAAATCATTCTCAAGAATCTTTTTTAAATTGAGAATAGCTGATTAAGGTATGAGGAATATGAAGCACCCCAAACAATGTTACAGTATGTCAAATATGGATAAATTAAACTATGATATAATGTCATAAGACAGGACTGATTAACTAAGGAAGAGATTCTTCTGATAATGCCATAGGACTTCATAATTTTTTTGCATACATGCTCAATATGGTTTCCCCAGGACAATCTTACATCAACTAATATACCAAGAAATTTTGCACACAAGACTTGTTTGATTTCAATGTTAATAATTTGCAGCTTTGATTCCTGCTTAGGGAAAGTTTTATTTTTGTTTCTAAAAAGTATATAATTTGATTTGTTTACATTCAAGGAAAGCTTGTTCATTTGAAACCATCTTGAGGCGTATTCCAGCGTGGTATTGGCATTTCTCATTACACATCCAAAGTCAGGGTGAGACATGGCAAAGTTAGTATCACCTGCAAATAAAATGGGCAGAGAAGACTCAGACATTACAGCAAAATCATTAATAAAAATCAAAAACGGAAGGGACCCAAGAATTGACCCTTGAGGCACACCATAGTATAGTTTTGCTTTCTTAGATTCATTACCATTAATACAAACATATTGTTCTCTGTTACAAAGGTAATCACTATCACTAATTTGATCTCAACATCTTGAAGACCATATCGGTGGAGTTTTAACAGAAGAATATCATGGTCAACTGTGTCAAACGCTTTTCAGAGATCCAAGAAAATACCAATAGCAAACATTTTTTTGTCCAGAGCGGTAGAAATTTTATCAATAAGTTGCAAAAGAGCCATATATGTTGAGTGCTTTTTGCGAAAACCCTATTGGTGTTTGTACTAGGGCTGAACGATATATCGTTATCGTATTTATATCTAGATATGAACATTCAAGATATTCATATCGAAAAAGCAACGAAATAAACGATATAGATTTCTCCCGCTCGCCCTGCATGTACAGCTCTGGCAGTCACAACAAACATCATTTTTACGATTGCCCATGAATGCACCGCTAAGGCCAGCCAACCACAAACCTTATTTCATACTTGCTGTGGATCGACAGCTGAAGCCAACCAATGACAAACATACAAGGGCGGGAGTGAGGGAGACGGAGACTGAGACGCACACACACACACACACGACAGGGTTGCCAACTTGGCGATTTTCTCGCTAGATTTAGCGACTTTTCAGACCCTCTTAGTGACTTTATTTCTAAAAAGCGACTAGCGACAAATTTAGCGACTTATTCAGATCATCAGGGGAAAGGCGAGAAATATATTTTATTGTAATTCTCATCGCTGTCCACGGCTCCTTGGCAGCAGCGCCGGGCTCTCTCCCCTCTTACACGGCTGCGCAGGCGGCAGGCCAGTGTGTGGGCTGGCTGGGGCAGCAGGAGCGGACGTCGCGGCCGCTCGCTCTGTGGATTTGAGCCCGGATAGCTGCCGTTTACTCTGTTTTGATCCGTTAATTCTCTGACTTCTTAGACTTTCTAGATTCCACTGGTACTTTACCGGCGATAACCTGAGAAGCTGCTGAGTCTCGATCTTCACTCTCACTCTCTCTCCAGATTAGGTTGTCATCGTTCATCTTGTAAAAATGCACATAGTTAGTTTGATCTTCTCCCTCCCTTTACTGTTGTTACTTCAAATATATTTGTCTCTGTAGTGAGTTTGTGATTATTGGTTGTGAATGCAGAAGGCATTCACAACATATGTTCTTCGTTTTCACGGAATTCTTTAATTTTCTTCTTCTTCTTATTATTGGTTGTGAATGCAGAAGGCATTCACAACATATGTTCTTCGTTTTCACAGAATTCTTTAATTTTCTTATTATTATTGGTTGTGAATGCAGAAGGCATTCACAACATATGTTCTTCGTTTTCACGGAATTCTTTAATTTTCTTATTATTATTGGTTGTGAATGCAGAAGGCATTCACAACATATGTTCTTCGTTTTCACGGAATTCTTTAATTTTCTTATTATTATTGGTTGTGAATGCAGAAGGCATTCACAACATATGTTCTTCGTTTTCACGGAATTCTTTAATTTTCTTATTATTGGTTGTGAATACAGAAGGCATTCACAACATAATGTTCTTTGTTTTCACGGAATTCTTTAATTTTCTTCTTATTGGTTGTGAATGCAGAAGGCATTCACAACATATGTTCTTCGTTTTCACGGAATTCTTTAATTGGTTGTGAATGCAGAAGGCATTCACAACATATGTTCTTCGTTTTCACGGAATTCTTTAATTTTCTTCTTATTATTGGTTGTGAATGCAGAAGGCATTCAGAACATATGTTCTTCATTTTCACGGAATTCTTTAATTTTCTTATTATTGGTTGTGAATGCAGAAGGCATTCACAACATATGTTCTTCGTTTTCACGGAATTCTTTAATTTTCTTCTTCTTCTTCTTATTCTTATTCTTATTCTTATTATTATTATTATATCTTCCGGGTCAGAAATTTCAAAACTTAACTCCTTCCACATTTTTCAACGGATTCACTCCATTCAAACACAGAATATTCATCTCAATTGGGAATCAATCGCGTCTATTTTTCTAGTTGATATCATTGATAATTTCCGAAATATTAGAAGTTTTTCGGCCTTTTTTTCCGATTCAAGCAGATGACGGAATCCTCAAAAATCTTCAATTTTCACACTTTTTCATGCATTTTCAAAGCTAATCTAATAATTCATACGTCCACATTAAAACTCCATTCAAACTGTGAGACGTTCACAAAGATTAGGACTTTCTTCCCTGAATTCAGCTTTTTCACAGCATTCATACATTTTGCACAGTCGCACTTCAAACATTGGAAACTTTTCAGCCACTTTGAGATTTTTGCATTGGTTTGTATTGGGTGGAATGTTGACAGCCAGAGTGCAGAGGCCAACTGACAGAGTGGAAAGGAGCTGCCCGATATTCAGAAAATCTCGTCTTCAACTCGCCACCATTTCCACAATGTTTACTCCAGCAGAAAAATAAAAACACCAGCTTGTAGGTACACTCGTGCTCGTGCTTACAGCGGATCTCTGGAGGCAATCGGACAAAAACTTTTGGCTCGGTGGGCATTTTACTGACAGGAACACCGACCAACTGACGCATAGAGTCCCATTAAAATGAGAGGAAAAATATCTAGAGGCAGAAAAAAAACATTCACTTTTCTAAACTGCTCAACAAGACACATTTCTGACCACAGACACACAAAAACTTCACAGGATGCTCAAAAGACTCTCATAGTTTTGACCATACCATTATTTTAGTGATAGCAGTTACTGTTTTGCAAAGAGAAGTATGATAATGTGAGGTGAGCCTCAGCGGAAATCACTGTTAAAACAGCTCTCCCAACAGCTCTCCCTGTTGGTTACCAGGACTGCTCGGTTACCATCACCGTGGCAACCGGGAACAACTGAGCCAACACAGAGAGACAGATTTATCAATGAGTCAGTTTGACACACACACACGCACACTCAGATATGCATGTGTGAGCATACACACATGACCAAACATGTACAGACACACACACACACACACACACAAATGCGCACACACATATAAAGCCACGCTTAAGCACACACTCACATGACAAAAAAACGCACACGCGCACACACATAAAGCAATGCTTAAGTACACACTCACATGCACATAAACACACACACACGCGCACACACACACACACAAAGCCATGCTTAAGCACACACTCACATGTGCGCACACACACGCACGCACACACACACACACACACACACAGTATATTTCTTAACATTGAAACTATATTTAATGATTATCTTTTTTCTGTCATTCAAGTCGGGAACTCCATTCAAATAATTAAATGTTTTAATCATCGATATGTTGAGATTTATTGAATTTCTCAGTCAGATTCAGAGTATTTGATTCATTCTCACTGTAACATCTCTTCTTACTCCATCAGCTGCTTTTCAACACAAATTTAAGCTAGCATTGCAGTTTGGCTCAAACCTTATATTCCATTTTTTAATGCTTCCATTCTCACCAAACTATTAGGAAGCTTTATTCTCTTCAGATGAGACTTCAAATAAATTAAAGCAACCAATTCAGTTTGGCCTCAGTTTTTCAACCAATTCTACATTATTTTCAACCCAGGAACTCTGTTTAAATTTATTTAAATATTTCCAATCATCGACACATCGAGATTTATTGAATTTCTCAGTCTGATTCAAAGTCTTTGACTCATTCTCACTGTAACATCTCTTCAAACTCTATATATTTTAATGCTTCATTCTCACCCAACTATAACAAAGCTTCATTCTCTTCAGACGAGGCTTCAGATGAATTAAAGCTACCAATTCAGTTTGGCTTTAGTTTTTGAACAAATTCTACATTATTTCACAGTTTTCTAGATATTGTGGACATTATTCAAAGTTTTCACAGCCAGCAGTCCGCATTTGGCTTCAGCTGGTCACGAGGAGCATTCACAACCGCAAGTTCTTCAGAACTTGCCTTTTCTAGTTATTATTATTATTATATCTTCTGGGTCAGAAATTTCAAATCTTAACTCCTTCCACATTTTTCAACGGATTCACTCCATTCAAACACAGAACATTCATCTCAATTGGGAATCAATTGCGTCTATTCTTCTAATTGATATCATTCATAATTTCAGAAATGTTAGACATTTTTCGGCCTTTTTTTCCCATTCAAGCAGATGACGGAATCTTCAAAAATCTTCGATTTTCACACTTTTTCATGCATTTTCAAAGCTAGTCTAATAATTCATACGTCCACATTAAAACTCCATTCAAACTGTGAGACGTTCACAAAGATTAGGACTTTCTTCCCTGAATTCAGCTTTTTCACAGCATTCATACTTTTTGCACAGTCGCACTTCAAACATTGGAAACTTTTCAGCCACTTTGAGATTTTTGCATTGGTGTGTATGGGGTGGAATGTTGACAGCCAGAGTGCAGAGGCCAACTGACAGAGTGGAAAGGAGCTGCCCGATATTCAGAAAATCTCGTCTTCAACTCGCCACCATTTCCACAATGTTCACTCCAGCAGAAAAATAAAAACACCAGCTTGTAGGTACACTCGTGCTCGTGCTTACAGCGGATCTCTGGAGGCAATCGGACAAAAACTTTTGGCTCGGTGGGCATTTTACTGACAGGAACACCGACCAACTGACGCATAGAGTCCCATTAAAATGAGAGGAAAAATATCTAGAGGCAGAAAAAAAACATTCACTTTTCTAAACTGCTCAACAAGACACATTTCTGACCACAGACACACAAAAACTTCACAGGATGCTCAAAAGACTCTCATAGTTTTGACCATACCATTATTTTAGTGATAGCAGTTACTGTTTTGCAAAGAGAAGTATGATAATGTGAGGTGAGCCTCAGCGGAAATCACTGTTAAAACAGCTCTCCCAACAGCTCTCCCTGTTGGTTACCAGGAGTGCTCGGTTACCATCACCGTGGCAACCGGGAACAACTGAGCCAACACAGAGAGACAGATTTATCAATGAGTCAGTTTGACACACACACACGCACACTCAGATATGCATGTGTGAGCATACACACATGACCACACATGTACAGACACACACACACACACACACACACACACACACACACACACACACACACACACACTCACATGCACACAAATGCGCACACACATATAAAGCCACGCTTAAGCACACACTCACATGACAAAAAAACACACGCGCACACACAAAAAGCAATGCTTAAGTACACACTCACATAGATAGATAGATAGATAGAAATACTTTAATGATCCCAGACTGGGAAATTATTTTGTTACAGCAGTTGTGGGTCCACAAATAAAACACTTCGTACATAACATAAATAGAATCCAATATATACATAGTGTATATATACAGTGCACAGTGTGCTATAAACAATAAACTATAATCATATATACAACAAAAACAGTAGAGAGAGCAGAGTTCTCTATCAGGCAGAGGTGAGAGAGTTGTTGTATAAAGTGATGGCTTGTGGCAGGAAAGATTTCCTGTATCTGTTGCTACGACAGCGAAGCTGAAGCAGCCTTCCGGAGAAGGTGCTCCGCTGTCTGACCAGTGTGAGTTGGAGAGGGTGGAGAGGATTATCCATGATGGATAACAGTTTTTTCAGTGTCCTCCTCTCCACCACAGCCTCCAGAGTGTCCTGTTTGCAGCCAATCACATATATATATATATATATATACACACATATATTTGCATACAACAGATCCAGTGTGTTACAGTCTCTGGTGGGGCAGTCAACATACTGGTGAAATGTTGGGAGGGTTTTGTCCAGTGAGATGTGATTAAAATCCCCAGTGATGACAATAAATGCGTTAGAATGCAGCGTCTGTATCTGGGCAACAGCGGGGTGGATGACGTCACAGGCCAGCGCTGCATCAGCTGAAGGAGGAACGTACACACCGATAATGACGGCGTACGTGAATTCCCGGGGCAAATAATAAGGCCTCATCCCCACAGTCAACAGTTCAATGTCCGGGGTACAGAGACGTTCCTTCACGTGAACATGTCCGGGATTACACCACCTCTCACTCACATACAGTACAATCCCTCCTCCTTTCTTCTTTCCGCTGCTTATCACATCCCTGTCCGCCCGAACAGTGCTGAAGCCGGGAATCGCCACGCTGTGGTCCAGGATGTTTGAGTGAAGCCATGTCTCCGTGAAACACAACATACTGCACTCACGATATTCCCTCTGAGACTTTATCAGCGCGGCGAGCTCGTCCGTCTTGTTCCCCAGAGACCTCACGTTTCCCATGACGATCGCCGGTACAGCCGGTCTGTGTCTCCTCTTCTTCCCCCTCCTCTTCACTCCGGCTCTGCAGCCACGGCGTCTCCTCAGCAGCTCCTTCAGGACCTCAGGTCTGGCTCCGGGTAGCAGTGCAGATTCACACAGCAGTGCAGGTTTACACAGCGCAATCAGCTGGTCGCGTGTGTAAACAATGCGCTCAATGATGCGCTCCTGTCCCACCGTTGCTAGGGTTAGCATAATAAACATAAAAGTGCCACAAGCTCGTCCGTCTTGTTCAAAAAGACAAAATAGTTTTAAAAAAAGGAAGTGTCCATCTTCTCACTGTCTCTTGAGAAGAATTGCCAAAAATCACATCGAAAATCAAAACAGAAATACAAAAAAAACTTGGAAGCCCACGGGAGCTGCTGCAACAGGCTGCCACCTAGTACGGCGCCATAGCAACATAAACACACACACACGCGCACACACACACACAAAGCCATGCTTAAGCACACACTCACGTGTGCGCACAGACACGCGCACACACACACAAAGCCATGCTTAAGCACACACTCTCATGTGCGCACACACACACACGCACGCACACACACACACACACACACACACAGTATATTTCTTAACATTGAAACTATATTTAATGATTATCTTTTTTCTGTCATTCAAGATGGGAACTCCATTCAAATAATTAAATGTTTTAATCATCGATATGTTGAGATTTATTGAATTTCTCAGTCAGATTCAGAGTATTTGATTCATTCTCACTGTAACATCTCTTCTTACTCCATCAGCTGCTTTTCAACACAAATTTTAGATAGCATTGCAGTTTGGCTAAAACCTTATATTCCATTTTTTAATGCTTCATTCTCACCAAACTATTAGGAAGCTTTATTCTCTTCAGATGAGACTTCAAATAAATTAAAGCAACCAATTCAGTTTGGCCTCAGTTTTTCAACCAATTCTTCATTATTTTCAACCCAGGAACTGTGTTTGAATTTATTTAACCTCTTAACGCACGCCCCCTATTTGTATCGATTTAGCCAAAACGGCATGCCCAAGTTGTAAGCAGCATAGATCCCACATAGTTTGAGACTCAGACATGTACCTGGTATCATTGGAAAGGTAATACTCTCAGTAATATTGTCCAAGTGTCTGTGTGATTCTGTGACTTACTGACCCTGTGCTGCAGAGGTTGGAATGATGGGGTTGTTTCCCCGCTCATAAGTTTGCCTAAGCAGTGACTTAGGTGCAGACATCCAGGGACCCCTAGGCCTAACTTGAACACTACTAGGTGACAGACACAGGTCTTGGCTACCTGCAGTCCAAATTTGGAGTCAAAAGACCAAACAATGACATTTTTAGAATGATATTTCAACATATATGTCCATGCGTTTTTCCTAGGTCCTATTTAGAGACTCCAAATGGACACTTGGTTACCAAAGCTGTATAACCAGAATCAAACACCTATAACTTCACAACCCCTTTGTCTACAAACAAAATCTTGGTATCTAATGAAAGCTGACACACTGGGGCTCCTTGCTACTATGTGGGTTTGGATTGTCAGTCAATCTGGAAAATAATAAAATAAGCATAATTGGCTCCTGGCTACCGACCGGGGTCATCAGGGACAAGTGATCTTGGTCTAAAACATCAAATTGCAAGACATCATTAGCTTATCATCCACACACAACCACACAACAATCATGCACAAGTACATCTGTGCATGTGAAATGCCCCCCACCTCTCTCTCTATATCTCTCTCTCACACACACACAAATTGAATTGAATTGATTGAATTGAGTTTACTTTTACATTTACATTTTCTTTCTAAAATGGAGGCGTAATATTCCTCCTTTTCCAAAAGCCTCTGGGTAGGCGGGACGTGACATGAAGCTCCAAGATAGGCTGTAAACGGTGACAACGAATTTGTCCTCAAAATAAGAGCTTTACATTGCACCCTATTGGAGTTTAGAATTGGGCTCTTAGCGGGGGGCTTTTATTTTGAAAGTAGTGACCGTTCTCACTTTTACACACGCCGGGGACGCGTGGACAATGTTTACCAAATATAAATTTGAGAGTGTAATGTGACACACCGTTGGAAACCTCAGACCATTGGCTAAAAGGATCTCTACCTCATTTCACTGGAAATTTCCATTGGCTCGTACTGCTTTCAATCAAAATGGTCCCGCCCCAGTCAACGTGAGATTTCCATAATTTGGCGTCATTGGCTTACAAGCCTGTTTTGTCCCACCTCCTAGGCACCGATTGGCTCATGAGTGGTGTCAATCGATTCAGGAGACCTTCACGGTCATGAATCACGTGAGTTATGTTTGTAAATACGGAAGTGCGAGATGAGGAGATGAGGACGCGCGGATGAGTTTGTTGACATCTTTTCCAGCAAGGTTCATAGTGGACTTACATACATGGACATATTGACGAAAGTATTTTTTTTTAGAAGAAAATGGATTTCACCTTACAGAAGCATGGATACTTGGCGAGCTGTACAAAAAAGTCCTGTGTCATAAGATGGTCGTTGTCGGTAACGGGACGACGTGAAAGGTATGTAAGCGCTATTCGGTAGGCATAGGTTAGCTCAGTAGCTAGCCGAGCTAGCCCCTTATACTATTATGGCTGTGAGCAACCATATCATTCGTGAGTGGTCTTGAATGAATCGTGGCGATCTAAGCTTTCTTCCGGTGTATGACATGAATATATATATTAAAGGGTTCGTTTTCAAACATTCTGCGAACGCGATGCTACCGTCGATAGACCACAGGCTGTACCGTGAGCGGTACGGCGTGTTCTAAGAGGTTAAATATTTCCAATCATCGACACATCGAGATTTATTGAATTTCTCAGTCTGATTCAGAGTCTTTGACTCATTCTCACTGAAACATCTCTTCAAACTCTATATATTTTAATGCTTCATTCTCACCCAACTATTACAAAGCTTCATTTTCTTCAGACGAGGCTTCAGATGAATTAAAGCTACCAATTCAGTTTGGCTTTAGTTTTTGAACAAATTCTACATTATTTCACTGTTTTCTAGATATTGTGGACATTATTCAAAGTTTTCACAGCCAGCAGTCCGCATTTGGCTTCAGCTGCTCACGAGGAGCATTCACAACCGCAAGTTCTTCAGAACTTGCCTTTTCTAGTTATTATATCTTCCGGGTCAGAAATTTCAAATCTTAACTCCTTCCACATTTTTCAACGGATTCACTCCATTCAAACACAGAACATTCATCTCAATTGGGAATCAATTGCGTCTATTTTTCTAATTGATATCATTCATAATTTCAGAAATATTAGACATTTTTCAGCCTTTTTTTCCCATTCAAGCAGATGACGGAATCTTCAAAAATCTTCAATTTTCACACTTTTTCATGCATTTTCAAAGCTAATCTAATAATTCATACATCCACATTAAAACTCCATTCAAACTGTGAGACGTTCACAAAGATTAGGACTTTCTTCCCTGAATTCAGCTTTTTCACAGCATTCATACTTTTTGCACAGTCGCACTTCAAACATTGGAAACTTTTCAGCCACTTTGAGATTTTTGCATTGGTGTGTATGGGGTGGAATGTTGACAGCCAGAGTGCAGAGGCCAACTGACAGAGTGGAAAGGAGCTGCCCGATATTCAGAAAATCTCGTCTTCAACTCGCCACCATTTCCACAATGTTCACTCCAGCAGAAAAATAAAAACACCAGCTTGTAGGTACACTCGTGCTCGTGCTTACAGCGGATCTCTGGAGGCAATCGGACAAAAACTTTTGGATCGGTGGGCATTTTACTGACAGGAACACCGACCAACTGACGCATAGAGTCCCATTAAAATGAGAGGAAAAATATCTAGAGGCAGAAAAAAAACATTCACTTTTCTAAACTGCTCAACAAGACACGTTTCTGACCACAGACACACAAGAACTTCACAGGATGCTCAAAAGACTCTCATAGTTTTGACCATACCATAATTTTAGTGATAGCAGTTACTGTTTTGCAAAGAGAAGTATGATAATGTGAGGTGAGCCTCAGCGGAAATCACTGTTAAAACAGCTCCCCCAACAGCTCTCCCTGCCTGTTACAAGGACTGCTCGGTTACCATCACCGTGGCAACCGAGATCAACTGAGCCAACACAGAGAGACAGATTTATCAATGAGTCAGTTTGACACACACGCACACACACACACACACACACACACACACTCAGATATGCATGTGTGAGCATACGCACATGACCACACATGTACAGACACACACACACACACACACACACACGTATAAGGCCATGCTTAAGCACACACTCACATGCACAAAAACGCACACGCACACACACATAAAGCAATGCTTAAGCACACACTCACATGCACATAAACACACACACGCGCACACACACACATAAAGCCATGCTTAAGCACACACTCACATGCGCGCACACACACGCACGCACACACACACACACACACAGTATATTTTTTAACATTGAAACTATATTTAATGATTATCTTTTTTCTGTCATTCAAGTCGGGGACTCTATTCAAATAATTAAATGTTTTAATCATCGATATGTTGAGATTTATTGAATTTCTCAGTCAGATTCAGAGTATTTGATTCATTCTCACTGTAACATCTCTTCTTACTCCATCAGCTGCTTTTCAACACAAATTTAAGCTAGCATTGCAGTTTGGCTCAAACCTTGTATTCCCTTTTTTAATGCTTCATTCTCACCAAACTATTAGGAAGCTTTATTCTCTTCAGATGAGACTTCAAATAAATTAAAGCAACCAATTCAGTTTGGCCTCAGTTTTTCAACCAATTCTACATTATTTTCAACCCAGGAACTGTGTTTAAATTTATTTAAATATTTCCAATCATCGACACATCGAGATTTATTGAATTTCTCAGTCTGATTCAGAGTCTTTGACTCATTCTCACTATAACATCTCTTCAAACTCTATATATTTTAATGCTTCATTCTCACCCAACTATTACAAAGCTTCATTCTCTTCAGACGAGACTTCAGATGAATTAAAGCTACCAATTCAGTTTGGCTTTAGTTTTTGAACAAATTCTACATTATTTCACAGTTTTCTAGATATTGTGGACATTATTCAAAGTTTTCACAGCCAGCAGTCCACATTTGGCTTCAGCTGATCACGAGGAGCATTCACAACCGCAAGTTCTTCAGAACTTGCATTTTCTAGTTGGTTGTGAATGCAGAAGGCATTCATAACATATGTTCTTCGTTTCCACGGAATTCTTTAATTTTCTTCTTATTATTATTATTATTATATCTTCCGGGTCAGAAATTTCAAATCTTAACTCCTTCCACATTTTTCAACGGATTCACTCCATTCAAACACAGAACATTCATCTCAATTGGGAATCAATTGCGTCTATTTTTCTAATTGATATCATTCATAATTTCAGAAATATTAGACATTTTTCGGCCTTTTTTTCCCATTCAAGCAGATGACGGAATCTTCAAAAATCTTCGATTTTCACACTTTTTCATGCATTTTCAAAGCTAATCTAACAATTCATACGTCCACATTAAAACTCCATTCAAACTGTGAGACGTTCACAAAGATTAGGACTTTCTTCCCTGAATTCAGGTTTTTCACAGCATTCATACTTTTTGCACAGTCGCACTTCAAACATTGGAAACTTTTCAGCCACTTTGAGATTTTTGCATTGGTGTGTATGGGGTGGAATGTTAACAGCCAGAGTGCAGAGGCCAACTGACAGAGTGGAAAGGAGCTGCCCGATATTCAGGAAATCTCGTCTTCAACTCGCCACCATTTCCACAATGTTCACTCCAGCAGAAAAATAAAAACACCAGCTTGTAGGTACACTCGTGCTCGTGCTTACAGCGGATCTCTGGAGGCAATCGGACAAAAACTTTTGGATCGGTGGGCATTTTACTGACAGGAACACCGACCAACTGACGCATAGAGTCCCATTAAAATGAGAGGAAAAATATCTAGAGGCAGAAAAAAAACATTCACTTTTCTAAACTGCTCAACAAGACACATTTCTGACAACAGACACACAAAAACTTCACAGGATACTCAAAAGACTCTCATAGTTTTGACCATACCATTATTTTAGTGATAGCAGTTACTGTTTTGCAAAGAGAAGTATGATAATGTGAGGTGAGCCTCAGCTGAAATCACTGTTACAACAGCTCTCACTGTTGGTTGCCAGGAGCAGCGTAGTTACCATCACCGTGGCAACCGAGATCAACTGAGCCAACACAGAGAGACAGATTTATCAATGAGTCAGTTTGACACACACACACGCACATTCAGATGTGCATGTGTGAGCATGCACACATGACCACACATGTACAGACACACACACACACACACGCACACACTCACATGCACACAAATGCGCACACACATATAAAGCCATGCTTAAGCACACACTCACATGCAAAAAAGCGCACACGCGCACACACATAAAGCAATGCTTAAGCACACACTCACATGCACATAAACACACACACACGCGCGCACACACACACACAAAGCCATGCTTAAGCACACACTCACATGCGCGCACACACGCGCACACACACACACACACAGTATATTTCTTAACATTGAAACTATATTCAATGATTATCTTTTTTCTGTCATTGAAGTCGGTAACTCCATTCAAATAATTAAATGTTTTAATCATCGATATGTTGAGATTTATTGAATTTCTCAGTCAGATTCAGAGTATTTGATTCATTCTCACTGTAACATCTCTTCATACTCCATCAGCTGCTTTTCAACACAAATTTAAGCTAGCATTGCAGTTTGGCTCAAACCTTATATTCCATTTTTTAATGCTTCATTCTCACCAAACTCTTAGGAAGTTTTATTCTCTTCAGTTGAGACTTCAAATAAATTAAAGCAACCAATTCAGTTTGGCCTCAGTTTTTCAACCAATTCTACATTATTTTCAACCCAGGAACCGTGTTTAAATTTATTTAAATATTTCCAATCATCGACACATTGAGATTTATTGAATTTCTCAGTCTGATTCAGAGTCTTTGACTCATTCTCACTGTAACATCTCTTCAAACTCTATATATTTTAATGCTTCATTCTCACCCAACTATAACAAAGCTTCATTCTCTTCAGACGAGGCTTCAGATGAATTAAAGCTACCAATTCAGTTTGGCTTCAGTTTTTGAACAAATTCTACATTATTTCACAGTTTTTTAGATATTGTGGACATTATTCAAAATTTTCACAGTCAGCAGTCCGCATTTGGCTTCAGCTGGTCACGAGGAGCATTCACAACCGCAAGTTCTTCAGAACTTGTCTTTTCTAGTTTGGTAAAGATTTCTCTATCAACCATTTGTACATGCCTTAAAATAATCTCTTTATTTTCCTGAAAAAAGGGTTGGTTTTCACTGAACCTGTAGTCATATCGTATCATATCGATATCGAGATATCTGGCATGCATATCGAGATATGAAATTTTGTCCATATCGTTCAGCCCTAGTTTGTACAATATGTCATTATCATTGAGGTGTGTAATAACTCTTGTGTCAACTAACTTTTCCAGGACCTTGGAAACGCATGGTAAGATAGAAATCGGTCTATAATTGTTAAAAACACTGGGTTCGCCTTCTTTAAAAAGAGGTAAGACCTTTGCCACTTTAAGATCACTAGGGACTACCCCAGTCTTTAGTGACACATCAAAGACATGTGTTAAAGGTTTGCCAATAAAGAGAGCTACTTCCTTCAGGAGCTTAGCCTTGATTTCGTCGTGACCCCCTGCTGAATTATTAAGATTTACAATGATGTTGATCACTTCATTAACTGTGGGTGGTTCGAAGTTTTGCAGGACAGGGAAGACACCCGTAATATTATCTGTAGGGCAGTTATTAGATGGAGAGATTTTCTTGGCAAAGGTGCTACCAACATTTACAAAAAAATTATTAAATTCATTTGCTATGTCAGAGAGATTAGAGAATGTGGACTTGCCATCAGTAAATTGGGATGTAAATTTGGCAGGTGCCTTTTTCTTGTTTAATAGTTTACTAATAATATTCCATGTATTTTTTATGTTGTTAGTAGATTCTTTGAATTTATCAGAATAGTATTTCTTCTTTGCCATACGAAGTAAATAAGTGAACTTGTTTCTATATTTTTTATATGTATTAGAGTTCTGTGGAGTTGGATAAGAAAAAAACCTTTTATATAATCTGTTTCTCTTCCTTGAGGATTTTAAAAATCCAGTAGTGAACCAGGGTTTATTAAAACCATGTCTTTTATTGATTTTGAGGCTGACAAGTGGAAAGCAACCCTTAAATACGGTCTTGAACAGATGAATAAAAGATTGATTGGCTTTGTTGGCATCCTGCTGATCATAAACATCATTCCAATTTACTATTTCAAGCATTTCTCTAAAGCGTTTGATGTTATCTTCATTAAATTTGCGGAAACCTGTTCTGACATCGGGGCCCTTGTGTTTGAAACTATTACTTGTGGTGATATGGAATACAGGAAAGTGATCAGAAATGTCAGAATATAATATTCCTGAGTTTACTGGATAATCAAATGTATTAGTTATAATGTTATCAATTAGAGTGGCTGTTTTACAGGTCACTCTGGTTGGCTTGTCAATAAGAGGAAAAAAATAGGATGAATATAACACATTTAGAAAATTTACAGTAGAAGAATGGTTCTCAATATTGATAAGATTGATGTTAAAATCTCCAAGCAAATAACAAAGTTTACCTTCCTTATTAATAACATCAAGTGAAGCTGTGAGTGTGTCATTAAAAGAATTAATTTCAGCATGAGGTGGACGATAAATACAACCAATTATGACATTTCTGCCACCAAAAACAGGGCAAGACATTAATTCCAGAAAGACCGATTCAACCTCAGTTTCATTTGAGATTAAATCCAATTTCCGTATAAATTGTATTAACTTTGATAATCCTCTAACTTTTCCTTTAGTGCAGGGCTGGCCAAAGTAAGCTCGCAGATTTGGCCTGCCAGATGTTTCTTGCGAAATATTTAGAATTTAAAAAAAGTTCTTGCACCACTGCTCTGATTGAAAAATGTCCCATCAGCCTGATCTGTATTTTGTGTTAAAGGAACAGTTCACCCAAAAATGAAAATTCAGTCATTATCCAATGAACCCATGCCGGTAGAAAGTGGGATGATGTTTCATAGTTCACAAAACAATTGTGGTGCTAAACAACTGAAGCAGATGGGGATTTATTTTATAATGTAAAAAACATAAGCGGCTCCAAACAGCTCACCAAGTCTCAGGAAACCCAGAGATCTCAGATTGATTTGAAAAGACAGTGTTTACATCCTCAACACACTATTGAGCTTGTGCAGCAACTTCAGATGGGTAGGATACTAACGTGTTCATTTTAGCAGTTACAGTGGAAGAAGACTTAGTTTTAGTTTTTAAAAAGGTATAGATAACGTCCTCTCAAATTAATTTGGGATCTTTGGGCTTCTGGAGACTTGATTTTTTTTTTCTTCCCCCATCTATTTCAGTTGTTTAGGAGAATGCCACAATGCTGTTTTGCTCTAAAGTTCCAGAAATGTTTTGTTGAATACGAACCTCACCAAACCAGATAATGACTAAAATTTAATTTATTGTTGAACTGATCCCTCAAGTGTTAATGAGCAAATGGTACCACTGTGAGCTTGTTGATGTGCAAACATTAGCATTTAGTTTAAAGACCAGTCTCTAAGAGCAGCTGGAATGGCTGTAAACTCTGGTTGTTGTAAAACAAGTCACATGGACCAAATAACTAAAAACCTGAATCAGAACACAAGACTTAATAACCTGTTAAAGTGGACTGTTACTGTTTGTCATTTCCAGAGGAGATAGAGGGAGACATTGAGGAGCCTGAGTCCCGTCTCAGCTGGCTCCCTGCTCCACTCCGCAAACCCCTGGTCACAGGTTTATTGATAATCCACCTACTACAGCCAACATAGCAGCCTTTTTCTTCTAATGTATCTTTGGCCCTTTCTGTCTTTATTTCCCAGGCTTTTTACTATTATTGTGACTCCATCCTTCTCATACACCCTCTTTTGCCCTTCAAATGCTCTTGGATCTGTTGTAATTATCAGTTGAATACACATGAATGTGACATGATCTTCAATACCACATTGGTTTGACATCAGATACGTCCAGATTAGTATCTCTCATCTTCTCTTTGAATTAAGGCCAAAAGCATTTGAGTGAGCTTTGAGGTCTAAATACCAAACCTTCAAGAAGAAAATTCTGTGGAACTCTTTGGGCTAGCATGAATCTCAACCTCTCCTCTCTCCCATATGCATGCAGTATACACACAGAGGGCCTGACTTGGGACAACACTGTGACATTTTGCCAATTCACCAACACTTCCCTGCTGTTTGTTTTCCATGGCTGCAACATATGTCGATTTGTCTATTATGCTGCCTGTATAGACAAGGCAATTGTCACGTTTGATTGTAGTTGTTGCTATTTTACAGCTAACACTGCCTGGTCTTTCTTGTCTTTTCCAGACACTTTATTGTTATCTGGGTCATACACTAGCTGTTTTGTTAACCTTTTGTTTGTGCATGACTACAAGTCACATACATATGCTCTCCTCTACCCCTCTAGAGTCAGACTCCAGGGCTGATGTATATGTGGAAGGGAAGGACCAGATTGGAGGCTGGTTTCAGTCCTCGCTGCTCACCAGCGTAGCTGTCAGGAGCAAGGCACCTTACAAGTGAGTATCCAATCCACTCGGTGTAGTCTACACTAGGTCTAATTCACTGTAAATGACTTGGCGTGAGATGCATAGAAAATAATACATTGAATTGCAACTACTAATTGCAGTTGGGGCTGAACAATTAATCAAAATATTAGCACAATATGGTCAAGTGCATTATGCATTATGGAGAAGCTGCAGCATTTTGATAGAGGTAAAATGCATGTGACAAACAACATTATAATGAAGTACTGTAGTGCTGCAGAGATGCCCTGACCTGTAAATCTTGTTCTTCAGGTGTAAGAAAGCGTGTGTGTTTGGCACAGACCCCAGCAAATGTCGCATCATCATGATATATAGTTTATTTAGTGAAAATGAAAATTTGATGATAAATTGATCATTCCCACTAGTCGAGAATCGGTTGATTATATAACAGTCGTAACATCTGTCAACACAATCTCAATATGATTTTTCTTTTTCCACATTGTGCAACCTTCATTGCAACACAAGCTTGCAATTTCTTGAATACATTATCTAACATTAATAAATGGTGTTCGTATGAAAAGAGCATCTGATGAATATTGCTTTCATAAGCAACACCACAAGTTTATCAGTTTGCAACAATTTATAGATTATTCATCAAATGCTAATTGACAGTTGACAATTATCAGACAAGACGTTCAAGGACATCATCTTGGCTTGACTTTAAATAAAAGATTTTTAGTTTACATTTTTCTGATAATTTGTATACAACTATATAAACTACTATTTATGACAACTAAACAATGAATCAAGAAAATAATCCAGGGATTAATTGACAATGAAAATAATCTTGAATTGCAGCCCTACACGGAAAACTGATTTAACAAAGAATGGTCAACAGAGGATGAAGCAACAGAGGTTCAGATATTCTGACTTTTGGTCTCTAGTATAGTTTAAACTCTAAAATCACTTAATCCTACATTTCCCATGATGCAACTTGATGATGTCCTTCAAATTAGTCTCCCCTTGCCTCGTACAGTATATGGCAACTTCTTTCAAACTTTTTCTAAACCTTAGTAAGCGACCTGAGGCTCTCACTGTAAAAGAATGCCACTTAACAATTTTTTAAATTATTTGCATCTGACATTTATATGCCCCATTCATTTTTTTTAATCCTGATTTTGCCGTGTGAGACACTGATGTTGTTTGTTTTTGTGTCTAGGTCACTGGTGGTCCATGGCTTTGCTATCAGTGAGAAGGGAGAGAAGATGTCAAAGTCTCTGGGCAATGTTGTGGATCCTGATGCAGTCATTAATGGAGGGAAGGTGAGGTCAGGAGAGATGGCGAAAAGTCCACATTAAACTGTTGGATTCTGGTAAACTAGCGATTTTAAGTAGTCTTCTCCAGATTTATGGGGGAAGTTTAATTTCTCGTATTACCTTTTTATACCTAGTGGTGTATCCCTAGTATACACAGAGATCAATTTAATTCTGTTTGCCAAGGATTTCTTAGTTTAGTTTACTTTAGTTATTTATATACCACTTTTCAAACAAATCAAATGGAATTCAGAGTGCTTTACAAGTGATTGACAAAAGTAGGATATTTTTAAAAAATCCAAAAACATGTATACAGCATCTGGTGCTGAGACATTAACCACACCCTAATAAATGGTCTAATAGAATATCTTTTGTATTGTATATTATTCTTTAAATGTCATTGGGATTATACAGTACACACTCTTGCAATAGCTCAGCTTATGTTTCAAAACTATGACCAACTAGCATTGCTTATTAACATTTTAGATATCCCAAAAGAGGGAGTTCTAAGTTTTATCTGGGTGACCTGACATTCTAACATTTTAAAGTTAAATGGTGCTATTATTTATATATTTGCAGGACCCCAGTATGCCAGCCTATGGGGCAGATGTGCTGCGTTGGTGGGTGGCCGAGTCAAACGTCTTCTCTGAGGTTCAGATTGGACCCACTGCTCTAAACACAGCCAGAGACAACATCAGCAAGGTACCAGTGCAGTAAGGACATGATACACATGACCACTTCTCTTTTTTGTGAACGATACTCAATGCTTTCACACTTTTTTCATTTTTCTTTCCCAGTTGAGGAACACTCTGAAATTCCTGCTTGGCAACCTGCAGGGCTTCAACCCTCGTGTGCATGCTGTGGACCCCAAAGAGATGCACTACATCGATCAATACATGTTGCACCTGCTGCGCGAGTACAGTATCAAGGTGTGTTTATGTTTTAAATGTTTTTATTAGAGCACGTTGTTATACAGTTATTTATTTATAGCATACATATCTATGAGCGCAATATACATCCATATAGATATATGTGCAGTTAGGTCTTATTGCCCTCTTTTTGTTTTCTTAGAACATATACCAATAGTAGGTGAAAGGACAGATATAAATGTGAGATACAAATGAAGAAAAATAAACTAAAATGTAGACAAAGTAAATAAATATCCCTCCCCCCTACCCTATCCAGCCCTGCCTTTCCGTCTATTCACTACTTTGTTGGGATAAAGGGGAAAACTTAATTTCCGCTAAAAGGTGTGAGGTAATGAATGAGAGGTGACCAATTTTTTTCAAAGTATGCGAGTTTATCCATAAGAGTATATCTTATTCTTTCTAAGTTGAGTGTATTAGTGAGGTCACTGAGCCACATCTTTGCAGTGGGTGCTTCTTTCTTCTTCCAATGTGTGAGAAGTAACTTCTTTGCAACGATAAGACTATCGGAGAGGAAACATTGCTGAGAGTTGTTTAGTTTTTTTAGCATCATCTGAAACTCCCAGAATAGTAATGGGTGGTTTAGGTTCCAACTGTATGCAAAGTATTTTATCTATTAAACTGAAGATATTAAACCAATAGATCTTAAACTGAAGATATTAAACCAATAGATCTTAACCTTGGGACATAGAGCAAAGCTATGAAGCAACGTGTCGTCTGCTACGAGGCACCTGACACATGTAGGGGACGTCTCAGGGTATTTTCTATGTAACCTCTCCTTAGAGTAATGAAGACGATGTAGAATTTTAAATTGGATTAGGCAGTGCTGAGCATTAGTAGAGCATCGATAAGTGTGTTCCAAACTCTCTTCCCATAGAGTGTCCAAAATCTCAGTGCCCATCTCTTCCTCACATTTTGTTTTTATTAGAGTGGAATTCACTGGACTGATAGATTACAAGAAGTCATATATACGAGATATCGATTTTTCCTGAGCAAGATATAGGCCGGAGACATCTATCAAGACAAGAGCCTGTGAAAACCTTGAAATTCTGCAGGTGTGTTCTTACATAGTCTCTTATTTGCAAGTATCTAAAGAAACTACTTCCTGGTAGATTATATTTACTCTGTAACTGTGTAAAGGACACAAATATGCCTATTGTATGGATGCCTACATTCTTCCAGAGACTAAAAGTGTTATCCAGAATGGCTGGTGGAAAGGTAGGGTTCCCGGTGATAGGTAATGCATGGAATATGGGTTTAAAATTAAAGTGTAACTTAATTTGTTTCCAAATGCGCACTGTACCTTGGATCATCACATTGCAATTGTATAAAGATTTCTCAATAGTGTAAGGTGCCAGAAGGATGGCACCTATAGAATAAGGCTGGCATGCCTCTTGTTCCAATTTATGCCAGTTTGGTGTGGTTGCTGTGTCACCCAGCCAGTATGCTATAATCCTAATTTGTGAAGCCCAATAATATGATAAAAAATTCGGGAGTGCCAAACCCCCTTCTGTTTTAGATTTGCAAAGGTGTTTCTTGCCAATTCTATGAGTTTTGTAGTCCCATAGGAAAGGAGCACAATCGAGTCTATTTTTTTAAAGAAGGATTTGTGAAGAAACACTGGAATGTTCAGAAATAAATACAGTAGCTGGGGCAAAAAAATCATTTTAAGAGCATTGACTCTGCCCAGTAATGATATTGGCAGGGTCCTCCATAATTGTATATTTGCCTGTAATTTAAACAGTGGTGGGAAATTCTCCTTAAATAAGGAGGAGTGAGACTTGGTAATCTGAATTCCTAAATATGTAAATTTTTCTGGAGATATACTAAAAGGGAGGTTCTGTAACCAGGAAATGTTCTGTACATGCAAGGACATTAGCTTGCTTTTATTCCAATTTATTCCATAACTGGAGAAGGTCCCAAATGAATTGATTTTATCAAGTATCTGCAGAATCGTGACTTGAGGCTGAGAGATAAATAACAAAACATCATCAACCTATAATGACATTTTATTTATAGATTTTTGTGTATTATAACCATGAATTAAAGGGTCTGAGCAGATACTCTCAGCAAGGGGTTCGATTGCTAAAGCAAAATTCAAGGGAGATAGAGGACACCCTTCTCTCATTCCTCTATATAGATTAAAACGGGGGGACAATATTTGATTTGTGAGTATCTGTGCACAGGGGTTGTTATAAAGAAGCTTTACGATTGAAATACATTTTTCTCCAAAATTAAATCTCTTTAAAATCTCAAACAGATAAGGCCACTCGACTTGGTCAAATGCCTTCTCTGCGTCGAGTGACAGAATGGCGAGCTCTTCTTTCGGTTTATTATTAGAATAATGATGTTAAATAATCGTCTGAGGTTGAAAAAATAATTTCTACCTGGTATAAAACCAGTCTGGTCTGAATGCACTAGTTTATCTAACAAGGGGCTCAATCTATTAGCCAAAATTTTAGAAAATAGTTTCCCATCCTGATTTAACAGAGAAATAGGACAAAAACAGCTCACCTCTTCTGGGTCCCTACCCTTTTTGTGTATCACTGTAATGACTGCTTCTGTTAAGGTAGGAGGGAGGACACCATCAGTGTGGGCTTGAGTGAACACTTTATGTAGATATGGGCAGAGAGTTTCGTTACATTTTTCATACAGCTCACCTAAAAAGGCCATCCGGCCCTGGGGCTTTATTGCTTTTAAGTGAAGTGATGGTTTTTTTAACTTCTTCAACAGAGATTTCAGATTTCAGTTGAGCTGACTCATTTTCATCTAATTGGGAGAGAATCTCACCTTTACCAGATTTAACTTTATGTATTGTGCGATCATTTTCCTGTTTTCTGAGTTGTCGTGCTAAAAGTCTGTGTGGCTTGTCATTAAATTCAAAATATTTCTGTGTGGAATATAAAAATGCCTTAATAATCCTTGCTGAGAGTATCATATTATATTCATATTTTAAGGCAGATATTTTTTTATTTTTTAAGGGGTGGTTTCTGAATTATCAATAGTATAAAACTAGAGGGATACCTGAGCTTCTGAATAATCACAGAACTCTTTTTCAGATAATAACAGAGGGTTTCGTGCACATAAAAGGGCTGTGATCTGAGATCAAAATGTTGTGGTATTTCACATTTACGGTATATGGCATCAGTTTTGCATCTATGAGAAAATAATCTATCCTGCTCTATGAGTTATGCATTGCCGAGTAGAAGGAGTATTCTCTGCCAGTTGGATTAGTGATTCTCCAAATGTCAGACAAATTAGTGTTATTGATAAATGTATTAAGAAAGACACTCGAATTACTTTTCTCTATTCTGCGGGTGGAAGATCTATTCAAATATGGGTCTAACACGCAATGGAAATCCCCTGCGATAACTAAATTTGTTTGGGACAAGTCTGGTATAAGAGACGTTACCTTCTGAAAGAATGATGGACTGTCTATGTTTGGTGCATATATATTCAATAAGGTAAAGGGTGTAGAATATATTTCCCCAGTCAGAAAGCCACCTTCCTTATAAGATATTGTGTCTTTGTGAATGAAGGGAATGCCTTTCCTCATCATGGTTGCGGTACCTCTTGCTTTAACATTAAATGATGAATGGTATATATTATTGATCCATTTACACCGTAATCTGATATGAGAGTCATTTTTCGAATGGGTTTCTTGTAAAAATATCAGATCTGGTGCTAATAATTTAAGATGAGCAAAGACTTTACCTCTTTTTATCGGGTTGTTCAGTCCACGTACATTCCAGCTAGCTAAAGTTTGACCTCTCCTTCTTACTCCTGTATTCAGATCATCTTGTATTGGCATATCAGAAAAGAGCACAGTAAACATCTGTTTCAATTGGCCCACCTTCAAATTGTGGTTTTACAGTAGTAAGACGGCTAGGTCCCATCCTTCCCTCCCTCTTCCTATAACCTCCCTTAAATTCCCTGGAACAAACTAACAAAAAACATAAACATATCTAGCCAGTACCAAACAAAGGTATGGCGCGAGAATACTTCAGGAAGTATTCAAATAATAAAAAAGAATGAAAATTAAAAAAAAACGCTAATCTAACCAAGATCTATTACTTCCCTGAGCTGTTACTGTTAACCCTTGTTAACCTTAGTAACTACTAGTAAACTACTTTTCCAAATAGGTAACTCGTCAATTTTCTTAGATTTGTATATAACAAAAACATTTTCATTGTTATGTATAAAACAGCTCAAGTGTAACATACATTCCCACTATTACTTTTGGGGGATTAAACCAGTACGCATATCTGCTGGGCGGTTCACCTATTCAGATTCAACACATTAAATATAATGCCAGTCAGAAATGTGGGCTACCACCTACCACTCTTTTGGCGGATAAATAAGTGAGGCAGCCAGGTATGATTTCACTGTCATTGTCTATTGTGGCAATATAGTGTTTCTCTGCATAATCCTGAGCTTCCTTTGGGTCGTTGAACGACATTTTCACTCCTCCGTGCGTCACCATCAGTCTTGCCGGATAAATCAGTCCATATCTGACGTCTGACCTTCCTCGTAATATTTGTCTAACTTTCGTGAACGCTGCTGTCTGTTTGACCACAGACGGGGGAAAGTCTGGAAATATGTGTATTTTCTGTCCCTGGTATTCCAAGTTATTCTTTTCCATGGCCCTACGTAGTATTTCCTCACGACTGTGGTAGTAATGCAGTCTTAAAATGAAGGGTCGCGGAGGGTCCTCTGGTTTGGGTTTCTGGCGATTTATCCTGTGTGCCCGGTCTATCAGTGGTTTCTCTGGCAGAGACAGCACTTCGGTTAGGAGTTGTGCGATGAAATCTCTGGGTCCTTCTTTCCCGTCCGGTATTCCTATAATCCTAATATTATTCCTTTTCCAGCGCGCCTCGAGGTCTTCATATTTTTCGTCCAGATGTTTAACTTTTGTTGTGAGATGATATACTGTGGACTGTAGTGTAGAGAGGATGTCAGAGTGGGTTTTGTCAAGCGCTTTCAGAGCGGCCTCGTGCACGGCTGCTTTGCCCCTACGCTCCGAGATAGACTTCTGGACATTTTCATTTAGGGATGAAATCTCGCCCCTGATGGTAGCAGAAACTTCTGCAATGCGGTTTTCTATGACGGCACAAACCTCTGATCTGATCAAGTTCACCTCTGTGCTTAAGGCAGCGATGGTCGTGAGCACCGTCTTATTAGAGGGTTCATCCTCACTTCTGCTGTCGGATTCCGGGGCCTCCAAGTCTGGCGTGCTCGATGCTTCTAGGCCTGTCTCAGGTGACTCATTCTTCTTGCCTCTCGATTTTACCATTGTGAAAACCGTGTAGAATTATATGCTCCTGTGATTACTGCTGCGTTTATGTTCTTCAGGAAGTAGGTAGAGTTAAGTAGTTTGGCGTTTTTGTTCCGTTTTAGACGGATTATTGACGAGCTATCTGGAGGTGCGTCTTACCCTTTCATTGCTCGCTAATGCCCCCCTCAAGGTGTGTTTATGTGTACGAACAGAGCCAGCAGCTAACTGAAACAAGGGTAAACTTGAAAGCCAACTACATGCTTGTATGTGTGTCTCTACAGGTGACAGATGCCTACAGTGAGTTTGATGCTGGCAGGGTCATCCGTGTCCTCCAAGCCTTCATCAGCAGAGACCTCTCCAGCTTCTACTTTAGTATAATCAAAGACAGGTAAAGGCTTGTGACAATGTGAATACCACAAAACATTAAACTACATTAAAATACTTACTGGCGGTAAGTAGCTATTGTACTCGCACATCTCTCTGACCTCCTTTGTCTCTCCCTTTATCTGTTTGTTTCTTTCTGCAACTTTCTCTCAGGTTGTACTGTGATCCAGAGGACTCACTGGGCAGAAGATCATGTCAGACAGTTTTAGAGGAAATTCTCGATGGAGTGACCAGATCCATAGCTCCCATCCTGCCACATTTAGCTGAAGAAGTCCATCTACATGCACCAGGACATGACGGTGCGTGCCTGTCTGGTTATGTTGACACACAGATTTAGGGTTACTCCTTGAAACTGTGAATGAGCTTCTTGTGAGTTTTGCTTCTTTCTAACAAGATTGTTCTTAAACTGTCTCTTTAGAAGAGGGGACGTTATTCAAGAGCGGCTGGATTAAAAGTAGTTCCGTTTGGCGGCAACCAGGATTGGAGGAGGCAGTGGAAGGGGCATGTGCCATCAGGGACTCCTTCCTGTCTTCCATTCCAGGCAAAAATCCAGCTCAGTTTGACCTCACTGTTGCCATTGAACCTGGTTTGCTGTTTGAACTCATGGAGGTAAATCAAACACTGTGAGCAAGTCACTATACATGGTTTAAATCAGTGGTTCCCAACCTTTTTTCCTTGAAACCCCCCTTGCCTGTGTCCAAGACAAGCCAGGCCTCCCCAACCCGCATAAACTAAAACAAAGTGATTAATTACAAACTTTTATTTGCAAAAATAAACAACAGTTATATTCTCCTAGTTTTGCAATGTATATAGAATAGGCCTACCTCATAGGGGTGTTGGTAATAAATAGCTTAATGAATTTAAATGTGGACCAATAAATATGTTTAGATTATAGAGAGTTTTGATTGGGTGTGTTACTGGGGTTTTATGCAGTCCAGAGTATAATTGGCCATTTTGACTATTTTTGATTTTACCATTATATTTCACCTTAAAAACTATTTCCCGTTTTACTTGGCCTATCAACACAATTTAAAAACTGGTACACAGCTTGAATGCTGCTCCAACACATAAGTTGGACCGAGACTCACTGAGGCTCCGTCTTGCTGCTACGTCATCTTAAATAAGTCACGTGATTTTGACGTGCCGGCGCGTCAATCGACCTCAGAGGGTTGTACAAATATAACTTTAACCTCACAACCTCAGAACAGACAAAGTCGTGTGGCCCCCCCCGTGATCTCTGGCGCCCCCCTAGGGGGGGCGCGGACCCCAGGCTGGGGACCACTGGTTTAAATGAATGCAATACAGTCTACAGGACATGCCTGAAAATAATTTGTATGTACAAATGCAGAAGAAATGGACCATGTCTTTAAATGGACAAATTAAATATAGTGACTGTGTTTGTAGTTAGAAGATAGAAATGGGTATAGCATGGCTTCAGGACATCACATAATCATTTCCAGAGAAATAGAATAATATGACTACGTTATTAGATAGAATATGAAATGTACAACTTAGTGGGTTGCCAATGTCACCTGTTATGTGTTATTTTCCAGCATAATACTACATTGATAAAATCCCAGGCTTTTACTGTATCACTTTATAAAATCTGTAACATATTTTGCACAGGTAGTGTAACTACATATGTTAACAATATTATCCATAATTTAATAGGTAATAGGTAATATGTATAAAATCTAAAATATGTATAACACATAAATTAAATATGGATTCAAACAACTGATTTTTGTATAATGTTAACTATTATTTAACAGGGCAGTATGAATCCAAACTCACACCCTTCATCACACCCTTCACCACATCTCTCCACAGTCTCTCCAAGAAGAGCCCACCTCCACCTCCTCACAGCTGGCTGAGCTGATGATGGTAGCACGAGTCAACCTGACCAGTGAGCTACCCCGCGACCTGCCCCCAGATGCCCAGCTTAGCCATGGGACCTTCCTCATCAATCTGGAGGGTGAGCATGCAACACTAAGCTAATTTTATGTTTAAAATGTAAGCAAATCATGATGTCATACTAGACCTTTCTCACAAAATATTTCCACCTGTTAAAGGGCCCATTTTAACCAAAGGTACGTTATGTAAAAACTTTTGTTAAATTATCACCAGATTGTAAAGAAAAGTTTTGGCTTTATTTTAAAGACACTGTCACCGTCTGGGTCAGAAACTGGACAAAAATTGGAGAACACACAAGGGGTTGCGGGATAACAATGAATAATTTATTTACAGAATAGACTGTGTACAAAATTGTAGATCTACAAAATAAGGAAAATGAGGCATAATACAAATAACCAAGAAGCCCCAGCCAGCATCTGGACTGCGATCAGGCAGGCACGAAGCAGGATGCAGGATGCAGGCGTCAGGGTGCAAAGAGAGAGAGAGAAGACTGGCAGCTCCTCAGAGGGGGTACACACATAAGGATTTTATAAATCTTAAGAGATTATTTATCTGTAGAGCCCCCACACATGAAGATTAAAAAAAGTAACTAGTTACCAGGAAAAGTAACTATTGCGTTACTTTTAATTATTTCCCCTTTTGAGCTCGGCATTCATTTTAGTGTACTTGGCATCCATGTAAAATGTCTTTCTGCATGGCGGACCGGCACCTGCTCTCCCCAGTATTTTACCAATGAGTGCTCTGAAGGAGTCTGAGTCAGCTGTTGATAATGGGGGCATGTTCTCAACAACATACCTGCCTATCATTGCATTCAGTTCAGTCTGTGTCACAATTTCAGTTTTTGGGAAGCTGGAGCAGAAAAATCCAGCTTTAGCTGCTTGGACGGCTCCGTGTCCTTCTTTGTTAGCAGAGCTCACGTTAGCCACACCTGGCCTGCTATCTCTATTACAAGAGACAATAAAACGCTGGATCTCCTGTATGCTAATGCCATGGATGCATATGACGCCTCAGCCCTTCCCCTCTTCGGCAGGTCAGACCACAACTTGGTCATGATGACTCCCAGGTATGTTCCTCTAGTGAGAAGGCAGCCTGTGCACATCAGGACGGTGAGGAGGTGGACACAGGAGGCTGCTGAGGCACTGCAGGACTGCTTTGAGCTGACAGACTGGGATGTACTCTGTAAGCCTCATGGGGAGGACATTGATCTGATGACTGACTGCATCACAGATTACATCAGATTCTGTGAGGACAACAACATGCCAGCCCGGACCGTGCACTCCTTCTCCAACATCAAGCCCTGGATCACCAGTGACCTGAAGGCACTTCTGAACAAGAAGAAGAGGGCTTTCAGGTCTGGAGACAGAGAGGAGCAGAGGAGAGTACAGCACGAACTCAGAGAGGTGCTGAGGACATGTAAGGACAACTATAGGAGGAAGCTGGAGGCCAAACTCCAACAGAACAGTGTGGCAGGACAGGAATGAAGAACATCACAGGGATGAAGGGGAACGACAGGCAGACATCAGGGAGCCTGGATAGAGCAAACCAGTTCAACCAGTTCTTTAACAGGTTTAGCTCACCTCCTGCCTTCCCTCCTACACCCCCAGCCCCCCACACACCCACACTGTCCCAAATGGCTCGACCCTCCCCTCAGCACTCTCCTGTGCAGCATCTCCCCATCTGCCCCCCCTCCCCCTCCTCCTCCTCCACTGAAGACATCTGCATCAACCCCCGCCCAACAGTGACTACAGGTCAGGTAAAGAGGCAGCTGGAAAGACTCCATCAGCGAAAGGCTGCAGGCCCTGACGGCATCACACCCAGGATCCTGAAGACCTCTGCCAGCCAGCTGTCTCCTGTACTGGGACATCTGTACAACCTGAGTCTGAGTCAGGAGAAGGTCCCAGTGCTGTGGAAAAAGTCCTGCTTGGTTCCAGTCCCCAAGAAGTCGAGGCCATCCGACCCAGCAGACTACAGACCAGTCGCTCTCACATCTCATGTGATGAAGGTCCTGGAGAGACTGGTCTTAGCCCACTGTGAGGATCACATTGTTTGATTTCTCCAGTGCTTTCAACACCATTCAGCCTCTGCTACTGGGTGAGAAGCTGCAGGTGATGGGTGTTGACGACACAATGATCTCCTGGATTACTGACTACTTGACAGGCAGGCCACAGTTTGTCCGTCTGGGCAGTGTTCTGTCTGATGTGGTGGTCAGTGATACAGGAGCTCCACAGGGAACTGTGCTTTCACCCTTCCTCTTCACCTTATACACCACTGACTTTCAGTACAACTCTGAGTCATGTCACCTGCAGAAGTTTTCTAACGACTCAGCTGTTGTCGGGTGTATAAGGGAAGGAGAGGAGGGTGAGTACAGGACACTGGTAGACGGCTTTGTAGAGTGGTCCGAACAGAATCATCTGAGGCTGAATGTCGACAAGACCAGAGAGATGGTGACTGACTTCAGGAGGAAGAAGATGCCTTTGCAGCCACTACGGATCAGAGGGGAGGTGGTGGAAAAGGTGGAGGACTACAAATACCTTGTAGTGGTGATAGACAACAGACTGGACTGGAAATCTAATACCGAGGCTGTGCACAAGAAGGGGATGAGCAGACTCTATTTCCTGAGGAAGCTGAGATCCTTCAATGTGTGCAGCAAGATGTTGGAGATCTTTCACCAGTCTGTTGTTGCCAGCGTCATTTTCTTTGCTGCTGTGGGTTGGGGCAGCAGCATCAGAGCCAATGACACTAACAGACTTGATAAAATCATCAAGAAGTCTGGCTCTGTACTTGGTCTCAGGTTGGAGTCTTTTGAGACCGTGGTGGAGAGGATAACGCTGAATAAACTGTTATCCATCATGAACAATGATCAGTACCCTCTCCATCACACAGTAGACAGACAGTGGAGCACCTTCTCTCACAGACTGCTGCAGCCCCGCTGCCACATGCCATCACACTGTACAATAACAGCTAAAACTCTGGTCATAACACACAGTGTCTGCGCACTTTGGTTTTACACACTCTGTTCACCGCACCTTATATTTTATCTTGCACTACAGTCACTCTGCTTATTTATACTTTTGTAAATACATTTTGTACTTTTTCTTACATTCTGTACATTTTTTACATTTTGTAAATTTTTTTGTACATATTACTTTTTTCTTTTGCTATTTAATATGTCTAGATTGTCCCTCTTATTTCATTGTGTTGTTATTGTCTCTGTGTAATGCTGCTGCTACACCAAAATTTACCAGCTTGGGATCAATAAAGTATATCTATCTATCTATCTATCTATCTATCTATCTATCTATCTATCTATCTATCTATCTATCATCAACAGTCAACAACAGTGTTTTTGGCCACTAGTGTTGTAGAAGCGTGTTCCGTTCAGAGATGCTTCATAAGATTAGAGTTGCTTACAACGGACGCAGACAAAAGAGATTAAAGTGGTGTCTGTACTTCCACTTTGAAAATGTTACCTTTCCCTCCGGACTCGCCTTGCTGCAGCTCACCTCTGCTAGTTTGTGTGTGCGAGGCTGCTGTGCGCGTGTGTTGTTTGTGTGTAAACTGAACACTGCCTCTGATTGGCTTACGAACTCTCACCCTACCTTAGAGAGCGAATCATCATCACTTATGCGGTTGTCCCGCCCCTCCCTCCTCCCTCGCCAAGCTGAAAAAAATAATAAAATAAAACAGCTTTGCAGCTCTTGTGGCTGAGAGCCGAGTCGGATGACAACAGCTTTCAATGAGCAGCTTCAATTTGTAACGCACCACATTTAATTGTCGGTAACGGTAATGGTAACGGCGTTGTAACAATGGAAATAGTAGGCTAATTAGTTAGATTACCCGTTACTGAAAAAAAGTAACACCGTTAATAACGCCGTTTATTCTAACACCAGTATTCCCAACACTGGTCACCGGGCTCTTCATAAACGGAAAAGAGCATGGACTGCATATAAAAAAAGAGTAAATAAACGTTTTAAAACATGAAAATGGCTAATTCAAACACCCCCATAAGAAAAGTTAGATCATTTACGTCTTCCTCAGTCAGCTGGTTGGCTACAATGCGTGTCACGTCACATTTCACCGAGTAGTGCCTCAGGAGTCGTCAGCTTTCCCCACACACGAAGATTTTTCGTCGTCAATATTGAACAAGTTTAACATTTACGATTGTCGGCCGCGACCCGTTTCCAAGCAAATTATCGGGACAGATTGACTCTTAACACACAGACCACAGGATCCAACAGGACCACGTATAGGATAATCCTATAAGACAGAAGATAATCTTCTGTGATCAGGAAGGGGTACAATCTAGGGGTGCAAAAAAAAAAATCGATTCAAAGATGCATCGAGATGCTTAATGGGACGATTCTGAATCGATGCAGTAACGTCACATAATCGATTTTTATTGCGTTTCCCGTTTCTGCTGGACAATAAAGTTGTAAAGTTTAAGTTGCATTGTGGGTGAAGGACGGACAAGCGAGCGAACACAGTAAAGCCACCATCTTAACATGGAGGAAAGCAGTAGCGGTAGCCGATACGCGATAAAAACATTTAGGAACAATTTGGGAACATTTCGGACTTTATGAAGTTGCTGGGACGCGACGACAACTGGACAAGACCCATGCTATTTGTAAAACTTGCCACGCTAAAATCAAATACTTCGGTAACACCACTAATATGAGGAACCACATTAGCCGATGGCACGCTGAGCCAAATTTTAGCCTCTGGTCACAACGGAAAGAAAACTACTGACCCAGCACAGCCAAAGATCGACGAGTCCGTGAGAAAGTTGCCATCCAAGTCCGAGAGAGCCCAGAGGATAACTCGGTGTGTAGGAGCTTTCATAGCGAAGGACATACGGCCTTATAGCGTCATCATGAACGCCGGGTTTCGCCAGCTGGTTAAGACCCTGGAACCGCGATTACAAGATCTCGGCAAACAGTTGCAGACACGGTTGTGCCGACGTTGTACAGAGAAACAAAAGCCCGGGTGATGAATTCAATGAGGGAAGCTTGCCGAGTAGCAGTCACATGCGATTCATGGACTAGTGTGGCCACCGAGTTCTATTTAACGGTAACGGCACATACCCTTAATGACGACTGGGACAATGTCTTATTTTGTCGTATTTTTTTGCACTTTAATTAACAGAACACTTTATTTTTGAGGAATTAAAATTAAATTAAACACATGTTGGTAGGCTTGGCCTATAATTATATTTTACTTTACAACTTAATGTAACAAAACATGTGAAATTTGTTTACATCTGAATTTAAAAGCAGCTTTCTAAATAAAGAGTTCATATTTATCCGACTGTTTGTGTTAATTGATGAAAAAGCCATGTGTGGTAATATAGAAAATTGAGGATGAAATGCATCGAGATGCATCAAGATGCATTGTAGAATCGAATCGAATCGCATCGTAGACTGGTGAATCGTAATTGAATCGAATCGTGGGGGCAGCGAAGATGCACACCTCTAGTACAATCGGAGCAAAATCAGCCCGATTATCGTTATGTGTGTTACCCCCCTTTAGGCTACACTGGGCCCTTGGTGTAAGCCAATCAGCAGCCAGCTCTGCTTTCTCTCTGGAATCAGCCTGAAACTGAAACCACCTGGTGCCCTGGTGGAACTCTGCACCCCCATGAGGGAGCAGCAACACGGGCACCCCTCTAGGGCCGTGACACCCTCCTCCATAGGAGCAGAGTTCCAACCAAGAAGCACAACATGGGAACATTTACTGGTCACCCTAACCATCAACCAATTGATGCCACCACCAGACATCCAACCTGACATTTTAAGCTACAGATTCCCATCAATCTGCAATGCAACATAATAAATTCAACTACTCCAAAATGAACCTTGAGCCATTACCACCACTGCACTAAATCATCAGAAGTGCAGTACTATTTATCATGCTACAGGTATGTAAGGGAAAGTATGTATACAATGCAACTTGCATGTGTGGACGTGTGTGTGTGTGTGTGCATACATGTGTATGTGACACAGCTCTCACCAAATCCAGGGAATTCTCCCTCCAGAGTTTTACCATCAGCTGTTCCCGACAACCTAGCAACTCCTGGCGCCTAGAGAAGCATGGAGAGTCAATAGAAAGCGACAGAAAGACCAGGGAGAATAACCACTGAATGGTCAGAACAGAGTTCAATCGGGGACCACCCTTGATAAGGCATCGGCCACAATGTTGTCCTTGCCTTTAACATGGCGGATATTTAGGCTATAGGACTGCAGAAATAGAAACCAGCGCATCAGTCTTCTATTTGGACAGGACAAGGAGTGAAGAAAAACTAGTTGATTATGGTCTGTATAATCCACTAGAGGAGCACCGGAGTCAACATAGACTTCAAAGTGTTGTAGTGTCCACACCAGGGCCAGTCCTTCCTTCTCGATTACAGAGTAATTCAACTGATAAGTGTTGAATTTTCGGGAGAAATAGCTCACAGGACGCTGAACATCATTACTGCCAGATTGGACTAACACAGCACCGGTGCCACGATCACTCGCATCCGCCTGCAGTTCAAATGGATGCTCCAAACAGGGGCTCTAAGGACAGGGGTGGCACACAGGAGAAACAGCCACAGATATCCTCTGATGAAAGCAGAAAGTTCAGCAGAGCGCTCAGGAGACAAGTGCCCACACACAGACTCAAGATTAGACAGGGTTTCTTCAGCCGACCCCGCAATCTACATCCATCGGGAGCCACCACCCCATCATCATCATCCAGTACAACCACATCAGACAAATACCGTCTGACGGTATCTGCCATTAGCGGGGCTAGCACTTGGCTGCGCACTCCCCCCTGCCACAGAAGAATGTGCCCCCCGGGAGAAATAGGGTTTTAACAGGTTTACATGGCACACTTGAGGACAAATCTCAACTCAAGTCTCAAGTCAAGTCTCAATCAAGTAGTTCAAATCAGACAGCTTACGGAGTACAGTGAATGGACCAAGAAACTTCGCCTGAAACGGGGAACTCACAACAGGAAGCAGTGCAAGAACCTGATCACCAGGACTAAATTGGCAGACCTCAGCTTTTCGGTCATAGGTGTGTTTCATCTTGACCTGAGATGAGGCCAGTAGTTTCCTACCTTCTCCCCAGCCAAGTACAACTGATGCCAGAAACCATTAACATAGTCAATAATATTCTGAGGAGGTTCAGGGAGCCTCACAGAATCAGAGCAGGGCTAACGGCCTACGCACAGTATGCCCAAACACCAATTCATTTGGGCTAAAGCCCGTGCTCTCCTAAACAACCTCTCTTGCAGCTACCAGGAGCCAGGGTAACCCCTCCTTCCAGTCACCTCCCAGTTAAACAATAGCTGCACAACAAAGCCTTCAAGGTCTGGTGAAGCCGCTCCAAAGCGCCTTGACTCTCCGCGTGGTACGCAGAGGATTGCCTTTGTTGGACACGGAGTTGTTGCAACACCTGTGAAAACATCTTGGAAGAGAAGTTCGAGCCATGGTCACGCTTTGGAATACCAAAGATGGAAATAAATTGTGTAAGGGCCTTAACCACAGACTTGGTCTTAATTACTCTCAAGGGATAAGCGGCAGGATACCTCAGCAAAATACTTACTGCCTGACTTAGAACTAGGAAATGGGCTAACACAATCTACTATTAGATGATCAAACGGCTGTTCTATAGCTGGAATAGGAGAAAGAGGAGCCGGACTAATTCTGTCTGATTGGGTTTCCCATCTGACAGGTGTGACAGGTCTTAATGTACACAGACACATCCCGTTTCAGACGATGCCAAAAGAAATACCTCAGTATGCTCTTGTACGTTTTACGGACCATTTCAGTTTACGTTTTCAGAACTTCCTGCCAAAACTTCTCAGGAACCACGATCTGGAAGACAGGATCACCAAGAAAGTCATGAGGCACCCATTTTCTTACCAACAGCCTGTCCCGCAACAGGTACCCCTTCAGGCACTCTCCCCATCAACCTCTGACAGCACTTAATCAAAATACTCGCAAAGTGTTTGATCAGCTTGCTGTTCAGATGCTAGGTCACTGCGGGAGACAAACAAAGAGCTAGGAACAGGCACAGGAGAACCCACATTCAACTTGGTCACACGATCCTCAACCTCTAATTCAGGCTGATCTTTACTCAAGGCGCGAGTGACCGCACGTGCTGAAAACACATCCGGAAAACACTGAGCATTCTTATCAGGCATGTTGGAAACAGGAGTAACAGTTACTACTAATGATGGTAAATTGACAACACTTATATACTTTATTGCCAAGATGCCATCATGCCTTTATAGCCATCCCATCCTTTTCTTTTAAAACCACTCTGAGCTCCCAGTCCAGACAGCTAGCTGGACAGCTAACTGAGCTAGCTAATGGAGCTACATCTTGCAGTTAGGGGCTGGTTATATGCTGTTCCTTTTTTTGTTTGGAGAATAAATTAAAGAGGTGGTCAATTTTTATTTTTGCACCTTTTAAATTGCGCCGAAGCTGTCCACATAGGCCTGTACACAAAACATATGGGTGTAGGACCAAATAAAAAAAAAAGTCTTCTCTGCTTTGAGAGCATGAAGACATTTACTCAAACAGTTTCAAGTATTCATAATATTGTTTATTGATATATTTTTACTCATAAGTTTGTTCATCACAACATAAAAAAGCAGCAAAATTGTACTTTTTTTACTGTTAAAAAAGACAACCATGTTCAAAAAGGCCTATTAAATAATTCCTAATTTTTTAAAAGCCTTTATGTAAATGATCACATAGTATTCCTACTGTTTCAACAGCTTTTTATTCTATTTTAATTGTGCGATTATATTGTATGTATATACTATTTATCTCCTCATGAATATCACTTAATTTGCTACTGCAATAGCCAAATTATCCAACAGTATCACAGTTTAATTAATCATCACATCAATAATGCCACTCATTGTTCTGATGATGTTGCTTGTGATTACGTCTCCAGTGCTTGGGATATAAGGGTTCTATTGGCAGAGAAGGAACATAACAGTTAGAGTTATGTTTTAATTATATAGTACCTTTTATACCAGAGATAGGGACTTGGGTTTGCAACTTGGACTCATAAACAATCTTTATTTTTTGGTGCATCATCATTAACAAAACAAGATGCATGTCATTCCCTCATGCGTGCGGCCACAGATGGCAACAACACTATGGCGGTGAACACAACTGCTGCTGTTCTCCTTTTTGTCATAAGCTTTGCTATAGGAACTTCAGCCAAGGTGCAAACAAAACAATCACCAAATGAAGTGTCTGCAGGATGAATATAAAGGATGCTGGATCTGGATGCACCTGAAACACACCCTGATAGGTCCATCCTTTTGGTAATGTGAAAGTTAACCTCAGCGCCTATGGGCAGTTATCAGACATGTTTTGCACAGCATCAACAGTGTGCAAGAGGTCAGTTTACTTTAAGTACAGAATTTCTCTTAACTAATTTAAACACTGAAAAATGTTAAGAATTGAGAGGGTCGTGCTATCCATACAGTAAGTAAAATACTAATAATTGATGCTCTACCGTAAACTGCAGTGTTTTTTTTGTGCTGCTACACATATTTAGTACAGCGCTACTTACATGTAAACCTAGAGCTGATGGCAAGCAAACCCATGGTTTCGATGTTTTATATTAATGCAAAGAATCATTTTTGTCAGACAAGAAAGGTGCTAATTTTCACAAATGATAGATATCTTTATGAACAAAAGTGATGTTTTAATACCACCAGTTTATGGACTTAATTTAAAAGGAAAGCTTTGTTTGTGTGTCTGTTGTATTTTTTTCATATTGCATTGCAATAGCCTCTTTAAAGTGATCATATGCCAAAAACTAATCTGTGCTGATAATAGTCTATGCTAAAAGATAAAGGAGTTATCATAATACAGTACATGCTTTGAATTCCTTAGATATAACTATAGAGTGTTCTTAGCAGAGAGGATGGCATGCAACAGATGATTAAATGCTCATTACAACCACAAGACACTTGAGACTTGACTTGGAAAAAATGACGTGTGACCATCTCTGCTTTATACTAAGAGCTTTTTATATCTATAGTGGGAGCAGGTCCACTTCAATGGAGTCAGCCATGTTGCACCACCATATTTCTAAAGTAGCCCAGATTGGACAATCCAGACACTGGCTGTAGAGAGGGCCTTTCACAATTTTTTTTACATTTTTTATGACCACTGTAGGAAAATGAGGTGAAGGATGTTCAGTTGCAGTCTGCAAACACACTATTAGATGCAACCGAAGCCTAAACAGTAAACCTTTAACAACTTCTCTCCTCTTTTACATCCTTCAGACGCCAATCAATAAACCCAATGTTAACTGAGCCGGGCGATTAGATGCTCCAGTTATCCACAATCACCAGTGTTGGCCTGCATGAAGTTAGAGATACCAATGAGAGCCAGACTTGATTGAACTTTATGCTCCTCCTGCTTCGACAAAACAAACATATCTGCAGTGAACAAGGTCTATATCATTGAGCAATAAAGTATGAATAATATGTGTGTATCTATCCTGTCAGGTGGTGTTATCCATGAAGACAGTGCCTACAGTATAGCAGTGGTGCCCACTACTGCTGCCCGGTGCCCACGGTGCCGCCGCTACACTGCAAAGTCAGCAGACAGCCTGTGCCCGCGCTGCCAGACTGTCGTTTCACAGGCTCAGTGAAGGTTCTAGATATTGTATCACCCTGACGACCAGCAAACATCACTTTGGCTGTTGTGTTTCCCTGCTTCCCATGAATTTGCTTTGCAGGGCTGAATATCAAGCAGGTTTTACAATTATTGTCTGTTTGCTGAGAGATGTTAAACTAACTCCAGATCACTCCAGTTTTCTCTCTCAGCAAAGACCTGCAGCCCGGCACAGGACTGGCATTGTAATGACCTAATGGCAGATAAGCATACTATTTCTCAATGTGCTTCACACTTCACTGTAATGTACTTTCCATGAACAACCTTTTCAAACTCTAAAACCAAAATGTCCAAAGTGGTTTTGGTCATTTGGCTGTGGCATCAGTGTGCTACTTACACATCAGGATTCTTTACTGTGTTTAGAGTTGGGAACTGGAGATATTGATTTGATTTTCAGTGAAGAAGGGATGCCATTAAATGAAGCTTATGATTTTTAAATGTGTAAATACATTGAAAAGGAATTCACTACCATTGAGTGTCACTGTGTGACAACAGTTGAGAGAAATCTTTTATATATTGGGCGTGGGTAAGTTGTCAATGCCTACCTTTGTGTAATAAATTCTGTTCCTTGTAAACTAAAATAATTGAAGGTGTATAAAAATATCTGTACATTATAAATAAATTGAGTTTTATCTCTGAACATTTAACCAATAAGAATGAATCATGTCAACAGAAACAATATCTATGTTTCTGAGAACCCTCTTTATTCTGCATTGGATGAGCCCAGTGGGAGCTGCTGGACATGGGACTACAGAATAGGAGGTGTGCAGGCACAGCTAGTACAGTATTGTCTGCATTTATAAATAAAAAATAAGGTTCATTCTTTTTTTATGATACATATCTTGTCCATGAGTGGGGTGAAATGTCAAATAGAACTTTCATATGGCACACAGGACATCCACACACTAACATGTCATTTTAAACATTACTCAGACTGAAACTGAGGGTGAGGGTGAGGTGACAAAGAAAAGGCATGCCCCATTCCTTAATAGCCATCTCAAACATATCCAACCCACAATACTCATCATAACATAAACATGTATGAAAATATGATGGATTATAAAAAGTTAAAAAGCCTATCATATCAACTGTGTATATCATTGCTTTCAACAACAAAGTTGTGAGGATGAGTTAATCATATTAACATGAAATGAAAAACAACATAAAACCTCCTCCATGATAATGATGAAAAGGGGCAAGAAGGCAGTTTATCATCTGTTCACTGCGGTGCCTTGACCACCCTCTCCTTCTCAGGGTAAGTCCTCAGTGGTGAGGGCCTCCACAGCCTCCAGTAGGTGCAGGGCCAGACTGTACTGGGCGTGGTTCTCTGGGAGGATTTCAATCAGACGGCCCACCAACCTGCTGGTCTGCGACAGGGGGACCAGGGGGCACCGCAGTTCACTGGGGTCCTGCAGCACACGAAACAAATAATGTACAATACAGACAGGCAGTTAGGCTTTTCAGTACATAACCGTATAGCACCCAATTAGTTGATGTCAATATTTAAAGAACATAATGCAACACAAGTGTGAGCTGCAGTCTGAACGTTGCAGTCTGCAGGCTCTCAAGCATGAAATAACAAGAGAAAGCAGCATTTTTGGTTCACTTCCACTCTGTCACACTTAACATGTCCATATGCACACTCATTGTCCTTTTCTTTTCTCTTCCTTCTGTGCAGCAGTTCATATTCCTATAAAGACACCACGGTTGTTCATTACTGTGGTCGTGGATACCCTCTGAATGGCTCTGTATCGGCCCTTTGAAGGCTGACGTTTGATACCTCCACCTTTTTTTTTCTTTTTTAAATATTGGTGATAAAGTTTACAAACAAGTGCAGACAGAACGACAAAAGCAAAAAAAACTTTAACAACCTTGAGGAAGACCGAATGGTCCATAGAAAAAGACAGACAAAACCAAACAGACATAATGTAATTAGTGTGCAGAAGAAGTGATTACAATGACTGTGTTTAAGTATGTTTTGGTATTTGCATGAATGGCAGTGTCATATATTATTGTTTGCAGCCAGTAGTATCGCCTCTAGGTGGTGGAAAGAGTAAAGGAGAAAGGGGGTGACAGAAAGAGAGGGGGAGAAAAAAGAAAGACATGCAACGACACACGTATCAAAACCGAAATCGCGACACTCAGATCCACGAACCCGTCTTGTAGTGTGAGAAGGCAGAATCGCGACACAACTTCCAGTCCAGAACGGCGCTGCGGCTCCTAAAGAGACGTGACAGTACACGTCATGATGATGACACGCATGTGTTTTCAAGGTGTTTCCCAGGTGTCCCCCTTTCAATCTAAACCCGCGGATAAGTTATAATCATGTGGAAGCTGTTTTAATGTGTCGTGATTGAGATCCTGACCCACCGAAGTTAAGGTTTCCGCGCTAAATTACATTATTACATAATCGCCATCAGTGAACTGGACGCTGTCCGACTCTCACTCGCAAGGACAGAGGCTGTTTTCCAGGTGAAATTCCCTGAAGTCTCTGTGATGAAAATAAACTTCTGCGAGGGTCAGTCCTCCTGACAAACACTCGGTGAGTTAAAGTGTTTTGCCGATGACAGACGCTGTTTTTCAGGCAGAAATGTGCCGAATAGTCGTTAGGACAAGCGGGAGGACAGACACTTCTCCACGTACAGCTGTGGTATTTTTTTCCTCGTTTCCAAATGTAACAGACAAAACTATTTTGGTGTTTTATTTTATTTTATTATTATTAATTTCACCAAAATCCTTCACATGATGTGTTTCAGTTCCCTTTGACTTGAAACATGTATTGTTCAAATGTTTGTGCTTTTATTTTCTTATGTCTCTTATTTTTACAAACATGAGCTTTTATTTTGAAAGTTGCGGATATATCGTGTGTAACCCTTTTCCCGGTCAGTCTGCGCTGTTTCTGACTGACAGATGTCGTGTAGCTTGATAATGGGAGCCGTTTTGAGCAAGAGGAAGAAAGTTATTTTGCTGTGATTTCTACCTGGGTGTGTGTGTTGTGTATATGCTAATGCGCTCTCTATGTAATAGCCTACATGTTAAATGGATTTTATTTTGTATTTTTTTGTGTTAGGTATATTGTGGAGAGGATGACTGTCTCACTCACTCACATCCATATTGTTTTATGTCACTGTCATACAGGTATGTGTGTGGTTGCTCGGCGTCCTTTTGCCGTGTTCAGAGATGTTCACTGTGTGGATTTTTTTGGAGAGAGTGTTGCATTTGCAGTCTGCCTTGTTTCTGACTGACAGAGGTATATTGTGGAGAGGATGACTGTCTCACTCACTCACATCCATATTGTTTTATGTCACCGTCATACAGGAATAAAGCGACAGTGAGAAACCACCCGTGTCCCATGTTGTTGAGCACAGATCACAACGCAGTGTAGTCGGGGCCTGCAGACCGGTCCGGCTACACAAAGACAGTTACAGTTACTATGTTACCTTAGTTTGGTTCTGTAGAGTTGCTTTGTGGGACATTTCTCTTTATTAAGTTGAGTGAGGGACCTGTGCAGGTATCAGACCATCAGATAGAGATGTCCTCCATACCCGCAGCCAGCTCATCCATTCACACTGGTTCAGTTTCCCAATACGTTCCTTCTGATACTATCAGATTAGCATAGAGAATTTTTTGGAATGTTACATAAATAAAATGTTTAACTAGAACTGCAGGCAGTTATGAGCGGGGTCCAAGCCCCCCCCCGCGCACCGCAGAGCCCACTGAAGTTGGCCCCAGAGGATGACGGGCTCGGGGCAGGCACGTGCACACATAAGGCCCAAGGGGTGCTTGAGCCCCTGCCCTTTTTGCCTCTCTGAAGTCTATGCTGGCCATTTGTGTCCACCTCACTTCCTTTTTGTTGATCATTTTAGCTGTGTTAATGCAAATGGGATGATATTTCCCAAGGGTCTGGATTTTTGGCTGATCTTTTAATTTTCAAAACCTGCTCTTTAAATATGTCAGTTTTATACTGTATATCTACAATTGTACCTTATGGCTCTATTGTGGACACTTTTGGCTAATTGAAACCCATGAAAACTACATTTTTTAATTCCTTGTGATTTACAGTATAAAATCATATAATTTAGGTAAAATGGCTTTCATTCTAGACTCAACACTTAAAATTTTTAGTTTTTAATGTTTTCTACCAGATTATGTCATTTGTCCATTTTTGGGCATGGGAGCAATTTCAGGTAATATTCTTAGTTTCCACTAGGGGCGTGGGATGGCTTCCTGCATTCCAGCGGAGCAAATGAATGACACAATTTTGACATAGGTGTGATCCTAAGGATGTCAGGTAATGATGTGTGTTTGTGCATAAAAAAAAAATGTGCTTGCAAATATTTATTAGCAAGATAAATTGACATGAATTATAGTGTATCATACCTCCAAGTTTCAGGGAATTTCTCTTGGTACAGGTCATTGAGCTTTGAGTTTCAAAGGCAAACCTGGCTGTGATGCACAGGTTGAAAACACCTGTAGCTTTGGTCTTTTCATAAAAAAATGCCACACACAACTGCACTATAGCCCCTACAAACTCAAATAGCTGCTCTCCAAAAAACAAAATGATCACAGGTCATCTTGACCTCTGGCGAAACAAAAACAAGGAGCTGGCGGGTGAGCGGATGTCTCGTCATGGGAAAATGATGTGGTTTCCCACTGCTGAAGAGACCCTGCACCACAATCCAGTATCCACTGGTTTCACCCCAGGGCCCACCCTGTATACAGTTGCCCATATCAGCAACATGAGGTCTGCCTCTGACCTGTTTATAACAGAGGAGATCATTCAGCTGCTGCGCACCAACACAAACCTGCATGGGAGGCGAAGGTGTGAGGATTGGAGGGATGTGGATGAAGTGGGGGTAAGATTCTACATTGGGATTCTTATTCTGGCTGGCGTCTACTGTTCAAGACATGAAGCAACACGAGGCATGTGGGATGCCAAGACAGGACGGGCCATGTTTCGCGCTACAATGCTCCTCTACAGCTTCACTCAGATCAGCGCTAACATCTGCTTTGATGACAGGCTCTCCCATCCAGGAGGCTTCAGGAATGATAAACTCGCTGCATTTCACATCCTGTAGGAAAAGTGGGTGGCTTGCCTCCCCCTCTTATTCAATCCAGGGGTTGATGTGTGTGTTGACGAGCAGCTTGTTGCATTCATAGGTCATTGTGGATTTTCAACCAGTGGCGTGCACAGACCTTTTGAAAGTCAGGGGCGAAAAGCAAAAAAAGGTCACATACAGCGCATTCTCGCGACTGAAGAGGGCACATTAACGCACATTTTGGCTCCCAAGAGGGCATTTCAGCGCCTGATTTTGTCACCCAAGTGGGCAGTTTATCATGTTTTAACCAGCCAAGGGGGCAGTTTGTTGTGTTTTGCCAACCAAGAGGGCACTTTAACGCACTTTTTGGCCCCCAAGTGGGCGGTTCAGTGCACGTTTTGGCTCCCAAGAGTGCGCTTCAACATGCGTTTTGGCTCCCAAGAGGGCACTTTAGCACTCATTTTGGCACCCAAGAGGGCACTTTAGTGTGCATTTTTCAACAATTGGGCCACTGCCCCCCCGCCCCATGCACACCACTGACATCTACAATATATCCCCAACAAACCTGCAAAGTATGGCATTAAAATCTGGTTCACCTGTAATGTGGCAACCTCCTATGCCTGGAGGATGGAGATTTACATGAGAAAACCACCCAGTTAAAATTCTGGAATTGATTAAAATTTTGGATTTCATGATCAGGACTGATGTCAAATTTAAAAAAAGAAGCAAATATTTTCAGTATATAGTGTTTGTATAGCATTTTGTAAGCAAACAGGAGGTGGATACGTTTGGCCACGAACAAGCTGAGAGGGAGTTTTTATGTTTTTTCTGTCACTGCACAAAAAAACTAATGAAGAATAAAAATCATTGATACTGCTTATCATTGACACACATTAAGCTGCAATGATGATTAAAGAATAATTTAGATAGCATGTATTATTTTGTAAAAACACGGTGATTTAATGCTATTTTCCCTTATAAATCATCAGCATTATGTGATATAATAGGCATTTAAAGGGTTAAAATTCAGAATTTGAATGAAATTTTAGTCTTCATGACCAAGACTGATGCTATTTTAAAAATCTGGAGAAAAAAAGTGGAATTTTTTATATACATATATTAGTTTTATAGCATTTTAGGAATGTAAACTAGAGGTGGACACTTTTGGCCACGAACAAGCTGAGAGGGAGTTTTTATGTTTTTCTGTCACTGCACAAAAAACTAATGAAGCATAAAATCATTGATACTGCTTATCATTGACACACATTAGTCTGCAATGATGGTTAAAGAATAATTTAGATAGCATGTATTATTTTGTAAAAACACGGTGATTTAATGCTATTTTCCCTTATAAATCATCAGCATTATGTGATATAATAGGCATTTTAAGGGTTAAAATTCAGAATTTGAATGAAATTTTAGTCTTCATGACCAGGACTGATGCAAATTTTAAAAAATGGAGAAAAAAAGTGGAATTTTTTATATACATATATTAGTTTTATAGCATTTTAGGAATGTAAACTAGAGGTGGACACTTTTGGCCACAAACAAGCTGAGAGGGAGTTTTTATGTTTTTCTGTCACTGCACCAAAAACTAATGAAGCATAAAAATCATTGATACTGCTTATCATTGACACACATTAAGCTGCAATGATGGTTAAAGAATAATTCAGGTTGCATGTATTATTTTGTAAAAACATGGTGATTTAGTGCTATTCTCCCTTATAAATCATCAGCATTATGTGATCTAATAGGCATTTAAAGGGTTAAAATTCAGAATTTGAATTAAATTTTTGTTTTCATGACCAGGACTGATGCTAATTTAAAAATTTGGAGAAAAAAAGTGGAATTTTTTTGATAAATATATTAGTTTTATAGCATTTTAGAAATGTTAATAGGAGGTGGACACTTTTGGCCACAAACAAGCTAAGAGGGAGTTTTATCTACTTTGCCTTCCCTGCTCAAAAATAACAATGCATAATAATCAATGTTGTTGTTAATCAGTTACATATCTCAGACTGTGTTATTGATAATACAAGAAAAACCGGTAGCACTGAGAAGATAGGCAGTGGTCATTTTTGTGGTAGTTTCCAACAAGCGCATTGTGCAAACAAAATGGCATTTGAGGGGTTAAAAAATTAAAAATGAATTAATTTTTTGTACCTATGACAAGAACTCATATTAATTAAACATTTTATACAGTAAAAGCAGCAAAAAACATACAAAATCCAAAAAATTACAGACTCAATCTGTTGGTGGCCATTTTTCGCCACGAACAAGCTGAGAGGGTAGTGAAAACGAACAAGGCCAGAGGGTTAAAAAGTGCCCTTTTTGTGTGTGTGTTTCTTTTTAATGAATAAATAAATTCCTGTTGTGCAAAGGGATGTCAAAAAACGGCGGTATAAAAACGCCACGGTTATCTACCGTACGCATTTCGTACTTTTATATGGTGTCGTGTGTGTGTGTTGAGCCTAAAGCCTGACTTAAGCTTCTGCGTCGCGGCGACGGCGTAGCTGTGACATCAACGTCTGAACTGGCTTACGCCAGTGCAAGTCGTCGTTGATAAGTACGTCGCCACACCTACGCCGTCGTGGACCCCCCCCCCAACTTTCTCATTCACATCAGTTCTGGTCTCCATAAATCAATCAATAAATCCTAACTGCTCGGGACAGGAAGTGCACGCAAGAAACTTAAAAAAAAAATCATGTAGACATTTTTTGGATATTTAATTAAACAACAATGTAACGCGAGTCTGACACAAATAACCTGAGTATATATATATATATATATATATATATATATATACATACACTTCTTCCAACACGCAACACTGTTTGTAACTACAACAACCATTGAACAATGGCACCATCTAGTGGATTAAATCCGCAATAGAAGTTCCCAGGAAAACATTGTTAAATTTGGACATGAACTTTTAAATTTTGCAATTTTGAAAGCAGGGCACTGTCGAAGACTGACCGTCGAAACCGGTTTGTGTGAGTAGTGAGGGATTAAAGATATCAGAAAGAGTGTTGCTGGCTTCTTGTTCCTTTTACACAACTTAGTCTATTCAGTGCAATCTCAATGCTGCAACTGCTCAAAAGAAAAACAAGTGAATCCAAAGGATGTGCATAGTACAGGCTATGCACTGTACTCTGTAGTTCCCATTATACACGAAAATAAAGACATGTTAAGATATAAAACATGAAATTCACTTAAAGACTTGAATTCACTCAAAGTTGGGGACGTCATTTTTTTTTCTTCTAGCTTCATTGAAAGTTGCAACAACAACAAACAATTCAGTCATTCCCGCTCACGTTTATGACAGCAGATCAAGAGCTAAACAAAACACAGAACATTATTTATAATGAACAATTACAAAAAATTAATTTCTTGGTGACAGACCTCCTTATCCCATGATAATTGTAATTATAACTGTTGTGACAGATTATTGGTTGAACATTTCTGAGTGTATAGGCCTATTCATTATTAATATAGCCTACATTTTTAAATTTGTAATTAACTTAAGACAAGGGGACGTACTTTATGGACGACGTACTTAAGTGACGACGTCCTTTGGTGACGACGTACTTAGTGACGACGTACTTTGGTGGCGACGTACTTAGGTGACGACGTGTTTCAGACGTATACTTTGTTAGTAATTCTAATGTACGCCGTCGTCACGTCGCCGTCGATACACGTCCTTTCCATGCACTCGCCGTGAAGTCGCCGCCGGTCTCTTATCTGCTATCCCATTCACTCCCATTCAAAAATCCACACGGTCTGGCGGTGACGGATAGGGGAGGCTGCTCCTTCTCCTTCTCCTGGTAATCCTAGCAGTGGCACTATCCACCCGCCATATACGCAGACCCTACACCTTAGCCTGACGTGCGCCTCCAAAAAATCCTGACTACGCGTCACGTCGACGCGTCGAGACGCATACGGCAAGGACTGATTGGTCGGACAGACCACCTCCGCAAATGTCTTCTGTGTCGCCTGCGCTTCGACATTTGTAATAACAGCATTTGTTGTTCAGTATCCACGAGCTCCATCTCTAAAAACACCCGCTCCATCTCAGATGCCATGGTTTACTGTCTGACCGGAAGAAAACCAAGGAATCCGATATGAACCCCCCCCCCCCGAAACCAAACAGACACAGCCACACTGGTGAATTGCAGAACAACGCGTTCCTCGACGCAGAACTTCGAATGCTCAATGACGGCGTAGGGTCAGAAGCATAAACCAGGCTTAAAGCCGCTTCTCTGTCCGCTGCGGCTACGTTCTGTCTCTCTCTAGGAACGGTCGCTACTTTCAAATTAAAAGCCCCCCGCTAAGAACCCAGTTCTAAACTCCAATGGGGTGCAATGTATAAAGCTCTAATTTTGAAGATAAAGAGAGAAAGAAGCCGCAGCCTCATCAGAACTCCACCATGCACATAGATGAGACGCGACAGTGCAGGCCTTTCTGAACCTTTCTGAGTTATAAACCATTAACATAACTTCCTTGTGGGGGCTAACAAGTCGCCTTCCACTTATTCAATGTGCTTAAATATGAGTTATATTTCAGAGGAGCGCCCATTTGTGCTTGTTAAGCTAACTGCTTGTTAACCAGAGTTAATAATCTGACAGCTGTCTGTGTCGGCTGTTTATCTGCCACAAATCTTAAACTTCTTCTGGATACTGAGTTTACTGTGACTTTGCTGTTGTAAACATTGTTGTTCCTATTAACAGTCACAGTAGTCATTTCTTGGTTTTGTCACATTTTTAGATGTGTAGCATGTATTCCTAGTTTGCACTTGCCCTCCAATAAATAGCCTAATAATAAACCAGTGTTGCATTGAACCACAGCTGAATTGCATGTCTTCCAAACCTCAGTATGATGTGAATAAACTTATGTTGACAATAATTTGTTGACACAAATGAAATGGCAGTTGCATATAACTCACAGCTACACAGGATACACAGCTAAGTAGTTAGCTTTGTATAAGTACTTTGTTTATTAATTTTACATTAATCAATCTACATATTGTGTAATTAAGGCCTGAAAATGTTTTTACATACTGCCCTTTTCTGACTTTGAGCCCCTGCCACTCTATAATCATGTGCACGTCCCTGGCTTGGAGCAAAAGTGAAGACACAGGCCAACGTCTGAGCCATGGCAATCGCTGTAATGGGAAGTGCACTGGAAGTTCAAAAGGCTGAATGTGTGCCGATTTGGATTTGTTGTACTAAGCCACGCCCACATTGACCAGTAATGACCACCTTCAAGATGGCCTCAGGATTGGCCCTACATCATACCAAGCGACCAAATTTTCGTAAAAATCGATGTAGCCGTCCAAGAGATATAAACTTCCCACATTTTTAGCTCCCCCTAGTGGCCACACTTTGCCAAATTCGGGTCATCCCTTCCCAGTGTCATGGCAACCAAGGATCTCAAATCTGGTGTTAATAGCATTATATATATATATATATATATATATATATATATATATATATATATATATATATATATATATATATATATATATATATGTATATATATTAGGGCTGTCAAAGTTAACGCGTGATTAACGCTCAGTATAAAAAAAAAAAAATTTAAAAAAAAGCGCGCATTGTATGATTTACGGCAGTCGGCTGCACCTGTAGTCTTGATACAGAGGGTGGCAGAAGAATAAGAAAGGGAATCAGAAGAAGAAGAAGCAGTGTTGGCGGTTCGTTAAAAACACGGCGGACTGAAAAGCAGCACTCGCTGCAAACTCCTCATCTCTGCTGTCACTCACGGTGGCGGACATTTGTTTCTCCATCGCCCTGATCATTCTGCGGGACACTCTCTCATGGCGTGCCCGTTTGCTGATAACTCATCCCCGCATGTTTATCTCAGGCTCCTCGCTAGCCTTCTTCCTCCCTCCAGCAGGCAGCCTGGCGCTGCTGCTGTCCTCCTCGGACAGATGCTGAAGCTCCGTTTCTCTCACTCTCTTGGGGTCGACAGAGAAACGTCTAGCAGCTGCTTCTCCCGAGTTTTCCTCTGAATATATCACAACAGAAAGTTTAAATTTCAAGTCGTACTTTTTATTGTTTTGCTGCACCGGAGCCATGGCGATCATCAGTGTGATACTGACTGACAGAAAGCAGCACACTGCGTGAAAAAGGCGAAGAAGAAGAACGTGCAGTGTCAGTGGACACCACTTGCAAGCCAAACAGACGGCAGATGCAGAGAGCCCGTCGCCCCCCCTCGCCAAAAGCAGACAACCCTGGATTTATTTTCCTGCATGATTTGAAGTGTTGAATAAACATTTTCATAATGCAAGCATATTTGCCCTTTCTTATGTTGTTAAAAGTATTAAGAACATGAAAAAAATACATTAAGGTACATTTAGAACAGAAAAAAATGTGCCAAAAAAATTGCGATTAATTTGCGATTAATCGCGAGTTAACTATGGACAAAATGCGATTAGTCGCGATTAAAAAAATTGATCGTTTGACAGCCCTCATATATATATATATTCTTGGCAATAGAGAAATTAGTACTGGATTTCTGTATTTAATTGGGATAGTGACTTATGTCAAGTCTCACCGCAAGCAAAGCAATGGGGACGGTGGGACTCTGCAGCGCAAGATAGAGGACAGTTCTTCAGTGACTGTTATGCAGAATGAGTAAGCTGGTTGGTGGGCCCAAGTGCCATGAAAATAATAACCGTCTGTGCTACCCAAAGTGCATTGTGAACAGATATCTATTTGCCAATCCCATTTTTAACATTTTCGCTTGTTGTTGTTGTTCTGTGGATAGGTTTATATTGTATAAATTGTAAATTTGGTAAGTGGTCATGGCAAACATGTTTTTATTGATTTGTATCCAGAAGTCAGGGTTAGGAGGCAGGGTCAAATCATTTTACCATTTTGTGAATGGAAGTGTTATGGAGATATCTGACAGGGACAGAAGTTCATAAAGTTTTGAGATAAATTTTTGCGAGTTTGTAATGTTCCTTATCTCTTCACTTCACATTGAGGGTTGCAGTGTGCTGCTGGTTATGTTAATTTGAGATTTGATTATGAATTTTAATTGTTGGTAGTGCAGGAGTGATTCCCTTTTGTTGCCATGATAAAAAGTAAATAGGGTTGTTGTGTAGCTAGAGGTCTGGACAGCTGTCACTCAGGGGTAAAAGTCAGCATCTTGTTATCAGAAGGTTGCTGGTTGGATTCCCCTGGTCTGCATGTTGTTACTGTTTGCACCGTATAGATGGACAGACAACGGAAAATTGTAATACCTCTGGCCACAGCTGTTACTGGTGATGAGGCATAAAAATTGTATGCTGATCTGTTCATATGGGGTATGAATGTGTTGGGTCTTTTTTTTTAAATAAATATACACATCCAGGTTGGATAGTTTTTTTTATGTGTCCATCATATCAAACCTGTTATCTGAATCCTCTCTCTCTCTATTAATTTAAAAATTACTCTGGAAAAACTGTAAAGGTTTTCAGCACTCTGCAAGGTCCAGCAGCCAGTAATGTTATTGTTTATAGGATTTACAATGCAGGGGACCTCTGTTAATACTGTACGACTGAATGGAAAATGCTGGGTATAAATAGGCATTACGGAAAAGAGCATCTAGTCTCATATGAACCTGTGACTGAAAGTCTATAAGTTGACATAGTTTTGGTCTCTCACCATAGCCTTGAGCCAGGTGCAGAGGGTGGGGGGCAGGCGGGCCAGCAGCTCCATGGCAGCCTGCGTCTGGCTCTGGCTGTGGAGCAGTGAGTAGCTCAGTCTTTGGCCAGTTAGCACCAGCAGCTCGGAGCCCAGCACGTCCTTATCTTCCACCTCTAACATCACCTGGGTGAGAAAATGTGGATCCACACATTTATTATGAAGCACTGCAGTGACCATGAAGGTTTAACAAAAGTGGTGGCATCCAGGTTTTAGCTACTGTCTGCTACAAAGAAAGTTTCCCTATCACCTCTTCAGCCCGGAGGTCCAGGCCCTGGTTATAGAGCTCACAGACGATGTGCCGTCTCAGGATGTCTGGGTTGACCTGCAGCAGAGAGCCCAGCTCCAGACACAAGGAGGGCCACCAGTCAGCCTTTGGGCCACAAGAGGGTAGAGGTGGGGAACTTGTGACTGGGGCTTGGCTGGAGAAATCATCAATAGCCTGCACCCAGCTGGTCAGCACCCTGAGAAGGAACTGCAATGGAGTAGAAATGACACAAAGATTAAACAGGAATAAAGAGTGAAGAGAAAATAGAATGAGATGAATACTGAAATTGACAATAGTCCATCTCTCACCTCTTGTCGTAGTGAGACCAGGCCTGGGTCCATGTCTCCACTGGGCATCAGCTGGATGGTTGTCAGATCTCTGAAGAAAGCATTCTTACCCTGGAATGAACACACACATGTTGGTGTATAAATAAATTGTGACTACAATGTATTTTTCATGATAACAGCTCTGAAAATTGTGTGTGTCTCCTCACCTTGCTGTCGAACAGACTGAGTGGTTTGATCTTCAGACTGAAAGTCATAGCAGCATGTAGCAGGGAGGCTAACAGGCAGTGGTGTTGCACCAGGGGATAGTGCACACCTCTCTGCTCCAGGGCAAGTTCAGCTATGGATGCAGGGCCCTCCGCCCCACACCACACCTCCTCCACAGACAGCTCCGGAGCAGAAACCTCCTCCACTGCAGAGTCCGCCTGCATGAAAGTGGAACAGAGGAGACAATGAGGACAAAGGGCTGTGTGCTTCTAAAGAACCTATTCACAACTCACATTTAAGTGCACAGTTAACACAGTAGAGTTCAGAATAAAGCACATGCAGACACTCCAAAAGTCCCCTACAGTCAACTTTATTTGGCTTATTGTTACTTCAATTTAAATGTTATGCTTCACCTTGTAGAATGATGTATGCACAGAGTCTGAAGTATAGATTCTGTGCTCACTTTAAATCTAAGTCTCTGGACCAGCAGGCTTTTTTGACACCACAATAAGATAGGAAGTCATTGTGGTCCAGTAAGCAACTTAGACAAGTGTGTAAACAAGAAGGATATGCTACGTCTGCCAGTTAAACTTTTAAAATTTCTAAACTTTTCTCGATGAGGAAGAATGATATGGTGTAATTTTAAGAATTATAACAAGGTGTTAACTATTAGCTGAGCTATTTTGTATTTTTCTGTCCTAAGACAGGAGGAGATCTTTAAGAAAGCTAACTAGCTAATAAATCAGATGCATATCAAGCACTGGTGTAGTTAGTAGTGGTGGTGCTAGTAGTGATCTGTTTCTCCATGCTTTTTAAAGAAATGTCGTTACTTACATGGTAATTTATAAAATATAAAGGGCAATGATTTTTAACCAATACTCCAGTCACCTCCATGAGGATCTGCAGCAGCTGGACACAGCAGCCAAGGAAAGACGTCATAGCTTTGTCCCCCATCCCAACATCCTGCACAAATGAACACACGTCCTTAACAGCTTAATACTTTATTTGCAATAGTCTACATTTAAAATAATATTAAACCTGAAATCAAAGCTGTTATCATATATTTGTATCAGCAATGATGTTTAAGAATTTATACCAAAACAAATACTAACCCGTCGACATAAGCGATCTTTGGGTGCTTTCCCCACCTAGAAAAGAGAAGCATAAACAGTTTTAAACACTGTACTGCCCCACAGACTTAACAACGCCTTCTCTCAGGTGGCAGTGTACTGTCAGTGCATGACTTACCTTCTCCATGAGGTAGGCTGCTGCTGACAGACGCTTGACGATGAATGTACTCCACATCATTGTACAAATACCTGTGAAGAAGGTTCAATGAGAAAGTTACAAACACTTTTCATACCTGACATAACTGAGCTGGTATTTGGTACATATCTAAAGAAACGTACACCATTTTCCACAACATATTATGATGTACAGTAGATTAGACATATTATTATATAAATAATAATATAAAATATAAAGTATGTAAAGAAAAAAAGCCACTGAGCCCCCCACCTAATTGGATATGTGGACTGGAGACCAGCCTCAAATGTTCCACAGCCCAGCACAAGTGTCCACCCTCCTGAGAAGAGAAGCAGGTGTGAGTTCAGCCACTGTTTCTGTGTTATCCTTTTTCTTGGCTATTTGAAAATGTGTCTTCCTTGCCCGTGCCTTTGAAAAGTAGTGATAATATACACTAGGACAATATGGACCAAGAATGGCATCTGGGTTTTTATAAAAAACAGACTTTGATTAAAAAAATGCAAAGACAGGGTTTTCTTCCCTGTTTGAAAACATACAGCTGCACAACATGCAAGTTTTACTTAGAAATGATATAGGCTTAAATAAATATCAGGGCTGTATGCTAACTCATTGCACATAGTACTGATGCTACAGAGGTTGCAGGTGATGTATCTGTACCGTGAGTATAAAAATATCAAGTAGGCTCATTATATTATTAATGCACACAGCACAGAGAGAGAGTTTTTCTCGGTTCTATATGTCCTTGCCAAAACACAAAAAATATCTCTCTATGTTTGTATACGATGAGTGAATGTTTACCTCAGGGTCTTTATTCCACTGCACTACATATTCCCAGCAGCAGTGGGCGAAGAGCAGGTCAGGTGAGAGGGAGTGTGGGAACCGCTGGCACACTGCTACCAACAGCTCTGGAAAACAAAGAGGACATTGTGGATTTAATTTCAAGCTTCGAGGGTAAAGAGGTTATATATAGTATACACTACAGCAGTCATTATATTACTTAGGTAAAGCACTGTTAAAGTTTTCGACTTCCTTCCTGCAGCTACATATTTCTTAGTTCTGACCTGCTGTCCTGTCCCTGTCCTCCTGGCACTTCCCCTCGTGGTCTTTTAGTTCATCTCCAGCCTTCTGCTCGAGTTTATCATCTTCCTCCTTGTCTTCTTTCTGTTGGAGAATTTCCTTCAGCCTCTTAGGGGCCAAGTTTTGCCTGAACACCCACTTGGAGACACTGTCAGCAATACCACCTTCATAGATAGATGTAAAATCAAAACAATCACAAAGACAACGAATAAGAATCTGTCTTATGTAGCTACATCCAGAATCAAGAAAAAAATACAAGAAGAAAGTCCAAGACTTAAAGCTCATTTAGAAAAAAACACAATTTAAAAATGCCAACTAAGCATTACCTGTCCCTCCCTCCAGCAGTGTTTTGATGGAGCACTGTCTTGCAGCACCCCCTGCTGCTCCTTGAGGAGGAGGCACCAACAGCAGAGTCTGTAGCACCAACACATCCTCTAGCTGGCGCACACACACCACCCACTGCTCCAGCTCTAGGGACACTGCCTCCCACTCTGACTGCAACTGAACAGAACAGAAAATAGGCGGTGTCATGACTGTTGTAAGTGGCTGACATTTTGAGTGGTAGAGGAAGAATTGTATTGCTGTAGTACTGTAAATTCAAGGTGAGGTATTCTCCCATTCATGTAGCAAATTTAGATAAATGTCATTCATAAAAACAATTCATGTTTTTCATAATTTCCTTTTCCATGACTCTTGCTGCTTGCTGCGCTCATATGTGTGTGTGTGTGTGTGTGTGTGTGTGTGTGTGTTCGCATGTGGGCGCGAATGGGACTTATCTACCTTGCTGTCAGCCCGGCTTGTGATGCAAGCCTTGACACCACGGTGGGCAACAAAGGCAGCCAGCAGAGCAGCAGCTGCATTGTGGGACTGGATGCATATGCTGCGAACTTGCTGCCACCAGGGGGAGACAGACTGGGGGTCCCATGACTCCTCAACTGCACCTAGAGCGCAGGAAGAAGAAGAAGTGGTAACTCCTCTCCTCTCATTTTCATTACACATGATGAGTTGACAGACACTTGGGCAAGAACTCAGCACACACTGGACACACACCGGTACCTTTCATGTTGCTGAGGGCGATGAGTAGTGTGTGTAAGTTTCTGACAGTTTCCTCTGGTTTCTGGAGCACCTCTTTCTCTCTTTGAAGCCACATACTTAACAACAGAGACTGAAAGGCGGAGAGAAGGGGGTTAAAATCCAACATTAGAGAAAAACAAGTATTTAGGAAGATGGTATTAATAAAAGCTAAAGCCGCAATTATTTGATTAATTATCATCTATACAATGCCAACTATTTTGCTTATCATTCAATCAGTTTGAGTAATTTTCTAAAAAAGGAAAGCTTCTTAAATGAAAATATATTTACTTTACTCCTCTATACAGTAAACTGAATATCTTTGGGTTGTGGACAAAACAAGTAATTTGAGGATCACATCTTGAAGATGGCTTTAGGAAACACTGATTGACAAAAGATTTTTGAATATGAAATAAAAACTACATATCATTATGACATCTGTCAACCAATTTGTGACAATGAATCAGCTGTTTAATTTCCTATTCTCCTCTAGACATTTTCATGTATTAACCACATGCTTAATTTAATTTCAAACCATTCCATAAATCAATCTTGTCCTCCATCTTACCAGTAGCTGCTGTGGACTGATGCCAGCCTGCTGCAGAGTGTCACACACTTTATGGAGTGGGCTTTTTCCACACAGACAACCCCAGAACATAAAGTTCCCTGCAGAGGACACACAAAAGAGTCCTCAATCTGGATATGTGTGATGTACTCCCTCTATGTCTAATGTCACTGAAATTTCTGTATATGAAATGTTTGTTTGCGTTTCCTTCTTCCTTCACAGTCCTCATTGTGTAAATCCTACAAGCAGAATTCCATCTGTGGCTAAAATACTGACACTGCCCAACATGTATCAATTAATTTGATACCTGAGATTAATAAAATGCTATAGATAACATCTTACATTTTTGTCATGGTATAGTGACTGTGTAAAGTTTAAAGCATGTAACTTTGCCATACCTAACTGATTCCATTCAGTTTCTGACCCACGGATCACCCTCAACTCCCCCTCCTCAGTGCACTCCATCTGGGAGAGAAAGACCTGAGCAGGCAGTGGTGAGTCAGGGGAATCCTGGGCAAAGGAAACATTTGGTCTCAAGGTGAGCTTTGAGTAGCGTTGCAAGGTCGGGCCAACACGGGACAGATCCTCCTCTATGCCATCGAGGGAGTCCTACATGTGAAAACACATGAGTGTTGATTGTGGCATTCTGAGGAACAATAAAGAACAAGCGACAATACTGACCCAATTGGTGGCTTTACCACAAATCTCATTACTATTACCTGGAAAAAATGCTTATGAGAGTAACCTTAACAGGTTTTCTGTATGTGTATATGTGTGTTTCATCTCACATTTGTTGAGCAGGCCTCTGTGTCTGCAGCAGAGTGCAGGTTCTGGATGACAGTATAGAGCTGAAGCAGTTTCAGCTGCGAGGAGCAGAACTGAAGTAATACATCATCCACTTCCTCAGGGTCTAATGCACAAATACAGATGCATAAATAAAGACCATGTACATGTGTAGCATTTCACATTTCAGTCATTTACCCAGCAAATTAGTTTGAAATCAGTTCAGGGCACTTTGGTCTTAATATGACATCTTAGAACAGAACAATCTGTTTTCTTCTTAATAATAAGCTGGTACTTTACCTTGTTGCTTCAGAGTGTCATATAATGAGCATGTGACGTTTGTGAGACAAGAGACGGGAGGATTCTTATTTGACAGCAGGGACTCTAATGCCTAAAAGGAAGTGTAAAGACTGCACTTAGAAATTTGGGTGTTGGGTGCTAAAGATAATGTGCCTCTCTGTTATTGTAAGGTCATTTGTACTGTATCTTTGGTCATACCTGCTTCTTAATGGCAGGGTGTTTGATGTCCAGCAGCACACTTTTAGCTTCACTCTCTAAAATAGCTGAAAGAAAAGATGAATAAAAACAAACAGGAATACACAGATTCACACCTCTCTCATCTCATCTAAGCTCTTGTTTCTCTTACCAGGCTCCACCTCTCTGCTCCTGAGTAGAGTAGTCAATCTCTTTAACAGGTGTATATCTTTGGCTCGCTCACTCTTCTTGTCACTAAAAAAGACAATACACAACAATGAGGTTTGGATGGGTTGCTATCTTTAACAGCTTGACTGGAGACAGGGTATCCCTCTGGTTGAAAACCTTGGTTACAACAGTAAATGATAACCAGTGCAGTTGCGATTAAATTCCTCCCCTTAAAAGGTTCCATATTATGCGCATTTTTAGGTCCACACTTTTTTTTTGAGTGACTACTATAAAACGTTTACGTGCTTTAATGTTAAAAAAATGTATATATGTATATTTTTCTCATGTGGTGTACTGCTGCATCACCTTTATTCACCCTCTGATCAAACGCTCCATTTAAGTGCCTGTCTCTTTAAAATCTTCTCTGATTGGTCAGATCTCACAAGCCTGAGCAAGCACCCCAATTGTACCCAGAAAAGGAGAGTATAGAACCCAATGGTACCTTTACAGCTGAGCTATGATACAGTCAGACAATCAATGTAAAAAGCTAATGGAGGCAGCTGTGGGATACGAAAAAAAGGTTAACCAACGACAAGGGCCATTGGCAAATCAGGCGATGTCATCCACCATTAGAATTGGCCCTCAGGGGTGGTGTTTAAGAAATAGGTGGACACCCTTCAGCATAAAAGCAGGTGTGCAGAGAGAACATGTTTAGTTCGCTTTCTAGACCGAACTCACCATTTGCTGGTGTTGCTGCCTTGTAGAACCAGTAAACTCCTTTGGATCAGCCTCTGCACCTCTCCAGTGATCTTCTTCGAGCCTATTTCTTAATTCTAGACTACACTGAAGACTATGATTTGGTTCAGTGTTGGACCAAGTACCAGGAACCGTCTGGCCCATTTCCTGGTCCCTTGGGAATTTACCATTTTGATACTTTTACAGTATTTAGACAGCACCTAGCACTTTCTCATAGAACACAGGAAATCTTAATTTCTATAAAATGGGATCTTAAACATTCTTTAGCATTTAGTGTGTGTGTGTAAATCTGCAACAGTCCCTACAAAAACACTGAGTAATCTTATATGGCTTAAATAATTGAGCTATAACATGCTGATTTACATTATCTTTGAGGTTATATGTATGTGTGTGTGTGTGTGTGTCTTTCTGTCTGTGTACCAACCTGAGGGCCAGGTGGAAGGGTATGTTAACTGTCCTCAATGCTCCTGTGATGGGATCCAGCAGACACACCTGCTGGGTGTGGAGCTGCCAGCCCTGACTGGTCACACTATTCACCCCCATCAGACGGTAGCCAGCATAAAGCAACCTGCACGCACGTGAGTGCACACACACACACACACACACACACACACACACACACACACACACACACACAGACACACAATTATTTTCAGTCAAATGTCAGTGAAACTGAAAAAGCACATCACAGTTACTCAGAGTGACGTCTTCAGATAGTTTCTTTTGTATAACCAACAGTCCAAAGTGACAAAGAAATGCAGCAAATCTTTCACAGGTGTGGCTTTTTTGTGAAGAATCAGCTGCAAGTAAAAGTTAAAACCTGTATTATATAGTTGCATTGTTTATACCTGCAATGTTTGCCCACGGTGAAGGCTCCGACGCGAGGCCCCTGCTGCATCGCCCACACCTCCAGGATTCCCCTGCGTGGGGCATAGATAACCAGGAACAGAGCATGGCGTCTAGGGAGGGCAGAGGAGGGGGAGAACTCCCGATCGCCTCGCTCCTCTGGAACCTGCAGCCAACCCAACTGAGCATCTCGGTAACCTGCAATTAAATTAATTTCTCACTTTCATCTCTATCATCTCTCAATAGAGAGAAGAGAAAGGGAATATACAAGAGGGATATAAAATCTCTATATCTTAGCAGGGCTCTGCATTTAACCTGCTCAATTCTATACGGGGTATAGAATAAAAAAAATAAGGTCTTTTCTCTCTACTTTATCCTCACCTTTCCACATGCGAATGCAAATGCCCCTGGCCAAATCCAGCAATGTGATTCGTCCAAAGTCATCTGTAACTCCAGCCAGTGTGTTGCAGGGGGACAGACAAATGGACTCCCCATGGCGCCGCGAGTCTGGGAGGCCAAATCTGTAGGAAAGAGGTTTGATTTGAGAGTGATGATAATGAAACAAGCTTCATGCTGCCAATATCAATAGAAGACAACAGGGGATATGTGCGCTGAGATATCACGGTTGGTACCTGATCCCCAATGGTGTTGCAGGTTCCACCTTGGGCTTGTGTTTCTGAACAGCCTCCTCTTCATTCTTGTTTTTGTGCCAACCTAACCATCCACTGAGAGGAGCAAAGCAAGAGAGAGTGAAGACTCAGTGAAAAACAGTAAGAAAGAGAGTGAGCAGGAAACAAATAAGATGATGTAAAGAAGAGTAAAAGAAAAGGTTATACAGGAGAGGAGGCAACAGACTACATACACTTCAGATACAGTAGAAAAAGAGTGAAAGGAGACTCTGGGGATGAAGGCAGAACTGCCCTTCTATATGGATTAAGCTGGTGTTGAGAAGAGAACAAGCGATAATTCAAAGTATTGATTGGACTGCTTTGTGCTGTTAAACCAGCAGATGACTGTCAACAGTGCTGGAGGAAACAAAATCACAGATGCACTGAAACACTTGACAACCCTGGTTGTCATTAAAAGGAGTTAGCTTGATATCACACCTTTGATATTATTACTTGTTGACTGGTGGCTTGTCTTAATTGCTGTATGTTTTGGTAAAACTGCTGTTAATCAATGGCAATAATCTTGCTTATACAATCATGGAAGCTTGGTTTTACACATACACACCTGGCAGCACTGAAGAGAGCTGAGGTGAGTTTACTGGCCACAGCCAGAGCCACATGAGAGAGGAGAGGCTGGGAGCTCCCCTGAACGCAGACAGAGACACAACAAACAGCTGAATCGAATCTCAAAAAGAATTCATTTACACACTGTCTTTGCATTGTCTTTTGGATGTCATAACCACCACTTGAGTTGGGGGTGTTGCAATATGCCGGTATTGACAATATCTGTGAAGAAATACCATTATTGTGTGGATAATACATATATAATATTACAGTGTAAATAATCCAGTGGCGATGTTTAAATGTAATTGTTTACCTTTGTACAATAATGCTTACAGACTTTCTCTCCACCTCCCTACACTTGTTTTGATTTACAGTTTATTTACCAAAAAAGATACAAAACACTCAACACACACAAAAGTATAAGTTAAACTCGACTGATAGCATTTTCTACGTCTAGATATGGTGATTCTCTCTCTCTCTCTCTCTCTCTCACCTCAACAGCATAGTAAAAGCCTGTGTACGGTCCACCTCCCACAGTCACATACTGGCACATGGCAGGGGGGCTGCCCTTGACTGAAGCATTAAACCCCCCCAAGATAGATGCATTCCTCATCTGGTCGAACACACACAGCGTCATAATGCCTAACAGCAGGAGAGATGAAGGGAGAACAGGGATGAACAAGAGATGTACTATGAAAGAGAATAACACCATCTCTTCCACTGCATGAGCCATTTTATTCATTAAAGTGCACACATAAAGTCGTGGTCAGAAGTTCACATACACTTTTAAAGAACATGTATTTCATGGAAGGCTTGAGATTCCAATGATTTCTACAACTCTTTTTTCTGTGATGGAATGAGTGGAACACATTCTACCTTGTCACAAAAAAACATTTACTTATTAAGTTTGGTTCAATAATGAATTTAGGGTTAAAGGTCCTTTTAAAATTTGTCCCAATCTGCTGGGTCCATAATATACATGCAGTAATTCTAATTTTGATTAAATGTCTCTTGGCCATTTTCACCTCAATTGGATAGCCATCCACAAGCTTCTGGTAGTTCTCTGACTGACTTTTTAATTACTCTTGGCAGAATATGTGAAGCAAACTAAATTTGTTGGCTTCCCGGCATGGGCTTGTTTATTCAGCACAGTCCACATGTTCTCAATGGGATTCAAGTCGGGACTTTGGGGAGGCTATTCCAAAACCTCAAATCCAGCCTGATTTAGCTATTCCTTTAGCACGTCTGATGTGTGTTTGGGATTACTGTCCTCTTGAAGACCCAACCACACCCAAGACCCAATCTTCTGGCTGATGATTTGAGGTTTTCCTAAAAAAAAGGACCAGATCCACTGATAGTAAAACAGCCCCACAACATAATACTACCACGACCATGCTTGACAGTAGGTATGGTGTTCTCAAAGGCCTCCTCTCCTCTTCTCCAAACATATTGCTGGTCATTGTATCCAAACAACTCAATTTCTGTTTCCTCTGACTACGGAGTTTTCCTCCAGAAGGTTTGTTTTTTGTCCATCTGATCAGCAGCAGAATTCTGTCAAGTTAAGGCACTACGTTTGGAGCAAGGGTTAGGGGTTCTTGCAAGGCAGCCTCTTAGCCCATGCCGATGCAAAACACATGTGACTGTGGACACTGACACCTGTCTTCTGCCTGCCTTCTGGGGGTTTGGTTGACTCTTGACAATCCAGACCAATTTTCTCTCAGCAGCAGGTGATAGTTTGTGTTTTCTGGCAGTGACACCAACAAACAAATAAACTGTGCTATGCACTTTATACTTACAAATAATTATTTGCACAGTTGATCTTGGGACCTGTAACTGCTTTGAAATAGCTCCAAGTGACTTTCCTGACTTGTTCAAATCAATAATACACTTTTGCACTGCTGGTGGTGGAGTCTAATGTGATATCAGACAAGCCCTATCAAAATGGACCAAGAAAAGTCATCAGATGTTATCAGTCATAATCATGCGGAATAAGTTAAGAGGCCTTGCCACAAAGCAAATTTGATTGAAACACAACTTACTATAACCACTGAAATTGATTGTTCAAGTTGTTGTATGTATATTTTTGACCCAGCAGATTTGGTCACATTCACAGAAGAACCTGTAATAAATTCATTATTGAAGGAAACTTCATGATGTCTTTTTTGAGAAAGTAGTATATGTTCCACTCACTCCATCACAGGAACATGAGAGTTTCACAAATTGGAACATTACAACTGGAACTAAAGACTGACATTATTTTGCCTCGGCAAAAAAAATATCACACACTGAACTGCCTTAAGCTTTGATAATGGCGTTTTGATATCTTATGCAATGTCACAAGATTTGTTTGCGCCTAGAGTTGCATTAATTTTCCACCAAGAGATTTTTCACTGCATAGAGTCTAAAAATAATAGTCTCTTACCGACACTACTATGGTCCACAATTGTCTCCATGTCTTGCAGACCCCACTTTTTATAGGCCAATGGAGGAGGCTGGATCACATCACTACCTGCTGCTGCCGCTGGATACAGAGCACAGTCGATTTACCATTAGATTAGCAAATCTTTGACAAGAGATGTTATCAACTATCTCCTCTCGCTCATAAGCTTACCTTACATTAAGCACTACTAGATGCTTGGCTTGGCTACCAAGCTTCTAGAAACTGTATAAGTGTGTATGTGTACGTGTGTGTGTGTGTTTGTGTGTGTGCGTGTGTGTGTGCGTGTGTCTCTGTGCTTGTCTGTATGCGTGTGTCTGTTTGTGTCTGTGTGGGTGGCATTTATGCGTATGTCTCCTCTGTACCTGAATGCTTTGTCGCAAACGCTATCCAGCAAGACAGCAAGTGAAAAACACATCTCCAGTTAACATGCTGAAAAATACTTGAATATTGCCATGATATGCCAATATTTTTCAACTTACCTTTAATTCTACACAGTACAAACATATCTCATGTTCCAACTAATGGACTTCTAGTATTATTTTTTTCTAAATAAATACACATACTGATGATGCTGACATACTTGATGCATACAACACATATAGTGAAAAGAACCACAGCATCTCAGCTTTATGGTAAACAGGATTGAACACACATGCTTAGTAAAGCAACAGCACCTCTTGCAACCTGGTTCCTGCAGGCCCGCAGAGACTGAAAGAGGCTGAAGCCATCGATGGTGACCAGCGCAGCAGGGTAGAGGATACTTAACTCTTCATGCTGTGATAGGATGAAGACAATAATTATCAATTTCTAAATTATTAGAACAATAGCCAGCTACTTTGATATTCGAGTAATCAGTTGATGTCATTTTTAATAGAAAAAAGAAAAATGAGAGTTTCAGAAATTGGAAAATTACAACTTTGGAACTCAAGACTGACATTATTTTGCCTCGGCAAAAAAAAATATCACACACTGAGCTGCCTTAAGCTTTGATAACGGCAAACATTCAGCACTGCATCGTTTTGATAAGCAATGTCACAAGATTCGTTTACATCCAGAGTTGCATTAATTTTTCGTCACTGCACAGAGTCTGATCCAGCACATCCCAAAGATTCTCAATGGGGAAAAGGTCACGGGCCAATCCATGTATTAAAATGATGTCTCATGGTCCCTGAAAAATTCTTTCACAATTTGAAGTGCATTGTCATCTTGAAATATGTGCTAAATGAATTGTTCAACATTTTGGGAAATACACTTATTTGCTTTATTGACGAGAATTCCATAAGCAAAATTATACCAAACCCGTATGGCAAATATGAGGGTACAACCAGTATACAGCTCAGCTTACAAAAAAGACTGGAACCAGAGGGAAAATGCTACCCTGGCTCTGTCCAGCATAGGGATGCACAATAAGGTAAAAAAAACATACTGGGATTATTTTTACAGGTGACTGTGATGAGGATTCAGTATTTGAGGGAATGATCATCTTTGCATCCCGTTTTCCATTTCCATTTTCCTTTTTGCAAAAAACTTTTAAAATCATTATTATGTACCAAATATGGTTTCTTACATCTGAAGATCAAGACTTGTAGGCCAGGTAATCTCTGCGGCACTACAGTAGTTCATTATGATGCTTTTTTGGCAAACATTTTACTTGAGCTTCTGTGTTTTGGATATTGCATATATAGTGATTTTGATAAAAAGCTATTGATTTAGATCGATTGTGAAGCCCTGGTCCAAATGCAACAAAATGGACCTTACTAAAGCTCACTAATTAAGACGTTATAGCTCATTTATGATTTCTGACCTTGACAACTGACTTCCGGCAATCTGCAATCAGCTGAGACTGTACTAAGGTAGTCAGCTGCTGGCTTTAGCTTCCATATTAACCACCATGCAGCTATAAGAGTATTATTGACCTTCTCATCTAACACTTGGCACAAAGATAAGAATGTTCTAAAATGTTTTTGAATTTGAATATAATTTTCATGAACAGTTCTGATTGTTCAGCGTTCCCATTACCTGCTCAGTTACTCCAGGATGACGAGGGATCTCATATGTGCGACACTTGAGCCTCAATACAGGGTCCTCATGCAGCAGCTGGGCCAGGAGCAGAACCCCATTCTGACCAGAAACAATTGATGTTACAATTAATATGTTCACTTCTGAGTATTGAATGGTTCCAATTTCCTTTTGTTTCTGCTGATTGTATGACAACGTTTTTTTACAGGCTATAAGTAAACAAAAAGGAGAAATAACATTAACAAGGTACCTCTGTGTAGAAGCGGACATAGCCAGAGGTGAAACCCACTACTACACATGTCCAGTCAGGCCGCCCTGTGGAGCTCCTACACACACACACACACACACACACACACACATTATGCCATATACACACACAGGCATTTTGCACCGCCACAGACACATTCTCTATTTCTTTTATGAGTAATTCTTACCTCTTCTGGCTTGCCAGTGGTATACAGATAGAGCTGCTCACACACTCTCTGTTGTGAAAAAACACACAAAGCAGTTCCCTTTACAGAGTTCACTCAAGAGTCTTGATCTTATCCTTTATGTCATGTTTCACTCGTTTACCAGTGATTGAATAATCCTTTTTCAAAGTGAACTGACTGTATCCTCTGTAGTTTTTTTTTATTTTTTTACTTCATTTTCGCATTCTGTCTTCCAATATTTTGTAATCTTCCTTATCCCATTTGCCCTTTGATATACTTTTCAGCATCCCTCTCAAGTTAGTCTTGTTTTACTCTTACCCTTCGTCATTGCTCAGGGTTCCAGTCCAGGACACAGCCAGGGTCATCTCCTCCCTGCCGCTGTCAACTGAACGCCACTTAGCTGTAAAAATCGATTAACATTAAAATATGAAAACTCTGTGCTCTTAGATATGAGTGTTTGTTTGAATATCTGACCTGAAAGAAAGGCAGCCTTCTGGTCATGTGCCAAGACTAACAGGTCAGAGCAAGGCGACAGGGACACAACGCAGTCCTGCAGCCAGGGTGCACTCTGCACTGTGGTCACCTCCTCCACCTGTGGGGCAAAGAGGAAAGTCAGCGGGAGGGAACTTTTCAATCTGCAAATGGTGTCAGTAATAACCACATACCACACTTCAGATCATTTTCAAGACTTGGACAATGCTGCACAAACTGTTGCTTTTGATCAATTTATTCAGGGAATTTCCTCCCAACTTCTTACAAATTTGAGATGACTGATTAATCTTTACTCTGGCAAACCCTGATCTGGTGGTCGGGGAGTGATATTCCCTTGCTCTTTTTTGTAGCATGTAAGCTTATTTACAGTACACTACCAGTGGCTTCTGAAGGAAACCAAGCACTCAGTAGATATTGTGCTCCATTACTTGGTCTTCAATGTTATTTGATTCCCCTGACCTTTTCCAACATCTTTTAAAATTTAAGTGGTTTCAACAAATACTCTGAATACAAAAAATAGAGTAATTATGGAACAAATGGGCAATATTTTATATATTGTCCTTTAAAATATTATTAATTAATGCTGTGTGTTCGTTAGTAACTGAAGCAGTTTTGCAATGCCAGAAAAGAAAACCTGAAACGGATGATGAAATACATCAGAACAGACCTTTGAGGCTGAAGTGGCTTCCTCCTCTTTGTTGTCACCACTATCCCATGCTGACTCCCAGTCAGAGGTGTCCCAAGTAAGCTCATTTTCTGTTAGGGTAAAAGGAAATGGGGACATTTAATTACAATTATTCTTAATTTGTGATACTATGCTGACGGAGCAGCTTATGCAGCGGTAAGGAACTGAGTCGATGTCCTGTTGCTCAGGTCTCGTTTTTTCATAAATATCACATCATAAAACAAAGCCAATAATATTGGAAGATTTATAATTTGAAGTGAAGACTTTAAAATGACCAGGCACTTACTAACTGGTTATTCACGTTTGTGGTGGTCAATACACAGCAAACATACCAGTCGGCATAAGTTCCAATAAAAGACCAAAGTGATTGATGTAATTATTGTTGGGGTGTGAAATTACAGGATACAGTCACAGCTAATGCCGCACAATGAGGGGAAAAATCACACTGTGATTCAATTTACAGATATTCTGATTGCAATATCAGTCATTTTTATTGGGAATTATCATATATTGCATCGCACAATTCCCCGTTTTAGAGAAAAAACTAAAATCATGATGATGTGACATTTGCTGGGTTCTGTACCAGGCGAACATGTTTTCTCATATCTGGGAAGAAGATCTGTAGGCCTGGACATCTCTGCAGCACCCAAGTACTTCGTTATGGGGTTTTGCTACACATCAAAATAAACTAAATTTGCAGCTTCTGCAATTTGGATATTGCACCAGGCCGTATTGTGATTACTTATGTTAAAGACATCTGCCAACGATACGAACCGATACAAGAGAATGCAAGAAAGGAGGGGCTGACGAAGGTAATGCTTCAAGGAAATAACCTAAAATTATCGAACAGTGGGTGGAAGACAGAGCGACAGATGAAGTAGCAAGACACTTTGCCATAACGTTATTTAGCTATATGTTTAGCCTTTATCTTAGTAAGCAGTTACTTTGTAACTAATCATACTGTGACAAGCTAGTACCAAACATAGCTAACATGAGTTGTCACTTGACTTAACACTTAAAGGCTGTAAGTTAGCATGCTACAGGAATACATCTACATACATCTATCCATGGTACCTGTAAGATTCTTCTCCTCCACTGGCTCAGTTTTCTGACTAAGGAACAAGAAGTCCCTGACCGCTTTAAGATCTTGGAGCCGACAAAACTCTAAAAAGCTGCAGGACATCTCTGTCGCGTCCCGTCAGGTCCCAAGCAGACAGGGAATGAGCCAGTTAGCCTGCCTGCTAACAGTCCAGTTGTAGCTCAACGTAGCTTGGCAGTTTGAGTCCTGCTATCCTGTTAACTTTATGACAGCCTGTTCACAAAGACACTCGTTCTTACTTGTTTTGAACTATCCCTTAAATAAATAGTAACATGAATCTAATACTCTATTTTCCCCAACATTTGCAGTTCCCACCATAGTCTGATGTGTTGATGACACACCGTTAGCACAATAACACTGGAGTGTTTCCGGGTAAAAGCTATTCTGATTCTTCTTCTTCTTTGTGGTTTATTGGCAGTCGGCATCCTTAATGTTGCATATACCGCCATCTGTTGGACTTTACTTCTTTCTCATTTCCTCGTCTGTTATATCCTTTTAATTAATCCAGTTGAGACAAGAAATCTCAAAATGATTCTCCTCCCTTCCCTAGATTTTCCAAATTCTATCGAAGTTGAAGTTGAAGTTATTTTCCCCGATTCCTGCCTTCCACAGCCCCATACTCATCATCTCCCTCTCCCTTTCATATCCAGGACATGCTACAATCGCATGTTTCACTGTCTCCCTCTCCCCACAGATACACAGACCCGTTGCATGTTTCCCTGTTATATCAAGTGTGTTATTCAATTTACTGTGCCCTATTCTTATTCTGCTCATGATTACTTGTTCTGTTCTATTATCTCCATAACCTACCTCTCCTACTACACTTTGTAATTTATATAAACGTCTTCCTTTTTCTTCCTTCTTCCAGTGTTGATTCCACTGAATATTTATTTTCTTCCATATTAAACTTTTTCCCTCTGCTTTTGATAATTTTACTTTCATTTCCACCTCTTCTTTCTTTACTGCCTCCTTAGCAATTTTTTCATTTCCTTGTATTCCTAAATGCGCTGGAACCCACATGACGTTATGGGTTAAAGCTCAGTTGAAATGTTTCAAAGTAAAAGCAGCCTAAGACGCATTCGTTTACAAATATCACCTCAAATAATAGTTTAGAATAACGCCAACATTTTAAATTCGGTATATTCATTCAGAATTGTTTAAATCAACAATATATTTTGGTATTTAAAAAGTGTCATATTATAGTTACATCACCAGAGGGTGGTAGAGGAACATATTTCAGGTGTCTCTCTGGGCGTGTGCCTTTTACTTTTACCACATTTCCCATATGTTTTTACCACAATGCTCATGCTCAGCTCTCTTTCCTCTACCAGCACCAGAACTGCATGGTATATGTTGCTATTGTAGTTAGACTTCACACTCAATCATGACGATGTGATTTGGAAAAATCGAGAAAACTTTTTTTTTCCTTCTTTCCCTTTGGGTGCATCATGTTGATATAGCTGAAGTAGAGTGAAATCAAGTCTTCTTCTTTTTGTTTTTCAACAGTTGAAAGTTTGATTTCCTGCACTCAAGACACAAATACACTACATCAGCCAGCACTGCTCAGAAATAGGTTTGTCCAGTGTTTCTTGAAATATATATCAGTTTGTGGTATTCTCCCTTAGTTTGCTCATTGTTTTGAGTTTTGTGGGGGGTTTTTTTTGTAAAAATATGGCAGCTCTGGCAAAAAGGCCTTTGCTTTTTAATTCTAGGGATTGGCAAGAACAACCTGGCAATTACAACAAATGTTTTAAATACCTTTTCTTCCTCTGATGATATATGTAATATAAATATATAAATGTTATACACAATGTGGCCAATTATTCCAGGAATAACAACACATATGGCACTATACAAAAACCCCCCAAAATGCAAGCTGCTTTTGCCAGCAGACAGTGTTTGAGGAAACATTATTCTTTAAATAACTGTGCATAGCTGCATAATTTGACACTGTCCTTTTGACCTATTTGCCATTTAGTATCATTCTGTATGATATGAAATTGAATGTTTCCAAGGCTGAAACATTTAGTTCTTTCAGAGTATTTTGTGACTCTTGGACTACTTGACCCCATATGGATTTTCATGTTGGCTGAGTCTTGGGGGGTCAGAGGTCAAGGATACTACTCTGTGAACATATTGTAATGCCTGTGGTCAACATAACCAGCTGTTAGTGGCATTGTTCAACACTGCACAGCGACTTTTTCTAATCTTTCCTATGTTCTTTAAAAAGCAATGGGCATTTTGCCAGTGTACTTCCTGCATCTTCACTAACAATCCCACTGAACATCCAAGAGACACGCACGCACACACGGTCGCACGCACGCACGCACACACACACACACACACACACACACACACACACACACACACACACACACAAGTACATAATGCAGTCAGTTCATGCACACATAAATACACAAATACAAACCCCCTGGGGGGTGTCCAAAAGTTTCCGGTCCAGAAAGCCAGACACAGAAACTCAGGAAACAATTGGGTGTCAGTAAGGTCCTTGGGCCTGTCTCCCTCACATTTCCCCGTTGAGTGCCATTGCTTGAACTGTTGTTGCATCAGCTGTTTTACAGTCCACAGAAACAACACCCTACCTGGTTCCCCCTCTTCCTTTGTTGACAAGGAAGTGAGCTGGCATCATTTTATCCCAGGATGGACGTGTTGCTATACACAAAGAGAGATGGCATTGATTTATTTAGATAAACTGAGTGTTAGTCACTGTTATAAGACCTCAGGCACTTTGAGGATTGTTTCGTGTTGCAAGTGTTTTGATAGCTACTCACATCATAAGTTACCATGTACCAAGGCTGTCCAGGGTTCGAGCCAGACCTGTGGCAGCATTTGCTGCATCTTATCCCCCACCACTCTCTCCCCAAGCCCTAAATACCTTTCCTGTCAAATCTCCAATTTTCCTTTTCAAATAAAGGCACACAAAGTCCCCAAAAATAATTAAATAAAACAACAAAAAGAAAACCTTTCCATTCTAATATGTCAGCGAAATTAGCCTGGCTTTATCCACTATTGGGATTTCTGTACTGCAAATTCATGTAAATTGGTGCATTTCAACCAGATAATGCCTCATTTAAGGTTTTAGTTCCTGAAAGTGATAAAAAATATAATTGTCTAAATGAAAGTAATGTGCTGGGGAAGTTTAAATGTAATATCTATTACTAAAAGTTTCCCCCTATTTACCTCTCGTGCTTCGATTGAGAAGATAATTATTTTTTATTGCCATTTTTTTTTATTGCGATGACCTATGTTGAGTGATTTGGTTGCTGTGTGATCTGACTTTGAGAGTGTTTGCCAACCAGACTTGAACGCTGCCTTGATTTAATCTCTTCACAAGTAAACTCTACGTCTTGGAAACACAAACTTTGCGGGAAGTAGTGCAGTGTGAAGGACAGAGGCCAGTATGCTGCCTGCTTTCAGGACCACTTGCATAATCTGACTCTCTGACTCTAGTACACAGACATACGCCCATACAAGTGTGAAAACCATGCAAGTCACAGGGAGGTCAGTATGACGTTTCTTTTCCTTAGAGATGTCTGAGTGGGATCATTAAGGCATCATATTTACAAAATTTCTTAAAAATGTCAAGGCAATTTGAACTATTCTCATATAATATTGCAAGATAATGTTTTCATTGGGCCCATGGTGGCTGGCTGTGTTGCACCATTCAACACATCTCTGCAAAATTTCAGCAGCTCTGCACTGTTTCTTACATCTTGTGGAAGTCATAGTCATTTTGCACCTACATACTGTATTAATGTCGATACCGCCTAACTAATTTAGTGGATAGTGGATATTTAACAATGCAGCTATGAAGGATGTATTTTATGTCCAGTATTACTATATCTAGGTCTGGAAGGAACTCTTTTTTGAAACAGAAAATTGTGTGATAATTGTTCTACTTTTGACCTGATCCACATTTAACAGCCATTTTATAGAAATATGACTATTTATATGCTGCAATCAGCATTCCAGATGTCAATGTTTAAATTTCATTTTGTGTGGAATCCAGTTCTAACTTAAAGACAGCAATATAGATCCAAAGGTCAAACAGTCATATTGTAACGGTTTTATGACGAATAAAATCTCTTCTCTGAACTCTGCAGTGCAAGTCTCCACGCATTCAATGACAGTGTGTTGTCAGTTTATGTTGGTAAGGCTTTGGTGCAAGTTTCCGGAGAAATAAATGAACTGAAATGGAGCATATTATCTCGGAAGCACAAACATCACCTGATCGCTTATCCTCATGACCATACAAAATCATTAGTGCTGACGTTCTAAGGTAGGTAAGGGCTTTTATTTACAAGTAATTATACAATAATAGCAAAACATTGAAAATGTAATACATAATGATTATTATTATATTCCATTTCTACCAATAGATCCCCCTAAATTCTACCTGCTGGACTTTAAATTGGTACTCCAGCAATTTCTCCAAAATGAATGAGAGAGAAATGCTTAAAGAAAGGAATGGCCCTAGAATCGTTTGAATTCTTGATCTTAAAAATAATAATAATTATTGAATTGTGATCAAACTCAAATCAATGAATTTAGAGAAATGTGACACCCCTGGTGCGTGCACAAGTCTGCAGATCTGACCATGCATAAAAGGAGTCACTGTACAAGGTCACCGGAGTGCCACTTTAGTATAATGTTGGAATCAGGGACGTGCACATGATTATAGAGTGGCAGGGGCTCAAAGTCAGAAAAGGGCAGTATGTGAAAACATTTTCGGGCCTTAATTACACAATATGTAGATTGATTAATGGAAAATTAATAAACAAAGTACTTATACAAAGCTAACTACTTAGCTGTGTATCCTGTGTAGCTGTGAGTTATATGCAACTGCCATTTCATTTGTGTCAACAAATTATTGTCAACATGAGTTTATTCACATCATACTGAGGTTTGGAAGACATGCAATTCAGCTGTGGTTCAATGCAACACTGGTTTATTATTAGGCTATTTATTGGAGGGCAAGTGCAAACTAGGAATACATGCTACACATCTAAAAATGTGACAAAACCAAGAAATGACTACTGTGACTGTTAATAGAAACAACAATGTTTACAACAGCAAAGTCACAGTAAACTCAGTATCCAGAAGAAGTTTAAGATTTGTGGCAGATAAACAGCCGACACAGACAGCTGTCAGATTATTAACTCTGGTTAACAAGCAGTTAGCTTAACAAGCACAAATGGGCGCTCCTCTGAAATATGACTCATATTTAAGCACATTGAATAAGTGGAAGGCGACTTGTTAGCCCCCACAAGGAAGTTATGTTAATGGTTTATAACTCAGAAAGGTTCAGAAAGGCCTGCACTGTCGCGTCTCATCTATGTGCATGGTGGAGTTCTGATGAGGCTGCGGCTTCTTTCCCTCTTTGTCTTCAAAATAAGAGCTTTACATTGCACCCCATTGGAGTTTAGAACTGGGTTCTTAGGGAGGGTCTTTTAATTTGAAAGTAGCGACCGTTCGTGGAGAGAGACAGAACGGAGCCGCCGCGGACAGAGAAGCGGCTTTAGGCTCCACACTATGGAGGACCAAACCTGACATAAGCATAAATGAATAAATACATAAATAAATGAATGCATGAATAAATAAATAAATACATACATACATAAATAAATACATACATAAATAAATGCTGAAATAAATAAATAAATGTATAAATAAATAAATGCATAAATAAATAAATGCATAAATAAATGCATAAATAAATAAATGCGGAAATAAATGTATAAATAAATAAATAAAAGTATAAATAAAAGAATAAATGCTTTTTATTTATTTCTGTATTTCTGTTCACCTACATTTATTTATTTCTGTATTTCTGTTCACCTACATTTATTTATTTCTGTATTTCTGTCACCTACATTTATTTATTTCTGTATTTCTGTGTCCATATGTAAATGAGGAGGTAGGAGGTCCTAACCTCAGTCAAGAGTATGATTGGTCAAATCGGAGAGTCAGACAAAAGCAAACGATTCCTGATCCCAAGCCTTGCTCTCTGTAACGTTGTAAACCAGCTCCAGTTAGCTTAATGTCCTCGACCTGTGTGACAGGTTAACAGGCATTTATTTTAACTTGCGAGGGTCCCAGATGTGCTGGTGGTGTGGTTTGGGAATCCCGTCTGGAGAGAGAGGGGTCCTCAGCCATGTCCGCTAACCAGGAAAAACATTCTGCTCATCGCTCCAAGTCATGTATATGTGTATTCGTTTTGACGTGGCTTGAGCACTTCTATCCACACGGAGCTGCCGGAGCTGCAACCTGCAAACCACTGCTAGACGAGCGCTACAGAGCACATATCGTCGGTCTCATATCTTCGTCGTGAATCTCTGTACTCTCAAACAGCTCATGGGTGGAACAGTATTAAGCATTTGTTCACGCTGAGCGGCGTGGATAGCGTGGATATCGCTGCTAGCTCTTATGTTAGCTGTGAGCTCTTATGTTAGCTGTTAGCTCTTGGCTGCTCGCTGTAGCGCTGAGAGCGCAGCGTCCAGGTTAACTGTTGACACATGTACCATCGACAGTGAGACACATGTCTGGGCTTTCCTATGAGCCATTGTCGCTACAGGTGTTTGTATCACAGGTTGATCTGGACGTCTCACGATTTGCCACAGCCGACTGACCGCACGCTGAGTTACGATGCTGAAGTTAGCCTCCGATTCGCCAGCTTCCGATTCGGCACTTAAGGGGAAAGTTAAGGGGAAATTAACGTAACGTGCAGTGCGACTGTTTGTACATTGATTGTCTGTTTTTTGTGACACTTCTTGATGTAAAAACATTTTAGAAATTTTAGGTGAGACATTAACTTTGCCTGAGACCCGCTATTGTTTTGTGAAACGTTTCTTTTATTTGTGAAAATGCTAAAGGGGAGATTTCACCGTTTTTGTTTGATACCTACAGACCTCATTAGACCAGGTCCAGATCAAAAACCACTGTACCCAGACTTCTCAAATCTGGACTAGTTTAATCTACAGGTCCTGAAGATTCATTCAGACACAGTTTGTGATCTGTGAAACCTTTATTCTATTTGTGAAAATGCAATAAAGGCAGATTTCACCGTTTTCTCATCATATAGACCACATTAGACCTGGTCCAGATCAAAAACCACTATGCCTAGACTTGTCAAACCTGGACTATATTATCCTACAGAAGCTAAACATTCATTCAGACACAGTTCCCGATCTGTGAAACCTTTACTGTGGGACATTTCCATTTTTTTTAAACATCTTTATTTTTTTCAGATTAAGCCAAGTCTCTCCAACTCATTTCTGATCTGATTTCTGGTTATGAAGATCTATTCTTTCTCACTACAAAACAGTAAGAAAGTAATGTTTATCTCTTGAGAAACATTAAACACATCTTCATGGACTGGTCAATTGGGAAATATCCGACAAAAGTCATGATTTGCGTTCTATGAATACAAAAACTAATAAATATATATATATAAAAAAAAAAATCTGTTGCCAGGCAAATCAAAAAATCCAACGAATGACATGCCCCACTGAGTACGGCCAATGGCTATTTTTTTTTTTTCTTATTAAGCTTTATTTATACAGGTAAAATCTCATTGAGACCCAGGGTCTCATTTACAAGAGAGACCTGTTCCGAGTGCCTACCTGAATTATTAAGTAACATAATGTAATTATTTTAGAGCTGGCTTGCTCTGGGATGCATTTTCAGCAGTGAGTAAGTGGTGTATGTGATATTAAACTAATACCAGCAGTCACTGCATGAAAAGATTTGAATGTTTCGAATCCCAGTCCCTCCACTCTGTGTCATCATGTCATAATGTCCTTGGGCAAGACACTGAACTCATTGCTTGTCTCAATGGGTGTGTGAATACAGTTTGTTAAAGTCCTGTTTTGTGAGTTTTGTGAAATTATCCCTTTTTGCATTTTCACAAATAGAATGAAGGTTTCACAGATCAGAAACTGTGTTATAATAAATGTTTAGCCTCTGTAGGATAATCTAATCCAGATTTGACAAGTGTAGGCATAGTGGTTTTTGATCAGGACCTGGTCTAAATGTGGTCTATTTGCTGAGAAAACAGTGAAATCTGCCTTTATAGCATTTTCACAAATAGAATAAAGGTTTCACAGATCAGAAACTGTGTTATAATGAATGTTTAGCCTCTTTAGGATAATCTAATCCAGATTTGAGAAGTCTAGGTACAGTGGTTTTTGATCTGGACCTGGTCTAATATGGTCTATATCATGAGAAAACGATGAAATCTGCCTTTATAGCATTTTCACAAAAAAAATAAAGGTTTCACAGATCAGAAACTGAGTTATAATGAATGTTTAGCCTCTGTAGGATGATCTAGGCCAGATTTGAGAAGTCTGGGTTCAGTGGTTGTTGATCAGGACCCGGTCTAATGTGGTCTATATGCTGAGAAAACAGTGAAATGTGGCTTTATTGCATTTTCACAAATAAAATGAAGGTTTCACAGATCAGAAACTGTGTCTGAATGAATCTTCAGGGCCTGTAGATTAAACTAGTCCAGATTTGAGAAGTCTGGGTACAGTGGTTTTTGATCTGGACCTGGTCTAATGAGGTCTGTAGGTATCAAACAAAAACGGTGAAATCTCCCCTTTAGCATTTTCACAAATAAAATAAACGTTTCACAAATACAATAGCGGGTGTCAGGCAAAGTTAATGTCTTACCAAAAATTTCTAAAATGTTTTTACATCAAGAAGTGTCACAAAAAACAGACAATCAGTGTACAAACAATCGCACTGCACGTTAGGTTAATTTCCCCTTAACTTTCCCCTTAAGTGCCGAATCGGAAGCTGGCGAATCGGAGGCTAAACTTCAGCGTCGTCGCTGAGTTCGGGCTGGATGTCAACGTACTCTGCAGACTGTTTGACCAGCAGGCTGTATGACAGTATACAGTTTTCACACTGACTTAGCTTCAGCTTAATGACGATGTATGCGGCTCGGAACGATGGCTTTGAGTAACCATTTGAATGCAGTGCGGAATGAAAAATACCCGATGGTAACCTGGACGCTGCGCTACAGCGAGCAGCTAACAGCTAGCATAAGAGCTAACAGCTAGCATAAGAGCTAACAGGGGTCTCCACGCCGCTCTCGAGCCGCTCGGCGTGAACAAATGCCTCAGCCTGTTCCACCCATGAGTTATATGAGAGTACAGAGATTCACGACTAAGATATGAGACCGACAACATGCACTATTGGACGATTTGTGCTCTGTAGCGCTCGTCTAGAATACACATATACATGACTTGGAGCGATGAGCAGAATGTTTTCCTGGTTAGCGGACATGGCTGAGGACCCCTCTCTCTCCAGACGGGATTCTCAAACCACACCACCAGCACACCTGGGACCCTCGCAAGTTAAAATGAACGCCAGTCAAATTCATCACTAAACCAGAGCTACATGAACAAATGTCAACAACTACAGCTAACAGTTAGCTGAGCGGGCTTGCTGGAAGCCAGCAACATTCCTGTACAGTGTACAGGAATCAGCGCCGCTAGTAAGGCAGAAGTAGTAGACCCTCATCGAGCACACTCCTGTAACCAATCATGCTCTTGACTGAGGTTAGGACCTCCTACCTCCTCATTTACATATGGACACAGAAATACAGAAATAAATAAATGTAGGTGAACAGAAATACAGAAATAAATAAATGTAGGTGAACAGAAATACAGAAATAAATAAAAAGCATTTATTTTTTTATATATACTTTTATTTATTTATACATTTATTTCAGCATTTAATTATTTATTCATTTATTTATTTCAGCATTTATTTATATAATTATTTCAGCATTTATTTATGTATTTATTTATGCATTTATTTATTTATGTATTCATTTATTTATTTATTTATTTATTTATACTTATGTCAGGTTTGGTCCTCCGTACAACACACAACACCATATTAAGTACGAAATGCGTATGGTAGATAACCGTGACATTTTTATACCGCCGTTTTTTGACATCCCTTTGCACAACAGGAACTTATTTATTCATTAAAAAAAAAAAAAAAAAAAAAAAAACACACAAAAAGGGCACTTTTTAATACAAGGCAAAAAGGGCAGGGGCTCAAGCACCCCTTGGGCCTTATGTGTGCACGTGCCTGGTTGGAATGACAACAAAAACACTCAAGTTTCATTGAATGTTTATTTACATGAAATATACATTTTTGTTTGGAAATCATATACAAACTTTTACAAATATGAATAATTTAATCATAAAAAAGACAAACTAGAAACAACTATACTGGAGTTTTACACAGTGGAGCAACATTAAGAGGCAAGCTTGGAACAATGGGTTTAACCAGCCTAACCGGTTCTTAGGTAATAATCTAGAGGCATGCTTGAAATTCAGTCCAGAAGTACCATTGCTGCATAACAATGGTGCACTAACACATCCAGGAAAACTGGCGAAAATGAGAGGGAGAGAAGAATGTTGCATGGACAAAAGTGAAGAAATAAAAGATGGCACCCAATGTGAAAAATTCTAACTTTTCAGTGAATCAATACAAGAACATTCAATAAATGTTACGTATATCCCTCTATTTTGCAGAATATTCAAAGGCATTTTCACTTAAAAACAGATGCTGACGTTATGCCTCATGACTAATTCATATGTATTGATCTGTTAAAAATTAACCATGGCTGCCTGTAATAAGCGGTACTTCAGTCATTCATGCCAGTGCGAGCCCCCAAATGCAAACATGAGCATCAAGGCCGTGTCCTGAGCAGAGCTGACTTCTGAAGGGTGTTCAGTCAATGTTTACATGGCAAATACAATGAAGTGAAAGGGTGCTAAGGAAAAAAAAAGTCTGAATACTGTTGCTGTGAAAGTTCCATTTCCATTATGCACTTGGAAGCTAGAGGGCCCAGGGGCCACAGAGAGACAGTTGACATACTGTAAGCACCAAACCACAACAATAGAGCGTATGTGCACTTGACCTTGAGTGTATTCTGAGATGTGTGTACTTTTTGTCACAATGGGAGGATCATTTCAGGATCAAGCACTTTTTTAAACTACAGCTGCTTCAATCAGAGGTGTCAAAAAAGGAAAACAAATCTTACTTTTGAGCTACTCTCTGGCAGGATATTCAGATTTCGCTACAAATGTTTGTGTTTGTAAAATTAATAATTTTCCTTTTAAAAGTCAGCTCTAGGTGGTCCTAGAACCCAGATGTTGTCTTTTCCCTATGATTACAGCTAGTGCAGTCACAATTGCTTACAGTCAAAATAAACAGAAATCTCAGCCACAAAAACGTATCAAGGACTTCACAAAAGAAACACCAAAGAAAAAAAACGAGGGAGAATTGGCCCTTAATCTACTTCATTTTCTTTAAACAAATGTTTGGCTCAGGTTTTAAAAAGACAATCTGCACTGAAATGGACTTTGAACTGTCCTCATTTGCTGTAAATGTGCAAGGGGAGAACCCATGTAGCCCGTATATAAAAGCTACAATGTCCTTCATTTTAATAAATAGTATGAAAACACCAATATGGTGAATATGCATATAAGAAACTACATGAAACCAAATAAATGTCCATATAATTTGTTGCTAGCCTGTGTCTTTAAAAAAAAAAAGAAAAAACAGCTCACAGAAAACAATTATTGGTTTGGACATTATAATAAATGTGGGGCATATAGTTTCTCAAACCGTATACAAAGACATAAATAGAGCAGATGTTAAACTCTTACAATTATTCAACAGTCCAAGTCAAGATTAAGGACATAATTGTTCAGGAGTTCATAGGAAGCTCAACTCAGAAATAGTCCGTGAAGTTGATTTTCACAGAAGACGAATTTGAAATTTGATCTCATCTTTGCAGTCTTTTATATCAGATGCCCAAAAGTGCTAGGGATGTCAGACAATCTTTCAAACAATTATTACTATACATATACTTCAATATTTGACAAACAACAGAAGATCAAGAGCCTGTATTTTCTTCTTTTGCATATTCCTCTACAAGTTTCTCATAGGAGTGGCTGTGTTCTGAACAGTCACTAGTGAAAACAGACCCTTCAGATTCAGAACTCTGTTCTTCCTTGGAGTTAGTTTCAATGTTTTCATCGCATGTAGTGATTGAAAGTTTTGCTTTAGAATCATCATCATCATCATCATCATCATCATCATCATCATCATCACCACCACCTTCATCATCCTCCTCCTCCAAGTTATTACTGAGAAAGTTCTCCTCGTCTATAAAAGTAATGTTTGCATTTTGAAATGTAAGAGGATGGTACTCTTTAGAGTCCCATGTCCTTCGACCACCTGCTCCATAGTCTCCCACTCTGTCCTCAAGGTCGATGTCCTTGTCAAGCTGGTTCTCATACATTTGGTCCTGGTCAAGTTCTAGATTACCCTCTACATGGTCTTCTGTTAGCAGCAAACCATTATCTGAGCCCAGGAGGTAGTTCTTGGACTTTGAAAAAGCAACAGTGACGCGGTCACTGAAACTATAGCGTCTCTTTTGGCGTGGTGAACGGTCCAGACTGAGGATGGTGTGACCATTAAACTTGGGAGCGTCACTGCAACTCTTGGAACGACCAATCTCTTTGACTTTAATGATGGTGTTGACGCTGCTGCTGTTGGTTCTGCCATCTTTTTTGGTGCCAATTTGCTTAATCAAGTCATTGTAGCCTTCTTGCTTCTTGGACAGGAAGCTGAAAATGTTGACGTCACTGGGAGTGGGTGGCAAACGAAGAGAAGCCTTATGAGACTCTTTGTAGTGCCGGAGCTCATCAAGAGATAGCTTGCGCAGCTTGCGCCGTTTCTTGAGTGCCTTGTGAGCCTCAATCACCATCCGGACCTTCCAGTTGAAGAACAAAGAAAGCCAGGCCAACCCCAGATAAATCCACACTTCTACAAAGTAACGATAAAGAGTTGGGTATTCTTTATTTGGTTCCACACCTGCAAGGACAAACAAATTAGTCAATGATCATTTGAATCCAAAGGTTCAATAAAATATTTATTTTTTTAAAAGTCCAAGAGATGGGCCAGTATGCCGCTGGTATTTGTGTACAACTTGACTTGGAAAAAGGATATGTTCAAGACAATCCAAGAATGCCTTTCATTTATGCTTGTTACTCAGGGTTTATGGCTTAAGTTAATTAATAAGTAGTATTTATTTATTACTTACCCGCTACCAAGTCCCCAAAACCAATAGTGGTCAATGTGACAAATGAGAAGTACAAGCCTTCAATATATGTCCAACCCTCTTGGGACATGAACACAAAAGGTGGAAGGACTAAATGGACCAGCACACCCCAGAGGAGAAAAATAGCTGTGCAGGTAAACTGAGCCTTTCTCTGGAAGAGAACAAATAAAACAACAACTTGGCTTTAGGTGAAGGCTTTGTGACACCACAGACAGATTCAAGTACCTTTCCCAGAAGTAGGGGAAAAAAAAACAAAAAAAAAACATGCCACTTACCAGTGAAAATCCCTTCTTGGTCAGATACTGGCCAAGGTGCTTGGCTCTGCCACCAAAGAACTTTCCAAGCTCACTGATCCATGTAAGACATAAAGGCACACCAAACAGCCCATAGAAGATGCAGAATACACGGCCTGCTGACGTTTTAGGAGCAATGTTCCCATATCCTTTAAAGATGAAAATAAAAACAAAATGGTTAGGGTTAATATTGTTTCAACTATCTACAACTATGCAGGCTATTTAGTATGGCCAAAGTTTGTCTTATGGACCAAAGTAAGATGGCTATTGAAGTTTGCATGACAGCTCAGTGAAGGTTTTTGCCAACAACTATAACATTACAGTCACACTCTCTGAAGCATTCAAGTCAAGTTTGACATACAACTAAAGAATGGCTCGCTTCCACATCAGAACTAAATCTGCAACTGCTGAATGTCCAAAAGTACTTACCGATAGTAGTGATAACTGTGGCAGCAAAGATAACAGCATTTGGCCAGTTCCAATTGTTGAAAGTCTTGCTGCCAGTTATAGTGACCCCTTGGCCTGCAGCATCAGACACCACCTGAGTACAAATATTAAAGACCACATAAGCTGAGTATAAGCTTGAATTCATTCAATTACAGAGAAATGAATGGATTCAAAACAAATGAATGTCATCAATTGGAAGTTATGAAATAGCCTAATCAGGCTAAGATAAAGGAAGACAGGAAGTTCATCATGTGTAGGCACCATTTCTTCTACCACTTCCTTCCTGTGACATGTTGATAGTATCGCCAGTGGTACTGATGAGCTAAAACGACACTCAAGCACCCTGAAGAATTGATGTTAACCTGAGGGCTTTACAGTGCAAGCCACTGCTTACATTGGGTGGGAAACAGGAAGACAAGTGCTGCATCCCTAAACAGCAACAACATTTCATAATGATACGATGATGCATGGAGTTACAAAAGCATCAGGTGGTTCTTCAGTGGTTGCTCTTGCCTAGGTTGTTTTCCTTTTCTGTGATCCAAAGTTGCACTGAATATGGACCATACAAGAAATTCTCCAGGATTATAATTTGTACATAATGCAATATTTGCTTCAACCCCCAGAAACATGGGATACATCAGCTCACTACAGGGCATTTTAGTATTGTTGACATTCAAAGGAGACAGAAAATGAATAATCAATCATTCGAAACCATATGTGTGCTTCTACAGCCACAACAGAAACTTAACTCCCCCTACTGGTTATTCACAAACACCCTGCCATGTGTGGTGGGATAATGCATTCCCCCCAGGGCAAAGTTTTTCTTTCTAAAAATGTGCTTGAAAGGGGGGAAATGTGCAGGGGCTGGCTAAATCCACATAAGCCCTTAAATACTAGAAGATACTTGGTTCTTTAATAATAGCTGGTCTGTGACAGCTCTGCACTGTAATTACAGCACAAGGGGAGGCCATTCTTTTGTCTGCTGAAACAACACAGTTTCTCCGCTGGGCTTAAGGAAGACAGCAGTGATGACCAAGTTTGTGTTGGAACCATGACTAGAAATTAAAGAGGAAAAACCTCAGTTGAGTTGAGTGTCCTGCTTATGCACTTTCACATATGACAGTCCACAGCATGTGTAATTATTGGTTACATTTCTATGCATGAGTAACCTTATTATTGTCAATGTTCAGGCTACAATCGTATTCGTCTTAGGCTGATACTCGACAACTGCATATCCCTGTTGACCTGTTGAACCAGTTAAGACTACAGTCTTGTAGTTCTATCAATCTAACTTAGGGCTGTCTCCAATATGATTTGGGAGGCTTTGAAGCTTCAGCGTGAATTCTTCACGAATATTCAAAGCTATCGCAGCAGAGGTGAGGGATGCATTATTTACTTATATATATTTATAATAGCGGTATTATGAGTAAACATTTTTGCACGATTGATGATGCCACTAATGAAACCAGGACATACACCACAGCAGTGTTGAACAACCAAGAGCAGAGTACTTTGGAAACATGATAAAAGACATGTGTGTTCACTGCTCAGGTCTGCCCACAGAAAAAAGGTAAAAGGCATCATCACATGTACACCAGGTTCACAGCCCTGTGGCTCATACTAGCGGAAAGTGATAAGGCATTTACATGAACACAGCCGCACAAGTTTTACAAAATGAAAGTAAATCCCAAAACAAAGATCATGATTCATTAACTCAACTGTTTTGGCCAATTTACACCACAATGTTACATATATGTGCTGTATGACACATCTATGGTCTGTGTGTGTGTTAAGCTCCAAACCCTCTTCTGAAGAGGGTGATTTGCACCTGTTCACAGTCCGTCTGCCAGATAATAAGTGCTAAAGTTTGAAACTTGCAGAACGCTGATTCAGAGTAAGACAATGAGGGCAGAATGCAAGCTACATCATGGGAGTGTCGTGACCTCAATGTACGTTACTTTAGTAGAGGACAAGGGCTTACTTAAGAGGTGAACCATGTGAATTCAAATCTTTCACACAAGCTAGGGAGAAGTAGTTTTTTTCCTGGGTCCACAAAGCACTCACCATTGAAAAGATCCCTAGGGGGTCAAAGGGTCAGCCACTGGTCAACCCATGGTTGCCCTAGGTCACAAATGACCCCGAGAACAAGGCAAAAAGCACACACACTGGGGGAGACAGATAAAAGACACTTTATGTCCAAACTAGCTGCAGAGGAAGTTGTTAAACAGGCTTATCTGCAAGCCACTGGAAACCTGGATATAAGATCAGGGCTACCAACATGGATATACTGTTTCTGGACTAGCTATCATGACCTTGGGAAACACCATCTGTATGAAATGCTTCACTGGAACTGTATTTCTTCTGTAAATGTCAAAGTTAGGTCTAGAAAATTAAACAAGCAAAAGCAACAATAAATAATCCTGCAATCTTGGCAGTCAAATCTCAAATGATGTTCGGCAAAAAGGCATTTTGCTAAGGCAAAAGCAGTGCATGGAAACAGCATCAGAGAGAAAGAATCCAAGGTACATGATCTGACAATTGTTTTTATCATGTTTGAATTGTGCCATGAATAACACATATGCTGGTCAATGTGAGAGACAATTTTGCAAATCAGGGGAGTTTGTTGTAAAAATGGTAAAATACCAGTAGTTTTGTGAAAAAAACGCTCAGTGAACTCCATTGTCTCACAGCAGAAGTACCAAAAAAGGTGAAAATCCGAACAAACCTGGCCATACTGTCAGTAACATTTATGTAAAAGGTGAATTAGTCAGTTATGTAAGCTAGTCAATGAGCAGGACTCAGTCTATAAGGTTTCAGTTATGGGTTTTGTTGAGCACTAAGCAAGACATAACTTAAGCAAGTATTGGGTGTGTAGTCTTTCTGATAATGTACTTTTACAGTCTTACATTTCATTTTGATTTATTTGAGTTGAAAAAATGATCTTATAAATTGACAAAACATGTACAGAGGCTGTGTCTTAGCTGCAGCCAAGGGTTCACGTCTGACCAATTGCTGCATGTCATTCCCCCTCTCTCATCCCATTTCCTGTGATTTCTCCTATTAAATAAAACCATAAAAGGCCAAAAAAACCCCATTCAGTACGTTTACATGCACAGCTTAGTCAGATTACAGCCATAGTTCGACCATGCTACTCAATCAGGCAACTGCAATTGTCCGAGTATACATGCTGGTGAGAAAATCGAATTATTGGCCGAAGCATGTCATACCCCAGTACGATAGGTGGTGCTGTACCCATTTCAACTAGTGGTAACAGAGCCACCTCCGGCTGACCTCTTTACGTCACCAGGAACAACAAACTCTGCCTTGGCATTCCAGAAAGATGGCGTACGCAGATCAAATGAAGCTACATCTTTGTACATTTCATATATGGTGTACATGATAATTACACAAACTAGATACACAATGGTGCTCTTGCTTGCGGTTATTTTGGAGGGCAGACGCTGCCGCGGCCGTCCTACTTCTGGCTCACGGCCCCAGGAAAAAAATCTCGAGCCTGCGCAGAACGCAAAATCTGAATCCAATCTGATGGAACGTATACATACAGGATTAATGCGACTATCAATCGAATAATCTAGGTGTGTTAATCCGACTATGAGAAATCCGATCCGGTCCGATTTTAGTCAGACTAAGGTGTATACATGCATCTTAAAAATCCGATCATAGTCGGACTAACCCAGTAATACGGTTTTCTTGAGTGTCATGTAAATGCACTGATTAACTCAATATAAAATGCAGAAAACCCTAACACATATATGTATCCAACTATCAAAATGAGCCACACTCTTCAAATAAGGAATTCACTTATGTTTGGCAAAACTGAAAATATTGCCAAACTGCAGCCACAGCAATCTGCCATTGCCACACTCTGATAACCCAAGACCAGTAAAAACCACAACAGCAAACTCCAATTGTTATCAGGGCAGCTGGCAGCCCAGCATACCACTCCAGTTCCTTGGTATTTTTCCAAGCTTCAAAACAGCTGCCTGAGTGAAGGATTGAACATCTACAAAACAATTAGGTCACTGCAGCTCTCCCATATATAGATTTCTGATAGGCGGATGGATGGGTTAAAAACAATGCATCTGGAAAACAATGCTGAGATTCCACTGTGTGCACCAATCAAAGATTCATGACTGAGTGTAGGGGCAAAACTTACATGACTATTCCAATGCAAAAAACAATCACACTTTCATAAATTAACATTGAGAAGAAACTGGTGTTGATTTAGTCAAAGTACAGACAAAATATGTCCATTTTGACAGCTTTCTCTGGGGTTGGTGATGCTGTAAAATTCCCAGACAGTGAAAGGATTCTAACATCTGTTAAGCAGAGCATATTAGACCATTAACAGAGGGTTTTTAAATTGGGCTGTTAATTCTGCATAAGACTGAAAGACTTGGCTATGGCAATTTTTTCATTCCCCAATGTCTTTGCTGAGCAGGTAAACATTTAGGAAAAATTAACTAAATTGAAACCTTGTATGGGCCTGTTGAAAGGTCATTGCTAAACTAGGTTAACCTCCAGAACCATGTGGAGTGGCTGCAACTGGTCTGCTGAAAAAAATGTTGACAATCTCACATTGTACTGACAATGTACAGTGCATGCTGCCATCAGGGTCTGAAGTAAAATCTCATTAGGCACACTGACAAATAAAGACATTTCTGTCTTGCTAACTAATTGCCTAAACCCACACTCCACTCGTGACATTAAAATACATTGCCACCTTCCATGACGTCAGTGTTAGAATTCTTTTAACACAATTCCAAAAGGGAAAGAATGAGTTGACTATCTCAACCCAGCGTCCCCTTGACAGCACCCTAGGCACATGACGAAGTAACAATCCCCCAAAACAGAGTTCTACTTCATCCCCTTATGCTTTTTTCATTCTTACCAGAGGCCACGTTTCACGCATGTGACAGCAGTGTGATGAGTAGTGTTTGCAAACCTCCAAACAAACGTGATCTTAAAAGTCATGTGCAGCAGGAATCTAATCAATAACCCCATGCCCCACTGCAGAAAGAAAACAATTTGAAGTTTGCAACTCTTGTCTCAGTTTAATTCATCACAGGAGATCCTTTGAAGAAAACAAACAAAAAAACAAACAAACAGGCAAAGCCTAATTGTTAAACATATTACAAAATGCTGTATTTTTACTTTAACAGCAACCTAGAATTCATAGCAGCTGAGCTCTGTTTGTAGAATGTAATCTGAATATTTCCCAACCACTTTATACTAACTTCTCACTAAGTTTATAACAAATTCATATTTATATCACAAATTATTGCGTGTACCCGAGATATAAGGTGTTGTAAAAATCAGCCTTTCAGCAAGGCCAGTGACATTCGATGCTGTGTTTGAGTTTAACATTTTCTAGTTTAGATTAATATAGATGATACAGGAAATTGCTCACATTTAATTATTTTAATTTTATTACTAAATTACTTTTGGTGTATGGAGCGTGCGATGTTTAAGTGTACTGCTGCCAGAATAAAATCGAGGCATTTTCCATTTCTGAAAAACACAGATCGATTCAAATTTGTATGGACCATATCGTTTCCTATAATCATTCCTACAATTGGTGTCATACCATGTTAACATCTCGTGTATATGATTTGACTTTAACGTCAGGAAGTGAAGTGGATGGTGGTGCCTTAAGACCTAGATGAGATGGCTGCCAAGTCAGAGACCACTGTTCAAGACAGTGTTTCAACATTTTGGAAGTGTGAAGCGCCTGGATACTTTTAACGAGACGTTGCAATATCCTGTGTGTGAAAATGGCAACAAGCCGAAACATAACCCTAAAGCAATGTAAAAATCCAACACAGAGAACTCTACAGGTTCAAGTTCTCTGTGGATTCCAGAAACCTACACTGCCAACATTATTTTTTGTTTTAAATAGCATATTAAGAGAAAATTAATCTGCAAACATTTTAATAATCAATTAACCGCTTCAATCATTTTACTGGTTCCAGCTTGTCATATGTGTTGACTTGTTCTTCTTCTTTATCATATGCAATAGTAAAATTAATATCTGTGGATTTAGGATGCTTGGTCAGATAAACAAACACTGGGTGGGCGTTAAGAAATTGTGGTGAATCTTTTACTTACATTTACATTTCATAGACAAAACGATCAAGAAAACAATATGCAGATGAATCAAAAACTAAAATAATGGTTGATTAAGTCCTATTTTATGTACATAAAATTACTATTAGTTGTAGTTGATTTGAAAGGCTTCCAAATACTTAACAGTTATCTAAAGCATAATCTCCGTTACCATCATTACAAGAGAATAGTTTGGAATGCTCTTTTTTCTGATGAGTGCCTAATGTAAAAGTTTTGTGGCTGTAATGATGAAGGCACCAAAGTCTGAAACTGAGGAAATGATGGGACAGGGAGCAGTCTGTGTGGGATTAGCTACCTACTCAGTAGGAGCTGCTTTTTGACTAAGATATATACAAGTATGGTTTAGACGTTAGAAATGTTAGAATGCATTCTCCTGCCTGTGTCCACTGTGCTTCTGGGCAAAGCTGAACCACATGCTGCTTACATTAAATGCCACCACCAGGACGCAGCTCTTATTTGCAGTAGAGATAATGTGCAGCCACTCCCCCAATTAACTTTTATAACTTCTTATACTCCTCAAGTGCGAGCATTGATGGACCATAAAATCCACTCTGTAAACGGTGACCACTTCAAGGTTCCTACAGTTAATAGTAAACTCCTTGTTAATATAACAGAAGACTAACTTTTACAAGAGTGTTTCCTTCTCTTGTTAAGCCTGCTTATATATTTTAATTGTTTACAAGCTGAGCAAAGTTTCCACAATGGAAACCTGATAGAAGCTCTGCTACAAACGGTTACTTAAGGGTTGAAACATTGTAGGTTTATCTGTTTAAATATACAGACTCCAAAACCTTTGCAGCAGGTGTCTTGGCACACACCAACAGAGGAAAAATACTGCTTGTCGGCTATTGGTCAGGTAAACTCTAGAATGATGATAACAGGACAACAAACCTGACTAACTGGGGAAGGGGTTTAACAAGTCAGACATGTGATTTTATATTATTGTGTGCCTTGGAACCCCACAGATGGTATTATGTAGTCTCTGTCCCCCAGAGAGCACATGGGAGCAGGAAATGGTTCAGTTTCAGTTCAGCGACCGAGTTCAACCAAAAATCACAGCTCTCATTGAGCTGCTTTACAGGAGTGAATACCTAGCAGAAATTTCAAAACAGTTTGAACTGTTAATATTCCTGACTATATTCAGAAGCAAACTTGGCTCGAGCAGGGATTTGGCCATTACAGAGATGCCACAAAATGGGGGGAGGTTCATGGGCATATCCCTTTCAGTCTCCCCAACACAAAAGGAAAAGCAGAAGGAAGCAGAAGGGGGTGGGGGGTAATAAATCTCCCTAAAACTGATGGGCCCAAAAAGGAGCACAGGTTGAGACATGTTTCTGGTCATACTTGCAAATGCGAAGAGCCAAAAAAAAGAAAAAACAATATTTCCTAATTTCAACAGAAACAAACAAGTGTTACAAGTGAAGCAATGAAAATAAAATAAAATAAAAGAAAAGGGTATGATGCATACAGAACTTCAATCTTCTTTCTGCATGCTTCTTCCTTGGTGAGGGATTTGCCCCTTAAGATCATATCTGCTTGTCAAACACAAACATACAAATCAAGGTCATAAAACCTACACATTTCAAGATTGTGAACAAACACCACATCAAGGGTGAGAACACCTGTGAAATCACCCCAATGTTGGCTTACTACATGCTAATTCAGTGCTGATGGTAAAACCGCAGAGGTCAGATGGCCCCAGTTAAGGAATTATCATCTTGACAAGAAACTGGCAATGGAACACCATGTACTGCAGCTTTTAAAGAGCTGAGGTTACAGATTGGCCCTCCACACCCAGTATCATAATCACTACTCCAGACAGTCAGTCTGTTAGTTTTACAACAGAAAATGAACCCAACAAGGTAATAAAATAATTATCATCCTTGGGCAGAAACCTCACAAAAGATAGTATCAACACCAGATAATATCAACAAGTCCTTCCTGGAATTTTAACAATTCAGGGAATTTAAATAAAAGTATGACAAATTGCTGTTATGATATTGTAAAGTCCATGCCTTCAAGCTGCTAAACTTAGAGTGGGTGTGTTGACCCACAAAGATGAACTATAGACAGACAACATGTCATTCCTCAGGAGTCTTGTTAGTGTTTGTTGAAAGCTTACGCACCAGCTGAGGCTCATTTAGCACTCAAGTGTCACCACTCTCAAGTAGCAGCAACGCAACCATTAATCACTGATCAGATGATTCACTTGGAAATCATCCTCATGTGGACTAGAATTATAGCGTAGCATATACCGTGGTTTGCAGTAGGATGTGGTGCAGAATTCAAGAGGAAAAGTGTTCAGTTTAAATAGCATACCTCTAATATTTTGTCCAAATCATCTTGCGTCAGACAAGGATAGTCCTCAAGTATTTTATCCTTCTGTGCGCTATACTGCTTTGCAGCCAGCTTCCAATTGGGCTCCTCCAGGATTTGAAAAATTGCTGCCCCAATGGACAGGTAAAAAATAATGGCAGAAGTCAACAAGGGGCCTTTATCTACCATACTTATGTGCAATGCCTCAACTTGGAGAACGCGGGACAGGGGAAAAAGACAGAGAAAGGAAGGGGCAGATAACGACAAGTCCCGAAGTTATGCGGGACTCATTCTCTGCAAGTCTACTGCTTTACAAAATGTTTCTTCTTCCGCGCAAAGGCTCTGAAAAATGCGTGAAAGTTGCCGCTGGAGACAGCATTGGGCTCGAGACACAACAAGATAAAAGTAATCATGAAGCGGGCCCGGAGCTCGCGTGGAACCGCAGCCGCAATAGTACTCTGTCCACGTGCGCAGACAGAGAAATAGTGGCTGGTGTAGAAGTGAACTCTGATTAGGGGAGTGGAGAGGAGCAGCGAAGATCCGCCCAGAAACAAAGCGACCGAGGAGTGGGGGAGAAGAGGGGAGGGGGGTTGGGTTGGGGGCATTCTGCAGTTCTTCTGTTCGTTTTCCTATTTTGCCTACAGGTGTTCAACTGTCACTGAGGTATGCAAAAGTACTCTAAGTTTATAGCCAGACTTCAAAAAGGGTGTCTATAATACAGTGTTTCAAAAGCTCAACCACATATGTATGTACAAATGTAATCCAATTACACAAAGTTTATTTATTTTTCACTTTTTTTCAATGTACTGGTGTCATGTGGTTTTAAAATCATACATTTAGCAGATAAAGAGCTGGTGATGTTATGAAAAAAGGTAACTTGCTCAAGTACTGTACTTATTCACAATCTGGAGTATCTGTACCTTATTTGAGTATTTCCCATTTTCTGCAATGTTATTTGTCAACTCCACTGCATTTTTTGGTAAAATATTGTATTATATTAAATAAATATTGTACTTTTTACTCACTACATTTATTTGATAACTACTTTGCAGCCTGCATGCTGCACCAGAACAATTAAAAAAAAATATCTGAAAATCTGCAAAATGTTTATATATTGGATTCAATAATTGAATCCAATATATCGACCGTATAGCCTACAGTAAACATGTAAAATAATGTGCTTTTACTTGTACTTTGATAGTTAATTTCAATGTCTTCCAGAAAAATACTTGGACTTTAAAGTAGGCCTACATTTAATATCAGATACTTCAGGTACTATTCGTCTGGGTGACCTTCACTTGTACCAAAGTAACATTTCAACATGATGTTCACTTATACTAAAGTATGACTTTTGTGTACTCAAAGTAGGGCTTCACTAGCCTCTAATTCAAAGTAGCTGCGTATTTTACATTTCTTCCATCACTTTTCTTTAGGATTAAGACCAACCATTGTAACTTCAGCAAATGATGGTGTGGTTTAATGACTGAAAATGTCCATGTTCAATAAAGTGCAGATATAAGGTTTTTGTAGCTAGAACTGCCATTGATTGCATTGATTTGCAGCCTCAAAACTCCAGCCAGATTGACTCTTTTCTTGATTTGGTTTTTGTTATCAACTGAAAAGAAATGGGCAAACATTTATCTGTACTGCCGTTGCATCTGCGTCTCCCAGCAAAATACGTAGGTTATCATAATTTTGTATATACATTCATTCGCCTGTGGTCACGTTGAGTCACTGTGAAATTTGAGTATGCTTAGGGTTGCAGATGCTATATCACATAAATGAAAATAATGCCACCACAGACAATAAAATATCCTTTATAATATTATTTATAAATACCAGGTGTTTTTAAAAAAATTAACCACACTAAAAACAACCTGTTTGACATGCCAAGAACCAGGTGTGGCCTTAATATCTCTTTAGAGTGTTGGATGTGATAGATTTGATCAATATGTAGCAATCTTTCATTAGGTGCATGCACATAAAGGTGACATGCGTCAGTGTCCAGAACTCAACTGCTCAAATGTTTGCTCAAGTGATGCATTCTGTGTTCTTTGTCAATGCTGCGAGGAGCAAAGATCAAACAAAGGAACACATATATTGATTAGGGTTTAAGCAGAGCCAGAGATCCTTAGACTAAGATAGCACACTATAATCATACCTGTCAATCAAAGTACAGTGTTGGCATATGTAATCTGCACTAGATTGCATTAGAAAGTGCGAGAAAATAAAGAAATCTCATTGATTTACACCACAGTCACAAGATTTCAACATACTTGTGGTCTATCAATGCAAGTTGGCTGCTGTGTCAGATTTTATGATATGCAAGACAACATGGTATTGCATCACAATCACTGGTGTACCACTTGCCCAAGGCCATTTTTCTCAGTGTGTGTGTGTTTTGTTTCATGCTCCAGCAAGTACAAGTTAAGTTTCAACTCAAGTTGTGCATTTTTAGACAGTTGCTCTCCCACATATTTCTAAAGTATATTTTTTTTGGCCTTTTATTGACAGAAAAGCTTGGAGAAATGACAGGAAACAGGTTGAGAGACAGGGGGAGTGACACGCAGCAAAGGGCCCCAGGCCAGGACTCAAACCCCGCACATGGGACTCCCCCTCGACCCACTGAGCTAAACGGCTCTATTGAGGCGTGAGCATAGCAGTTTCTGATTTCCCATTGTGAGGCCAGCTTGAGACAACAAATTACACAATAGTATTGAATCAAATGCCAAATCAATGCATTGCTAAAGATTAAAATGTATGTGGAACCTTAGTAAAGCTGGAGTTAATGTCAACTAGTGAAACTAAACTAAAGTGCAATCAAAATCAAGTGTTAAGCATTACAAGAAATGCTTTACCATCTGAATAGTAGCTTAGATTTTGTAAGAAATCACACAGCAAGAAAACACTTTCAACTCATAAAGACCACCTTTGACATTTTAGTATTTTAGCCTTTTAAATCAGCTGACTCAGTTGTGTACTGGCGTTGGAGGCAGATGTGCTGATGTCTTTGTAGTAAGGTCAGAGATCAGAGATGAACTGAGAAACAAATCAGTATCATAAGCAACAGCACAAATTCTTACTTAACACTCATTTCTCTGAGGCAACCCAATGGATAACTTGACCTTCCTGAATAAAGGGCAAATTCAAAACATGTCAGTCAAGACAAAAATAAGCCATGGAAACAAATGACATCCTCATCCATCCTGTAACTTGAAAATGGCATTATTTAGGTTCATAATGCATTATTTCACCTTTTAAACAGTGCATTAGGAACAACAAGTACAATCCATTAGTATCAGTTCTATCAGAACTGGAGAGTATATTTCCTTGAAAGAGGAGCAAAAATGACACTGAAGCCTTTTCCCAATAAAAAAAGATGTTTCTGACTGACTTTGGTAAGACTTTGATTTGCCAACTGTCCTCCGCTGATGGTAACACTTTCCTACTGTCAATCTGATTTGTTGAAGTCAGCCGGGACAGATGATGGTCACAGAAGGTTCATCCAATTACCTTCATAGTTTCCGTGCCTTTCCAAGTCGTCTGACAAACCATCTTGCACGTCATATAAGAAACATATTGAAAAAACAAAATTCCACGTAAAATCTAGACATCTGAGAGGGCATATAGTATGGCAGTTACTCAATAGTCCTTAAAATGTATTTCCACGAAAACAAGAATCTTTGTATGCGTCGGCATAACTGCAACATATCTGGGGCAGCTGGATGTCAAGTTTGATTAACAGACATGATCATCTTACTCGCGTTAAAATGACAGAATCTGCACAGATAATGGTCCATAGGGAAGACAGCCTGTTCTGTTCAGAAGCTGGGGCTGCTGTCTGACTTTATAGGTTGCAAAATATCTCATTATTATTATGACAATGAATAATTGATGCTATGGATTATTTTTGTTACTTAAAAAGTAGCCCCTAAAGACCCAGCCACTGAGTTCTCTCAATCAATGAAATGTATAAATGTTTATCGTATGCGCTTCCTGTTTGTTAAGTAATATTGTATGACATCTCTTTCTAAAGAAATATTTTTAGCACGCGTAGGTGTGTACAGTGATTTGACCATGTGAAATGAGTGAAGAGCCGCTTCCTTGTCCCATTGTTTTATGTTTGTGTTACGTTTTTTTTTTCAGAGCTTCTCGGCGGGAAGGAAACCTGCACAGAGGGCTTTGTTTTTGTGAAACTGTTTTCTGGTATGACACCTTAAACAAAAACATAATCTGCATGAAAATGCTAGGGGGTGACACAAGAGAAGAGGCAGAAACTCAAGGCTCATAGACATTCATGAACTCCTTGTCCTCAATTGTTAATCTGGTTTAACAGATTTTAAAGGACCAATCCACCTTTTTACACATTGCAATACAACTTATAAGGGGGCAGTAATACTTTTGTCAAAACTCTGATGATGTCATCAGTGTCATGCTAGTTTGGTTTTGTAGACTATAAATCTTTAGCTATGCTTAGCCCTAGAATAAGAGTTGAGCCTCTTTTAACACCTTAGCCTAAACCCAGGGACATATGGATGTTTGTTGGAACTCTTTAAAGCCTGTGTTTAGTCATCTTTCAGAGCATAACACTCAAAATTTGGGGCTAATCCTGCTCTGGAGCAGAGCCAGTAGACCCTAGACTACAGTCTGGATAAACCCACTTTGGAATGTGCCGGAATTGTGCAACTGTGAACTCTCTCTTAGCCTGTTGCTAACAGCCCCCTTTTGCCTGAGGCTAAGAAGGTTCTAAGAATGTGGGCCTTGGGATAAGTGCAGTGTGAAAAGCCCTTTTATGAAGCAAACACTGCTGTGTCCATTGTGAGATATGATGCTAGTCTTTTAGCTAAAGGTACTTTTTTGTCTACGCTATGTTCCAAATTACTATGCAAATATGATTACACAAAAAAGTTTTCAATTGTGCTGCTTCTCCTGTCTGTTTAGGTCACTAACATCAATCTCTGACAGGTTTGGTAATTACTTTGCCAGGTGAGCTAATTACAGGGAAACTACTTAAGGAGGTTGTCCACAATATCAAGCAAGTCACAGGTTCTGCAATATGGGGAAAAGAAAGATCTTTCTGCAGATGAAAAGCATGCAAGGTAGGTATGAAAACATTGGATATTTCCAGAAAAAATTAAGAGAGATCATTGTACTATGAAAAGATTTGTGTATGATCGCAGACGGTTCGTTCAGATAAAGGCGTATTAAGGACAGGTATTTGAAGGTGCTGGTGCCTCTCGATGCAGGATCCTCCAGAGGCTTGCTAATGTGCATAAAGCTGTATTTCGTCCATCCTTAACCAATGCCCACAAGGAGAAACAATTGCAGTGGGCTCAGAAATACAAGTTTTAAACAGTCAAACAGTTTTATTCACTGATGAATGCCATGCTACACTGGATGGTCCAGATGGATGGAGTTCTGGATGGTTGGTAGATGGCCACCATGTCCCAACAAGGCTGTGATGTCAGCAAGGAGGTGGTGAAGTGATGTTCTGGTGTGGCCACCATCATTCCCTGACCTCAACCCTATTGAGAACCTGTGGAGCATCCTTTAATGGAAGGATGGTGGGCGGCAGTTTACCTCAAAACAGCAGCTCTGAGAGGCAATTCTGGCACCCTCAAAGGTAATAATGGCCAAAACTGTACATGGACTTACAAGTACAATGGATGAGAGTCGTTAGGGTGATATCAAAAAAGGGCTCTAAGTAAATATGCAACTTGATCTGTAATGATGTTTTTGATTGAAATAGCTTTGATTTTAGAAAGATGACCTCCTAATGGAAAAAAAAATACGACAGATTTCAGTTTTCAATCCATTTCTTCTGTTTTGAATAATAATTTGGAACACTGCATTTTGAGTTTTTTTTGCAAAAAATGACCAAAAATATGTTTTGTTTAATAAAATCCAGGTTACAATGTAATTGTTGAGGAATAAAAAATTAATTAACATTAACAAAATGCAATGAAAATATCATGCCATTTCCCAAATGTGCTGTCTGGAAAAATTGGATAAGGATATGGTGCTGAGTATGCTTTTCAAACACTGACCCATTTAAAAATGTTCTTGATTGACACAAGTTCTCCTGGAGAAGTCTTGTCAAGTTTCTTAAACTGTGTTAATAGATTCATTGCCATTCATTCCAAAAGGCTGCTAGGGAGGTTGAAACAGGGTTAATGCCGCAGGTGCTTACATTGCTGCTGTCTTATCATGTACAGGCCTGTCTGAGCTGCAGAAAGGGTAAAAGTAAGAGAAACGCTGTGAGATGAGCAAGGACATGGGATTGGTTGGTGGTACAATCTCTTACTTAGTGGTACATTTACTTTTACAGAGCAACTATTCCCGAAACAAAGATAAGTGTTTTCAGTGTATGAGAAGCACAGAAGTCAAGAAACAAGTTCACAAAACCACAACACGTCACATCATATCAGAGCTCAAAGTTTACCTCCATTATCGGGAACTTTATCACTGGGTTATATCACGTATATTTTTTGGGAAGATTACATTGCTAATTTCTCAGGAATAAACAGAACCTTGTCAACAGAGCCCAGACTCCACTTTTAATTGAAACTTCTTTTAATTGAGGGAAAATATTCTTCTGTACTAATCAAATTACATTTCTGACATCTTGAAAAATGAATGCTCTCATGACTTAATTGTATATGGCTAAAAATATATTTTCCATGCATTAAGAAGTGTCTTGTCTTTTTCAAAAAAAGCTGAAACAAAGCTTCCAGTTATAAACCCAACAAGTGTTTTACTACAGACTCATATGAAAACAGTCACAAGTTTACAAGCTCAGGAACGTATTGTAATTCAGCATAGACATCTTTAAAAATCTTTGCCCTTTGCCCTACTCTGTTGTAGACAAGTACTGTATGTATCTTTAACTTATATCTTGTAAGCACTTTTGTTACACAAGCCTTCATCCTTTGATGGGCAGTCTTTTTTATGTTATATAAGGACATATGGTATCTAGGGCATGGAAGGGTAGTGTGACACAATTAAATTAGAGGCTAGGAGAAAGAAATTATGGAAATTTGAGTCTTTTTCAATCTTTGTTTAACAGTATTGTACTCAACAAAATGTTTTATGTATCTTCTGTAAACTATTAACTGCCATCTTGTTGATCCAGTTGCTTTTACATTTACCAGGAGCTCAGATAAAACAGTTTTGCAAGTGTTATAACAATAAACTCTCACTAATAAACCATTTAATTATCAATCATATGGGGTTTGATTGTTTCTCGTAAGCAGGGTGGGGTTGGGACTTCAGTGTTCCTTCTGTTTATGACATTGCTTGACAGTTACATAAAGATTTGTCAGCTGGTGTGAAGCGACTTAAAGGGATATTCCAGTGTAAATTTAATCCATGGTCTAACACACCGTGACACCGAGTAAGACCCCCCCTCAAGAGATCAAGTTTTCCGACCGCTAGCTTATGTAGTTTTAGCAACCTCAGAAAAGACCACACAATAACAATACACTGCAGTCCACGCCTCCAACCAAGAAACCGCCATCAAAAAGCCACTCATAGCCACAAATAATGATTAGAAAAGCACCAAACTTCAGCAACAGTACAAATAGGGTCCCAGCACATAGTTCGAAGCATCAAACAAACAACTTTGGCAGATTTCTACTGAAAAGAGAACCCAGCTCACCACTCTCCTGCAGCAGCTTGCTCGTTGTGGGGAAGCCCTGCGAGTCGATTACCGAGTGCAGTAGAGTTCCGCAGCTTATGGATGAAAATGATGATTATTACTCCTTGAAAATGCAATCAAACATCATATCTGTCGTGCCTACCAGTTTCTAACAGTTATTATTGAGAGCGGACAGGGAAAATAACGGAATTGAGCATGGGGGGGGGGGGGGGGTGGATGGATTAAAGTTACACCGGAATATCCCTTTAATGGTGCATACTACAACACGCATGGAGTTCATACTTTGACAAGGTCAAGCTGTCCTGGTTTTGTTTTGCCCTTCAAATGAATTCTCTTGCAGGAATGCCAGTGGACCAGTCAGCCTGTACTGCACCATGTGTTTTGCACACTGGTGACTAAGTTGTAATTACAGCAGTTTTGAAGTTAGCTCAGTGTGACACAGGGTTGATGTACAAAGTTAGGGATTTTTTGCTGCTTTTTGAATAACCAACAGCTTTCTCTTAACATATAAAATGTATCTTTCAGTTCCAGAGGATTACTATTTTTTAAAATCAAAATATGAATCTTGATGTTTAACAGTGAAGAAAAGGTAAACAGAACATGGCTAGAAAAACATGTTTAGACTTTGCAGCTGTGTGGACTGTCAACAAGAATACACCCACTTATGTGCACCCAGGGCTGGTTATTAACAGGTCATGGCAGTGTACTTAATGATTACATTACAGTTAATGTAGTATGTTTATTTAAAGGGGCTCTATGTAACAATGTTGCACTTTTTTGGGGGGCATATGTGAACAGATTGTAAAATTATGTCAAAAATTAGATCTTCCCCGTCTCTCTCACTTGCTTATATAAGCCTGTGGACAAGTTTTTTAGTTTTTTTTAAAAACTTTTGATGCTGCCGGATTTGTTTTTGGAGGTCTCGCCTCAGATTTCCCTCGAGAGTCCAAAGGATGTGACTTTATGCATGTTCCATATCTCATTGCCTCTCTCCCCTTGCTAACAGAGAACATCAGTAGCTAACGTTAGTTTAGAAATGGAGTCTGCTAACAATAACTAACCCCTTTAAAGCTCTGACACATTGTTCATTTAATGTTCAAATAGCCTGAACATTTGATTAAATATTTACATAATGGATAACCAGTAAAACACTAGTACTAGCTAAAGATCTATCAGATAATATACATGTTTCTTTGTATTTGTATCTAATTGTGATTATACTATGGATTACACTTACAGTTTACCCTGACCTGTAATCTATTTTGCAGTCTACAGTGAGTCAAACACAGACATGCAAACATGCACACAGTTTCAGACGAATTCAGACAGACACACTAAACACACAGTCTTAGACAAAACTGTGGCAAGGTCCCTTATGTGACACTACATCTTTTTAGTTGTCTCGGTTATCAGGAAGTGGATAAACAGAGCACTGTTTCAGCTCAGTTAAACCAGAAAATTTTGAAATGTGGTATGGTTGTTGCCCAACAGGTCAAGTCATGGTCAACTTTTATCTTATATCTCTTTTATGTAATCAACAAATCACATTCTGTTTTGTGTCACAAATATGTTTCTGTTCTATTCAACATGGCCATTGAAAGTAACACTGGAACTACTGGAATAAGACTTGCCAGGGACGTGCACATGATTATAGAGGGGCAGGGGCTCAAAGTCAGAAAGAAGGGCAGTATGTGACAACATTTTCGGGCCTTAATTACACAATATGTAGATTGATTAATGTAAAATTAATAAACAAAGTACTTATAGAAAGCTAACTACTTAGCTGTGTATCCTGTGTAGCTGTGAGTGATATGCAACTGCCATTTCATTTGTGTCAACAAATTATTGTCAACATGAGTTTATTCACATCATAATAATACCGAGGTTTGGAAGACATGCAATTCAGCTGCGGTTCAATACAACGCTGGTTTATTATTAGGCTATTTATTGGAGGGCAAGTGCAAACTAGAAATATATGCTACACATCTTAAAATGTGACAAAACCAAGAAATGACTACTGTGACTGTTAACAGGAACAACAATGTTTACAACAGCTACGTGAGCCCAACAAGACTGTGATTGTTGACAGCCATCCACTGCCACATATTGAGGAGGTGTTTCACGAGCTACGAGGAGCACAAATATTTTCCTCTATTGACCTACAAAATGCATATCATCAGGTACCTTTGCACCCTGAGAGCCGAGACCTTACTGGTTTTATCACTCATGATGGACTTTTTCGGTTCACTAAGGTCCCCTTCGGTCTCGCATCAGCCCCGAGTGCATTCCAGAGGACGATGTCTCAGATTTTGGCAGGTTTGGAGGGTGTACAATGTTACTTGGGCGATATTATTGTGTATGCTGACACTCCTATGCTGCATGAGACACGACTCCAAGCTGTACTGCACTGACTAGACAACAGTGGACTGAAATTAAATGCGGAAAAGTGCCTGTTCAGGAAAAATTAACTTTCATTCTTGGGCCACGTTGTTTCTGCTTCAGGCATCCGTCCCAACCCAGATCACGTTACTGCTATAACAGAGGCTCCTCCCCCTTGTGATGCCACGGCCCTACAGTCCTTCCTGGGCCTCATGGGGTGGTATTCAAAGTTCATCCCCTGCTACGCCTCTGTTGTGGAACCTCTTTGTGCTCTGCTGAGAAAAATGCAGAATTTAGATGGACTGATGCTGCCAAAGATGCTTTTTCGCACATCAAAGAACTGATTGCTACAAGCCCAGCACTTGCGCTGTTCGACCCTGCTCTCCCTACTCTCATCACTACAGACGCCTGTGACTACGGCATAGGTGCAGTGCTCACCCAGCTGCACGGGGACACTGAAAAGACTGTTGCATTCACATCCAGGTCCCTTACTGACTGTGAGAGGAAATACTCTATCATAGAGAAGGAGGCTCTGGCTTGTGTGTGGTCAGCTGAGCATTGGCACATGTACCTGTGGGGAAGACACTTCACCCTGCGCACAGACCATAGCCCACTTACTGCCCTGCTGTCCACCGAAGACTTCGGAAAAGCAGGTATGAGGATTTTGAGATTGTCGGCTTGCCTCATGCACTTTAACTGCACTGTGGAATACAAGCCAGGTCGTGATAACGTCATAGCAGACTGTTTGTCATGCATGCCCCTGCCGTCTTCTGACCCACAAGAGCTGGATGAGGACATCATAGCAATGGTGTCTGTGGACTTTGCAGCTGTTACTACAGAGCAGCTACATGCTGCCTACCAAGATTGCCCAGTGCTGCAGCAGGTTATGGCTTATCTAAGAAATGGTTGGCCCCGGACAGCTAAAGGCCTTGATCCTGCCCTTTTGCCCTTCTACCATGCACAGACTGAGCTGGCTAAACTTGATGAGGTTTTGGTTGGAGGTACTCACCGAGTTGTGATTCCCCCGACTCTTCAGCCACAGCTTATACAGCTTGCCCACGACACTCACCAAGGTAGGGTGAGGACTAAACAAAGACTTAAGGAGCTCTATTGGTGGCCTGGTATGATGTTGAAGCTGCTATTAAGTCATGCACCACCTGCTCCCACCATGACAAAACCGCCATAACCAGAGCTGCCCCACTGCAACCGGTGCCCCTTCCCAATGCAGCCTGGAAAAAACTTGCCATGGATATTGTGGGCCCATTCCACTCTGCTCCGCCTGACTGCCGTTTTGCCATCACATTGGTGGACTATTACATTAAATGGCCTGAAGTGGCATTTACCTCAGATGTGATGTCCACTACTGTCTTGCATTCTTGTCTGCTGTTTTCAGCCGTGAAGGCAACCCCCTTGAACTCGTGACTGACAACGGCCCTTCATTAGGCCTTCTTAGCAGCTCAGGACATCACACACTGCCATAGCTCCATCTACTATCCATAAAGTAATGGAGAAGTTGAGAGATGGAACAGAGTATTAAAGGACTGTCTACAGACAGCTGACATTGAAGGTCGGCCATGGAAGCCCTTTGTCACAAACTTATTGGGCAACTCCCCATGCATTGACTCAAGTCTCCCCTGCTGAACTTCTACATGGCCGTCCATTCCAAACCAAACTGAACATCAAAAACATTGCTTAGCCTCGCGCATCTGCTCAGCCTGAGGCTGTGAGAGACACTGTGACTCTGAGACAAGCCAAAGTAAAGTGTTATGTGGATGAACGTTGTGGTGCACGGTCTCCAAAGTTTCAGTGTGGTTCCTATGTTCGGATCAGGAAGCCAGGAATCATTAAGAAAGGACACTCCAAGTTCACACATCCCCTCCGGGTTGTTGCTTTAGAAAGGCCCGGCAACCTACAAACTTTCTGATGGTAAAGTATGGAATGCTGTACACCTGCCCCCTGCAAGTTTTCCCTCCCCTGAGGTGCACACAACCAGTACCTGTGTACAGCCTGAGGATGTTTATAAGCCCCCGCAGACCACCCCGCCTGCTCGACCATCGCCATGGCCCCAGTGGAGTCGCAGGTAGATTCAGCCGCCTGCATGGCTGGGAGATTTTGCCACCTGAACTCTGCCTTTTTAAAAAGGGGAAGAATGTGGTGTGATTTATGGACTGCTACGTGTGTCCAGTTTGATTTATGGACTGTTACAAGTTCACAATGGATAATGTTGTGGACAATTCTAATTAATGTATTTTTCCATGTGAAGCTCTTTACAGTCAGCACAAGATTACAGAAGATTGGAAATTTATCTAAGTATAAATGTGTCACTGTTGTTGATGTATAAGTGTTTCGCTGAAAAGTACCGTTTACAGATTCTAGGGAATGCTGGAATATTCAGAAGCTAATCTCAGTTTGTTTTTTTTATTTCATAAATACTTACTATGCAAGGTTGGTTACTATTGAAGTGTTGAAGCAGCTAAATGTTCACTATCTGTTCGTATATTCACGAGAGGAATTATCCCTCTATAAAAGCAAGGAATCTCTGTCTGTCTGTCTGTCTGTGTGTGTGCCTCAAATATCTCTGCGGATCAGGATCAGACTGACCTGAGAGTTTCAACATGGCTGCTGCTTGGTTCAGTGGTGTGCAACTTCGCATTTGTTTGGACTGCAATGATACCGTTAATAAATTATTTCATAAATGCTTTACAAATTCGGGAGCATTGTCCACCGGAGCCACCACAGTCACGTGCGCACCAGAGCCAATCACTGCACACCGTAGCCATGTGCGCACCAGAGCCAATGACTGCAGATCTCAAGCCCACGACATACCTCAAGAAACAAGCGGATTTATACCTGCGGCGGTGCGAGCTGGACCGGGATTTTGCCGGTCCCATTCTGTTCTGTGCATCTAAACTGACTGTTGTGGATTAATGAGACTAAACGAGACCGGACCGAGTCTGTTCGGGTGTGAGGAGAGCAGATTTTTTTTTTTTTTAAACATATATTTACTGCACATTTTGTTAATTTACAAACAATGAACAACATAGAACAAGAAGGCACATACAAGAAAGCAATAACAACATAATTATAAAGACAATGATAAAAATGATAATAAATAATACAATAAATAAATAGTTGAAAAAAGAAAGAGGAGGAGAAAAAAAAAAAAAAAAAAAAAGGAGGAGGTACACTTCTGACCACAAAACAAATTATCATTGCATGTGAAAAAGTCATGGTAGTAGAAAGATAGATAAATGAAAAATAAGTAAATACATTTACTTATTAAATGATTTACTTATTTACTCATTACAGAAAGCCTTCCAGACATTCCAAAACTTGTCAAGCTTATTTTTCACGGTGTAGGTTATCTTTTCCAAAGCCAAGTAGAAAGACATCCCTGTTAACCATTGCGAAGTAGTACAAGGTTTATCCCTCTTCCATGAACAGGCTATACATCTTTTAGCTTCCAGAAAACAGATATTGAGTAAGGATTTTTCATTTTTGGAGGTCACAAAGTTGTCCGGGTAAATATTCAGTAAACATAACTTTGGTATAACAGGTACTTCTTTTCCAATGATTCGACTGGCCAGGTTCAACACTTTTTCCCAAAAAGAGAGTATCAGAGGGCATTCCCACATGCAATGGAATAAAGAACCTTTTTGTTGCTTACATTTAATGCAAGTATCTGGGATATTTGGGTTAAACAGGTGCAGCTTACTTGGGGTTATATACTGTCTGCTTATCCATTTGTATTGTAGTAATTTAGAGTTTGTATTCACAGTTTGAGTTTGAGCTGTTAAACAAGCTGTGGCCCATAGTTCTTCTGTTAGATTTTCTTGCAAATCGGATTGCCATGACTGTAATATGTTTTGTGATGATTCTTTAGATTTACTTACAAAAAAATTGTAAAGAAAAGACACCTACCCCTTAGAGTCTGAAAATCTCATCGAAAAGTCTTCAAGGGAAGACAGTCGGGGAAGTTTCAAACTATTACACTGCCTGGCCAGCACGAAGCTTCTCAATTGAAGATATTTAAAGAAGTGTTTTGAGGGTATTCCATACGTGGCCTTAAGTTCTTCGAAAGACATGAAAGTATGATTGTCTTTAAAGAGGTCAGCTATTTTAGCTACACCTCGAGAAGCCCAAATTTTAAACCCGCTATCTGCTCTTCCAGGCTGAAACTCATCATTACCAAAGATAGGAGAGAACTGTGATAATTTGGAAGTCTCTCCCGAGTATTGCAGAGCACTGTGCCAAATCCTTATTGTATTTTTGAGGAAGGGGTTTTCGGTCTGTTTGATTAATTTGTTTTTGTTGGCTGAATATATATACAAATTCAAAGGAATATTAATTGAATGAGATTCTATTGAAACCCAGGCTGGGGGGCTGTCCTTCACAAAATGAAATATTCCTGCTCTGATTTGAGCTGCCCAGTAATACCACATAAGATTCGGTAGCTGTAATCCACCTCTATCGTAGGGTAGATATAACAATGTGAGCCTGAGCCTGGGACGCCTGTTGTTCCAAATGAAAGAGGAGAAGAGCTTTTCAAGTGACCGGAAAAAAGAAAGTGGGGGAGCAAGTGGGATAGATTGAAAAAGATACAAATACTTAGGTAAAATAGACATTTTCAACACATTGATGCGCCCAATCATAGACATAGGTAATCTTGTCCACCTGTTTATGAGCTCTGTAGCTCTATCTGTTAAGGGATTGTAGTTCATTGGGACAATTTTGTCGATGGTGGGAGTGATCTTCACACCCAAATACACAAAGCCTTTCAATGAAACCAAAAAAAGAGTATGAATTGGTGGGTTGAGTCTCTCATTTTCATTCATAAATAATATCACTGATTTGGTGCTATTTATTTTGTAACCTGCAAAGACCCCAAAAGTGTTTGTGAGAGAAAGTAAAGAAGGTATAGTCTGTTTCAAGTTAGAACAGAACAAAATTACATCATCTGCATATAGAGCCAATCGATGTTCGATGCCTCCTATCTTTATTCCATTGAGGTTGGTGCTTTTTCGAATCGCCATAGCAAGTGGCTCGATAGCAAGGGTAAAAAGCAGGGGCGACAGGGGGCAACCCTGTCTTGTCCCCCGGTACAGTTCAAAAGGTGTTGAAAATAACCCATTTCTTAAGACTACAGCCTGTGGAGCAGCATAAAGAAGTCGAATCCAACCAAGAAATTTCCCCCCTATACCAAACCTTTGCAGAGTCTCAAATAAATACAGCCACTCCACCCTGTTGAAGGCCTTCTCGGCATCCAATGACAGAATGGCAGTGTCTGTACAGCCAGATTTATTAAACACTATATTAAGTACTCCACGGATATTGTTAAAGCCCTGCCTCCCCTGCACAAAGCCATTCTGGTCAGAGTGGACAATTTCCGGCAAACTTAGTTCAAGCCGTCTAGCCAATACTTTACAAAGAATTTTGAGATCATTATTCAGCAGTGAAATTGGTCTGTATGATCCACAGAGAGTGGGTGTCTTCCCTGGCTTTAACAACAAAGTAATTACCGCTGTATTGAGAGAAGGGGGAAGGGATCCGCTATCTAAGGACTCACGATACATCTCGAGCAGAGGTGGTATTAGTTTAGTTCTAAAGGTTTTATATATCTCGATGGGAATCCCGTCTGGTCCAGGGGTTTTTCCCCCCTTCATGCTACCTATAGCCGCAGACAATTCTTCGGCCTCTAGGTCAAGCTCTAGAGCAACCTGAGAGTCTTCTTTTAGGGGGACAAAGTCTAATAAATCGAGAAAATCCTTTTGTTTTTGAAAAGCTGAGGTCGAATAATCCGAACGGTATAAATTTTCATAGAAGCTTGAAAAAGTCTTATTAATTTCTTTAGGGTCACTAGTTACCAAGCCTTCATCTGTTTGTATTGTATTTATTGTTCTTTCAGATTCCATTTGTTTAATACGCCAAGCTAGGAGCTTACTAGCTTTCTCACCTTGTTCGTAATAGGACTGCTTCAATTTCATCAAGTTTTTAGTTGCCTTATTTGTAGATAGAACATTGTATTTAGCTCTCAGCTCATTAAGTTCAACAAATAAGTGTTGAGAAGGATTTGCAAAGTAGCTTGTTTCAGTGTCCTTTATCTTTTTTTCCAGTTGTTCTATCTCCAATCTACACTGCTTGTGAAGCTTATCATCTGGCCCCTCAAAAAGGCCTTAAAAGCCTCCCATCGTATAGCAGCTGATGTCTGATTTGTATTAACTTCAAAATAATAATCAGTTTGTGTTCAAATAAACTCTATAAATTTTGGATCTCTAAGCCAAAATGCCTGGAGACGCCATCTTGGGGAGTAATTCAAAGATTGGGGCATGTTCAGAATAAATTAAAACCGAGGCATGATCTGAAATTATAATGCTATCATATCAGGATTGTGAGACTGTAGATATCAAGGAAGCAGAAACTAAATAATAATCAATTCTGGAGAATGTCTGACATGTACTAGAGTAGCAAGAGAAAGTTAGTTGGTCAGGATGATTCTCTCTCCAGATGTCAATTAAATTAAATTCTTTAATATACTGTAGCAGCTCCTTTCTTGTCTGATTATGGGAAGCATCAATTCCAGTAGATCTATCCATTCCAGGCTGTAGAGCACAATTAAAGTCCCCACCCATGATAAAGTTGCCAGGTAAGGTAGCCAAGGACAAAAACAGGTGTTTAAAAAAAGACGGATTATCTTCATTGGGCCCATAAATATTAACCAGATTTAATCGAACTGAGAGAATTTCACATTGAATAATGAGGTATCTGCCTAGCCGATCTTTATCCACACTAATAAGATGAAAAGGCACAGAATTGTGTATCAGTGTAAGTACCCCACGTGAGTGTGAACTGAAAGAAGCTGAGAATACTCGTCCAGGCCACCTCCTCCTCACTTTGATTACATCTTCAGAGGTCAAGTGTGTCTCTTGAATAAAAACTATTTTAGCTTTTAACTGTTTGATCCTGCTCATAACCTCTTTTAGCTTGACAAGTTTGTTAAGACCCCTTACATTCCAGGATGTAAACTGAAGTTCCGATGACATGTTGTAATGACAATGAAATTGGCTGTAGTAAACTTGAAATGACTGAAAACTAAAGACAAAAGATAATAAACAAATGAAATTAAGAATATGTGCCTTAGAACACTATGAACATAACTGAGTGTACATCCCCAACTGAGATACACCCACCCCTCCCACAGTACACACATCCAGACCATGAAGCCTAAACTGGTCCGCCTGCGTCCAAAGCGCAGTGAGGAACAGCAAGCCCAACAACCGTAGCAGAGCCCCGCATGAAACATCATTAATATATGTAAAACCACATTTATAGCAACCAAACAGCTATTTTGCACGATTTAAACAGTGTTTAAATTGTCTGCCTGTGAGGTCAGAGAGCATAGTTCAGTAATTTGAACATACCAGCCATACAATCAGGTCTCAGGTTGTCTCTTTTTCTGCGGATCCCGAGATACTGTCCTTCAAACCATGCACAAAATCCTTCGCTGCCGCTGCAGTATCGAAGACGTGCCGTCTCCCCCTAACAGTCACCAGGAGTTTAGCCGGGTGAATTATCCCGTAACGCAGAGTCGGGATGGAGAGGGAAGCCAGCTCCTTCTTCACCGAGTCGAAGACTTTCCTCCGTCTGACCAGATCAGCAGAAACGTCGGGGAAAACACCACTCTCTGGTTGTCGTAGAGTATTTCCCCCTTGCTCCTGGCAGCCTTCATGACTCGAAACTTGTCTGCGTAGTTTAGGAACTTCATTATTACCACTCTGGGACGCACACCAGAGTGGCCCCCTGCCTCAGCATCATTAACGCCAGCTCCGCCGATTCTGTGCGCCCTCTCTATCAGTACGGGTCGTGGAAAATTATGTTCACCCAACACTCCAGGAATCCACCTTTCCAGAAAGGCACACATATCAGACCCTTCTACCTTCTCTGGGAAACCGACCAGGCGAAGGTTCGAGCGGCGAGCTCAGTTTTCCAAGTCGTCCACTTTTGAGACTAGCTCTTCAATAGCCGCTTTCATGGTGTTGGTCTGTGTTTTCAATGATGCTACATCGTCTTGATTGGTGCCAATTCTTTCCTCCGCTTCAGTAACACGTACTGACACCGCCTTCAGATCACTCTGCATTCCCTCAATAGCACTGAGCAGGCCGTCAAACCTCAGTACGAATTCTCCTTTCATTGAGTTAATGGCACTAAGAATTGGGCTTGAGCTAGCCGCCATTGCTAGCATTAGCATCTGCCATTCCCGGATCGCCCGTAACTTCTGCTTTAGAAGATTTCTGAGTTTTTGCAGCTTGTTTCGGAGGCATTAGGGCTGGTTGTTCTTGATTCCGATTCCACACAAATTGTGACAGTTCACAGGTCCTACACTGGCTGTTTGGTTAGTTTATTCACTGAGTTTCCACGGGAGCTCCGACACAGATGTGTTCAGCACAGCGCCATAACCGGAAGCCCGAGGAGAGCGGATTTATACCTGCAGCGGCGCGACCTGGACCGGGATTTTGCCGGCGGTTTGGTCCCGTTCTGTTCTGTGCATCTAAACTGACTGTTGTGGATTAATGAGACTAAATGAGTCCGGACCGAGTCTGTTCGGGTCTGAGGACATGCAGAGACACGCGGACAACAAAGTGGAATCGGAATCTGTGGATGTTTGTGTGTAACGTTAGCTAGCTGCTAGCCGCTAGCCAACCCACAGGGCTACCTCCCGAGTTGACGGACCGGACGCACTGGCATGTCCAAAACCGGACTTAGGGTAAATAATGTCCGCCACGCTTTTTCGCGAACATTGCCGTCACGTTTGCTTTGTGTCTGGTGCAGAAGAAACGGTAAAAACAGGCTTTTGTCATGAAATTGTCCAAGCAGCAAGTTTGGTTGTTGAGGAACAGGAAGTTGTGGGAGGGACGTCGGCGGATGAGTGACAGGCAACGACGGTCGGTGTATAGACAGCGATATTGAGAGTTGAGAGGTTTGTGACATTTAGCGTATTTGGAGTGTATAGTTAGTCGGTTATGTAGTGTTTGGTGTAGTGTGTTTAGTGTGTAGTGGAGTCGGTTTTTTGTTTTAATCAGAACAGGAGAAGCTGAATATGGAGCAGGCAGTGCAGCTCTTCATTCAGCTGGAAGGAGCTCAGGCAGACCTGAGCATTGCCTGTATTTAAATGTAAATAGTTACATATAACTTTGTAAATGTTTAAAATGTATGCACATATTCAGCAAACAACAATTTATATTTGCAATATAAGTAATAAAAATGGTTTGTTAAACATATTTGTGGTTTTCACAGTAAAAGTAATTTTTTTCTACTCGGATTGTGTGTTTTTTTTGTGATTTTAGGTCCATTGTGTTAATACAGTATGTCAAAATGAAAAAATAACTGTACAGTCACACACGTGAGGTTGTGCTGAAAATAATGACACCAAGTAAATAGTTTTTAAGGTGAAATATATTGGCAAAATCAAAAATAGTCAAAAACGGCCAATGATACCCTGGAATATCAGATTTCACAGCAAACCTAGATATCCCTGACGTTCTACCTTCAAACACAGCCTCATTTGGCCATCAATGAAAAAGCTTCTTAACATCCCACTTTTCTATAGGAACACATATTTTCTTACGGGCACTGCACTAGTTCTTAAAAAAGAGGGATATGTGGTATAGCTATATAGGTGGCAGTGTCACTCCATGTAATCCATGCATCGCGTATATTCTGTGCACTTGTATCTGACCTCTGAGAGAAAACACCTTTCCTCTGAAGTAGCTTGCCTGCTAGCTTTCTTTTCATTCTTACAATACAACACCAGGGACATTATTTTACTCCCCAGAAGTCCCTGCTCAGGCGAGTAGTACTTTCTAGAGGTAAAGGAACCTTGGGTGCAGGGCTTGCAGCACTGAACAATTTTGATTTGTGAGTGTTTTATTTCACCCAACATTTTAAAAAATCTGCAAATGCAAACCAGTTTGTTTTTGCTTATTGTACTATGATGTATCATCATGGACTTAAAGAAAAAAAGTATAAAGCAGATGGACTGACAGATGGACTGAAAAATGACATGTACTACAGCCGTTGTGTGTCTTAAGACTTCAGTAGTTCCAGGAAAAGAAGTTGCTATGACTAAAACTTCTGGGTACTTTGGGTTGAAATGCGCCTTAAAAGCTGTTAAGCATGCTTACTTTAGTAGTCTCTGCAACACAATACAGAGACGTCTTTGACATAATGTCAACACTAGTCCACTATGAATAGAATAGAATAGTCTTTATTGTCATTGTACAGGAGGGTACAATGAAATTGGGGGTGCTCCCGCAGCAACAAATAAAAAAAGCAACACATAGAACAAATAGTAATATGAATAAATTATATATAGCCCTTTAAGGTGCTAAAGGGAGGTAGGAGGAGGTAGATTGGGTTTGTTCTTGTTGGGGACCAGCAGACAGGGGGAGGGTTTGTGAGTGTATCTGTTCTTATTTGTAGTTTGTATGGCCCAGGGGAAGAAGCTGTCTGTCAGCCTGCTGGTGTGGGACTTTGTTGACCTGTAGCGTCTCCCAGAGGGTAACAGATCAAACAGGGGGTAGGCGGGTTGTGAGGGGTCTCCTGTGATGGCCTTGGTTCTCCTGAGGCAGCAGGATGTGGCGATGTGTTCCAGGCTGGTCAGAGGGCAGCCGATGATCTTTTGGGCAGTGTTTATGACCCTCTGCAACGCCTTCCTGTCCTCGCCTGTTGAGCCTGCGTACCACACACCCAGACAGTACGTCAGTACGCTCTCCACAGAGGAGTGATAGAAGGCCAGCAGCAGCTTTGTGTCCAGTTTGTTTTTCCTGAGGACACGCAGGAAGTGTAGTCGCTGCTGAGCCTTCTTAACCAGGGCCCTGATGTTGTAGGTCCAGGAGTGGTCTGCGGCAATGTGGGTGCCTATAAACCTGAAGGTGGTGACAGTCTCCACCTGTTCTCCATTTATGAGGAGGAGGGTGTGGTCATGTTTGTTCTTCCTGAAGTCCATGATGAGTTCTTTTGTCTTTTGTACATTCAGGGTCAGGTTGTTGTTGTACAGTCATAGTCATAGGTGTACAGGGCGCACAGTAGAGGGCTCAGAACACAGCCTTGAGGGGAACCAGTGCTGAGTGTAAGTGTGGAGGAGTGGTGGGGGCCGAGTCTCACAGACTGTGGGCGACTGGACAGGAAGTTTTTAATCCAATTGCAGTTGGGGAGGGGGATCTGTAGTTCCAGCAGTTTAGTGATGAGAATGTCTGGAATAATGGTGTTAAATGCTGAGCTATAGTCCACGAAGAGCATCCTCACATAGCTCTTCTTGTTCTCCAGGTGGCTCAGTGCTGTATGGAGTGTGAGGGCGATGGCATCCTCAGTAGAACGGTTTGCCCTGTAGGCAAACTGATGGGGGTCGAGGACCGTCAGGACCAGCAGCTTTCCTGGGGTTCACTGCTCTTAAGTTTTTTCTCACCTCGTGCTCCTGCAGAGAGAGAGAGGTGGGGTGCTGGAACCAGGGGGAGGCTGTGACTGCAGGTGTGTGGTGGTGGTCTCAAACCGGGCAAAGAAGCTGTTTAGCTCCTCTGCCAGTGTGCTGCTGCCGTTGGAGGATGTAGGAGGGGGTTTGCCTTTGTAGTTGGTTAGGGCCTGGATGCCCCTCCACATCTGACGCGGGTTATTGTCCGTCAGGTATCCTTCTATTTTATTCTTGTAGGAGACTTTGACCTGTTTGATGCCCCTCCTCAGGTCAGCTCTGGCAGTGCTGTAGAGAGCTCTGTCTCCCGTCCTGAAGGCCGAGTTACGAGCTCTGATCAGGGTCTGGATTTCCTTTGTCATCCGGGGCTTTCTGTTTGGAAAGACCCGGATGCGTCTATCCTCGGTGACGTTATCTACATAGCAACCTTTTACTACTCCTTCATTGAGAGCGTCCTAACTTTTTCATTCATCTACTGGTTTTATTCCATCAGCCTGCAAGTTCGGACATGTTTACTTGGCATCACCAAAGTCTGCTCTAAAATCATTGGACACCTTGTTAGAGCTCTTTCTGCTTTTTGCGACCAACAAACAATCCGCACTGCTCACAGGATCCTACATGACCCCTCACACACTCTATGCTCCGTGTTTGAGTGGCTCCCATCAGGCCGCAGGCGCAGGCCGCAGGCGCTGTCCACGCTGCAGAACTCAAAGGAGGAGGGCCATCTTTGTCCCCACAGCAGTCCAGCTCCTGAACTCTGACTCCTCCCTGTCCCAACATCTGCCCCTCAACTGACTGAATGCACACAGCACACAGCACTTTACCATGAAGCACAGAGCACTTTGACTGTGACGGTCAATGGAAAGACTGACTACAGCACTTTATATGTTTTTATGTTTTAATATTTGTTTGTCCTTTTCATGATGCTGCTCCTCATGCCTTTTAAATTGCCCCTTGGGGACAAATAAAGTGTTTTGAATTTGAATTTGAATTTGATGTAGAAGAGGCCAGACTCGGTGTGTGTGTCCAGGTCCTGATCTTCGAAAATGCTCCAGTCTGTGCAGGCAAAGCAGTCCTGCAGCTGGTTGAGAGCATTTTCAGGCCAGGCTTTGATGGTCTGGGTGGCTGGTTTTGTTTGCCTTCTGAGGGGGGTGTAGGCAGGGAAGAGGAGCAGAGAGAGGTGGTCTGATTGTCCGAGGTGGGGGAGGTGGGTCGCTCTGTAGACATGCTTGATGTTAGAATAAACATGATCAAGTGTTTTTTCTCCCCTGGTTGCACACTTGACGTGCTGGTGAAATTTGAGGAGAACAGTCTTTAGGCATGCTTTGTTAAAGTCCCCAGCAATGATGTGCACCCCATCCGGATGAGCCCTCTGTTGTTTACATACCATAAGCTCGAGCTGGCCGATTGCTGTGCTAAGGTTAGCATGGGGAGGGATGTAAACAACGGTTACTATGGCTACCGTTAGCTCCCGTGGCAGGTAGAAGGGTAGGCACTGAACAGACATGGCCTCTAAGTCCGGTGAGCAGTGGGTGTCTATCACTCTGCTGTCCGAGCACCAGTCCTCAAGCACATAAACACAGAGTCCTCCTCCCATGCTCTTATCGGAGGCTTCAGTCCGGTCGCAGCGGTGAAAGGTGCGTCCGGCAAGCTCCACGGTAGCACTGGGGATATGCGGTCGCAGCCAGGATTCGCTAACAATCAAAAGACAACAGTCACGGATGTGGCGGTTGTAGGTGATCTGTGACTGCAGCTCATCTATCTTGTTCGCAGTCACTGCACTGCATTCTTTGAATGTTTTAAACTAAAATTATTGCACCTTCACTGTTTCAGCCATAGTCCAATACTTTGGTTTATACTAACATTGCCATCAGTGAACTGGTCCAAAATGGTAACCGTGGTAAACATTGAACCTGCTCAATGTTATATTTGCATTTTGTTCAAAGCACTGCCATGCATGATACAGCCACACTGAGCTGCTAGCATGGCTGCATACTTTTCCTGTTGAGATTTATACATGCTCACACAATCAGGCCTTTGATGGTATACTCTTTCGACCCAAAAGCCATAAAATATGTTGGCAATGTATTTTTCTGCAAACCAGTGATATTTTGACACTTTACATTACTATGTTGCAGATGTATTTATCCTATGTTCCATTTTCAGTTTTAATGTTGTGACAGGTTTGGTTTAGGCTCAGAATATATTTAATTTTTTACAGCTATTACATATATTGTAGACATGTTGATGTTTATAGTATATAAAGAATATAAAGAAAATGTATATAGATCACAAATGATTCACTATGGTGAACATGGTTTGGTCAAATCAAATGAAGCCAGGTTGCTGTGCAGTTAAATCATGATACATAGGGATGCCCATTAACCTGTACAATCAATGTTGGAGTGAACAGCTGGGAGTGGATAGCTAAATGTTGCATGGTTGGCTTTGAACTATCATATATACATACAGACCTGTTTTGCTTGAGTGCACTGAGAATGATAACATCGGCAAAGGTAAACTTGGTGTCAGTGTTTTGGGCATGTCACTGTAACCTGGGGTTATTATCGGTCAGGCTGTTGTTATTAAGGTAGTTTGAGAGTGGCCTTGCTGATGGTCCTCTGTGTTTTTTTTAGCTAGGCACATGTCTTTTTTATTCTGGCAAACATCCTGTTCTTCTATGTTCGCATACAGCCTTGTTTAGACACTCTGACATAAGGGTAAAGGACCCACATGCAGGTAGACACATGTGCATCTTTTTTAGTGACTCAGCAAACAAACTCACATTTTTTTTTCAGTATTTAGTCTGCCTCCTCCCAAACTCTAGACATTCAATTATGTGTCATAATGTATCATAGCTGCAGGTGGTTTGACAGAGGATGGTGGGGAAGGTTGGAAATCATGTGGTGAAACAGTTTTGGATGATGCAAGTGAAAATTTAAACTTAAGATTTTATTTCTCCCTGTGTTCAGCCATCTGTTGTATTTTGCCACCAGCTTATCTGCCCTCATGCTATCCTCTCTCGCTGCACCTTTCTGTTCCAGTCTATGCTCACTGTTGTCAACTCAGCACTAGCACTATCTGTCCACTCATTTGATTACAGTAATTGTTGGGATTTGTGTGAAGTGCAGCTGATGCCTCGTAATGGAAAACAAATCAAGTAGGTATTCAGTCAAGTTAAAAAATGCAGACAAACACTGAGGTCAGGCGGTGCATAAGAGATGAGGGAGGTTATGTAGAGCTAACTCAGAGTGTTAACTGTGTCACAGGAGAAATTAATGCACACAGGACTTTTAGAGGCAGGATGTGTATGTTGTCCTCCCATTGGCTCAGAACAGTTCGTTCAGGTCCAATGAGTGGGATGGAGAGAGACACGCATAAGGCAAACATATCAGTTGACTAGTACTAGAGCCAACTGCCAAAGAAAAAAAGGACGATAACCTGGAATAAAAAGAGAGCAAAGATAAGTGCAGTAAAGAACACCAACTATTTATTACATACAGTATGAGGCTGTTAAGAAGATTATTATGGATGACTTTTGCCCTCAAGAGATTTGGACCGCACTGTATCTGGAGATGCCTTCAATAATTACCCCAATTACATTTATCTGAGCCATGTCAATATTATTTTTATCCCTCGCAACTTCAGTTATCAAAATTCCTTTACAGCAGTAATATCATAAATTGCAGTGTCAGTTCAGCTCTATTTTCAGTTATCTCAGCCTAGCTGTGTTAGTTTCACCAGTATGATCAGAGCCAGTGTTTTGCTTGTCAATGATTAACAACCACAGAACTGCGATGTGATGAAAGTGAGTGCTGCTGACAAGGCGTTAATGTGGGTCAGACTGAATGTTTCAATTTGACTGTTAACCAAAAGGCTGATATAATTTCTCTCCATTGTCATTCCTTCACAACCTCAAAGTCAGCAGTTCCAGACTTTAATGTGATGACTTTAATGCAACATTATGAAACTTTTTTACCTTAAAATAACAGCTTCAAAATCATTTTGATGGTGTAGTGTCTTGTAATGGAGTGAATAGTGTCTCTGTCACAGCCACTCTGCCCCCCATCGCTTGTTTCTGCTATATTTAAATTCAGTAAGCGGGTAGGATCATAACGTGACATACATGTTTACTTCAAGATGCAAGTGTTGAAGACGTAACATTATTATGATAAAATGGGTTCATTTGTAGTTAGCACCATACTGTTACAGACATGGGATATAGATTTAAGACAGTGGTGTTGCTCTCAGAAACTGTGGCCGGCACCAAATAACACAAAATGTCAATTTCTACATAATGTTGCTTTAGGTCACAAACTCTAAAAGCTGCTGACGCTGGGGCCAACAGGGAAGTTCTTTCACAAGACTTATGAAGTACATCTGTATGATGAAAAGGTCAGTTGAGATGCATTTCATGTGACTTGGCTGCTGCGCTGATGTGTGCAGATGCAGAACACACACAGATCTTTGTGTATGTTTTGTGCTGTTTGCTGTGTGTTCATGCTGAACATGTTTAATGCTTAGAATAACAAAAGTCAATTGTTTGTAGGATGCATGTCTTTGTGCGTCATCTGTACATCAATCTAAAACCTGACCATTCAATTTGTTTATATTATGGGTGAATTAGTTAGTCTGTGTGTGCATTTTGTACTGTGTGCATGCATAACTGTGCAGCTGCATAATGTACGGCTGTGTGTTATATAGTTTCCTGTCAAAGTCATGTGAAACCACACAAGCAAACACACCTAATCCTTGTTCTCAGGCTTACTTACGAATAATAGTAAAAAACATTTAAAGAAAAATAGACTGTTTCTTACTTCAAATAGCTAAATAGCTCAAGTGATGTGTTATTTTGTCACTAAAACGGAAATATGACCATATTTAATTATATATATATATTTTGATGTATAAAAAAGTATATATTAAACATACTCTGTGTAGATTTTGCTGCATGTGTTGCATGTGATTTGCTATTCAGGTTGAAAACCACATGCCGATAAAGCTGCATTTATTGTTAATTCCCTTTTTTGCAATGTTTTATAAGATCCCACTGGTATTGATATTAATCTTAGATGCCATTATTACTTTAATTCAGACAAACCATATTCTAGTTCTGACTCCTGGAGAATTTCACTTAAGAAGAAAAAAAAAATCCCAGCCATGTAACTGGATTCACGCTGAGGATGTAGAACACCATCTATCATTGAGAAATGTCTTGCTCCCCAGTTGTACCCCATGAAAGGGCATGTTCTAGTAAGAAACTGATATAAAGCCTCAAGACCTGGATAAGATTGTGAGTTTTCATCCTTGCCCTGGCAGCAAGAAAATTTGGATTTTTCACCATAAAACAGGAAGCTGTTGTCGAGTGGCTGGAGATGCTAAAAACATTTTTTTGTTATTGTCAACTAATACTATTCATAGACCAAAACCAACAGTATGTCTCTATCTGCCTTGTCTATGGCACAATACCAATATGATACTACTGAACATGTTAACCAGTAAAAACTAAATCATCGGATCACTGTTGGTTATGATCATTTCAAAGAATTAGTTTTGCAGAATAAAGTTGTGTGATCCTTTCAGAAGAGCAGCAGTTGTAACCATGTGGTAAGAGATGATGATCATGGTCAAATAAGGAAAATATCAATCCTTCCTGTATGAGACAACATCTATACCCAGGCTGCAGCTTATGCACCCATGCCCATTCACAACTTCATTTTCAACCAAAGACTGCACAGAATATTATTACAAATGTACTGGTATATGTTTACTGACTTCTTCTGTACCAGCTATGTCTGCAGGTTTATACTAACGCAAGCAAACAAACAAAAGATAAGTAAATTAATCCTTGTGTTCCAAGGACATTTCTTCTATTCTTTCTTCGTATTGTATATAGCAATTGTTTATTGTTTTATGCAAAAAATGCAAACACATCAGTCATTCACAAATGTTCTCAGTCTTCGACAAACATTCATATAGGGCAGCCTACTGTAAATGGTGATGTATAATATCTGCACTATGCTTTTAACTACTTCTGCACTGGCATTTGGAGATAATAATGATAATGATGATAATAGGGCCAAAATCCAAAGCACAGAAGGTTTGCACCTCCATTTCAGTGCCCTATGTTACTCTGGACAGTATGCAGGCTAAAAAAAGTAGTCAATTGGACAGAACAAGTGAGAGGCACCAGTCCTCTCACACATACTGAGTTCTCATTGAACCGTGGCCAAACAGGTATGTGCCGTTGTTTTGTCCGACAGTCACAGTCCTGTCACTCTCACTCCATTTCTTCTTCATATTCCTCACTACCCATACAGAGAAAAAAAAGCAGAAATCTCCTCCGCTGCCTTCTTCTTTTTCCTCTTCCCTTTGCTGTCTGGAATTTTGCACTTTCCCTCAAATATCTCCTTTTTTTCACCAACCTCATTTTTCTTGTCTTAACTCTCCATCTCTCCAGAACTTTCTCTTTTTCCTTTCTCTCGCCCCTACTGCTCGACGTCTGTCTTTGTCGTTCACTCCTTCACAGTATTGTCCCACAAACTCTGTGATATATGAGCCTCAAGAGGCATTTGTGACTTTGAAGGCTGTTATGTCCTGGGTGGGGGAGGTGGAAGAAGTACCCAGATGTTTTACTTAAGATAGTTAAGGTGCTGAAGCTCAAGTACATTTTATTTAGTATGATCTTCATGTTTTCGTTTTGTTGGTTTCTTTTCCGAAGTATCTTTGAGTATTATGAAATGCGCTATATAGGTTCAATGTATTCTTATTTTATTATTAATGCATTGTATCATGATTTATTCAGTAATGTATAGCTATTGTATTATTGTATCATTTATTCATTATATATTTTGTGTTTTAAAATACATTTTTTAATATGATTTATTTGAATCTACAAAGTAACTATTAACCAAAGTTACATGAAAAATAAAATCAGTCACCTAGTTACATAAGAGGAGTACAGTGCAGTACAGTACAGTACAGTACAGTACAGTATTTCCCTCTGAAATGTACAGTAGTGGAATAGAAATATAAAATAGCGTAAAAAGGTAAAGCAGAAGCACCTTTAAAATATACTTCTGCACAGTGCATTACTAAATGTACTTATTGTCCATCACTGGTTCTAACTTAGCATGCACTATGCAGCAAAAACACAAACTTGTAATGAAATCATGACTGTACACATTTATTCAATGAGGCAAAAAGGTGAAGAAGTTACATTTGATGGAAAATGCTTCAAAAAATGTGTTTGGGTTTTTATTCTTTTTGACTGACACATGAGATTCTACTCAGTGTAGGAATACATTGACTGTGAGGATGGTTAGTGTATATGATTCCAGCACTACACAGAACAATAGACTGTACAGTATGCCAGAGGCAAGCAGGCCAGCACAACTGCATGCCTCTGGTCAGTGTTGGGATAGGGGCACCACCTTCTGGACACAAAGCTACTTCAACAGAAATAAGTGAGCTATGCCTTACTAACGGCTCTACTATAAAAACAATTCATAATTGAACAAAAAAAGTAGTATAAATTAACAATATGACTATAAATATACTGGAGACATTCAAGACTGCATTGTTTTAATATGCAACATAATAAGATAAAAATAAAAGCTAACAGGGAAATATGTCCTGTGATCTTTCTTTTATTGCACTTTTGTTTAGATGCTGTCCCTATACAAATAATTATTAAATTAATAAATAAATACCCTTCATATACATTGATAAGTAAATGTGATTCTTATGTTTTTGAAGGTTTTAGTAAGTCATGGTAAACCAAAGAAGATGTTCTTTTGCCTTCAATGACGGCAATAAAACATGTAATTTAAACACACAGTATGTTAATTAGTGCTTGTTGTTGTCTTCATGTTAAACAACCACCACTGCTGATGGAAATCCATCTACCTGACTCAGGTTGACTCAAAATGGTCATGGACCACTCACTCGCTGACCCTATCCCAAAGTCATAGTGTCATAGACACTGGTGTCTCTGAGTTTGCTCATTATTGGAAATAATTATTTTAATGTAAGTACACAACTCAACAAAATATATAACAAACCTTATGATTATTGTGACGTTTTATTTTGGAAATGGTAAATATATATTTAAGTTTTTACAGTATATAAAAAAAATCCCATTATTTACATGTACTTATTCTTAATTGATTGACTGTATCTGTCATTCATCTTGTGCCTTGGGCTGTTCTGTCACTCAGCCAGTGCATAATGCCACTGAGTTGGCAAATGACTTGGATTGTGGTCAGTTAGTGGGGTGACCAACACATTGAGAAGCCAAAGAGCAAGAGACAGACTGACTGTAGTTTTCCACTGACCACTAAACATCAGACAGGTATGTTGGGCGAAGTAAGTGTCAACCCAGTATCGTAGACTTTAATCTCTGAGGACTTTATTTACCCAAGACGCTGAATAAGTATGTCAGTGAGGAGTCACTTGTTTACAGTTTGGCACTCGCTGTGCTAACGTCCCAAACACTGAGGGTGTTGTCTTCTTTCAAACAAACAAACCTGACTCAGCAAAATGAGTCAATATAGAGTGTGGCAGGAAGCCTTACATATTATCACCTTTTGTTTTACGACTTAAAAAACTTCAATGGATACCCCCAACTGAACTAAAACTGAAGGGTCAGAAACGTGGTTGCTGACAAGTGGCTAAATGAGACTACAGAGGTCATCAGGGACATTAAACGCCATTACACAGAACACTGAGTCTTATCTACTTACTGCTCTGTCTTTACATATAGACCTATGTTGTAAACTATTCTAATTTTAGTTTAACAATTTGTAAAAGTATATACAGTATAGTGTCATATGAAGTTTGGTGGTGGTGAAGTCAGTCATGCCACTACAGGGAAGTTCATCTATAGCCTAACGTCAGCTTTTTACTTCTGGTGCTTACAAAATCCTAAAAGTGGTGTTTAGCTGTAGATTATAATGAAGAGATTGTCTTGCTGAACAAAATGTGTTTCATAAACTTGTGTTTACCTCAGAGCTTAATTTCTGCAATAATCTTAGTTACAATAAAAAAATCACATAGACTAAAAGAATGTGAAAAGAAAATAATGTCCCATGTGAACAGGACATTTGGTTGGGGGAACCAGGGTAATTCTACCTGCCAGGTTAGCTTTTTAAAATTTAAAAAAAAAAAAAAAAGTATCTTCCCTGCTGCCCTCTATTTTAGCGGCAGTTGGGGAGAGAGGAATCAAAATCAACAAACATTTGCTCAATCACATATTCAATCGCCACACACTCAACATCTCCACACATCCTGCCATGGCTCAGCCAAATCATGATATATACCTCTGGTCCACATTCTGATCTAAAGACAGGTGATTCTACAGCTAGGTCAACTCACTTAAGCCTCAACCTTATTTTTGACATTACTGAGTTACTGGAGGCTTCTTGAGCTTATCTTCCTCCTCCACCTGTGTGTCTGGGTTGTCACCCTCTGCACTGTCAGGTTCTTTGTCCTGTGCCTGTCCGCCCCACCGTTGTTTGAAGTGGGTGTTGAGCCGCTCCAGGATGTCAATGGAGTGATTGATAAGTAGGGCCAGCCAGGCCAGGCCGAAGAAGATCCATGAGGCCATAAGGACGCTGTACCAATCTGGGTATACATTGTCTGGATTACTATCTGTGAAGGCAATTCATTAACAAAGCAAAGTGTGTTAGGAACATGACAAAAAATGCAGCAGAGGAAATGTTAATAAATGTTCTCAGTCAACCAGGTCATTGTATTTCTAAGCGCTGTAAGGTAGGCAACTGGACGTGTTTCAGTTTCTTGAAGATGTTTATACGCTCATCAGAGGGGCTTCTTCAGTTCTAACTAAATGGAGGGGAGTTGCAGGCTTTTAAACTCGTCCTTACAGAGTCGTTAAGGACATGTTGTGAGCTCTGAGTTTCAGAGTCGTTAGGGGCACTTGTGGGTTGTTGACCACGCCAGCCTTCCAATGGGTTGCTAGTGCTAGGTGAGCCCAGGTGTGAATGGCTGTTAAGCTGTCTTTGGAGGGAACTCAGTACAACATAATAGGTTGATGATAAGTAAGTTAGTAGGCCATCAGACGGCCATTACAGTTTAACATAGATGGATTCTTTTACACCTCTTTCAAACCATCTGTCTTCTCTGGCCAAGATGTTTACGTTGTTGTCCTCAACAGAATGATTTTTTTTTTCTCCAGAAGTGGACAGCAGAGACTGTGTTGTGCCATTCGTTTGTGGAGAGGTTGTTTTGTCTCCCCAATGTACAAATCTGTGCAGTCCTCACTGCATTGAACATCATAAACTACATAACTCTAACACCCTGCCTTGGAAAGCAGCTTAGAACATTCTAATAGTAACTCGGGTTCACAACACGGCAACTTCCTGTAAACAATCTGCCCTGCTGTGTGATGTATGGTGTAGGTAGTCACTGCCTAACCTGCCACAAAGTCTCCAAAGCCAATGGTGCTGAGGGTGATGAAGCAGTAGTAGATGGCCTGGGAGTAGGTCCAGCCCTCATGCATTTGGAACACAATCATGGGCACAACAAAGAAGAGAACTGCTCCTGACAGGTAAGACACCAGGTGGACAAAAAAGCGGGTACACGTCTGCAGTGAGGGAGAAGTGAGTCAAGTTGACATTCCGGCTTTGTTTTATTCTGGAGTGATGTTAGATACACTCACCTTTCGCCCGGTCTTCCCCTCCAGGAAGTCAGAGATATTCCTCTCAATAACGAGCATGTACTTGCCCACCCTGTTGAGTACCACCATGTTGAGCGGGATACCAAATAGTGCGAAGAACACACAGAAGATCTGGCCAGCGGTTGAGCTGGGACTCATGTTCCCATAACCTGCAAAACTGTAAACTGTTAGTATCTCACGTTTCTGTGGTGGAAGGAAAGTAAGAAGTTATTTTGATTCAATCGTACACAAAGTGGTTGAATTGATACTTCTAATATTTAAATATGTAATATTCTGGCAACCACAAAATACATGAAGTGAGCTGCCTCATTTTAAAGAGCTGCAAATCTACTTTAAAGAACTGACTCAATTAGAGAATAGATTAAATGCCATAAATCAAAATGTATAGGTATTCATTTGCATTGCAAATATCTCTTAAGCAAATATCACATGTGAAATCAGCCTTTTCACAGGTGAAAATCACAATTTCACCTGTGAATAGATTAATTGTGCATGTCGTTTCCTAGTTTCACATCTAATGTGGATCACATCACATGTGAAATGCGCATTATCAAAAGTGAGTGGCCTCTTTAACATAAAAAAGTAAAATGTCCCTTGTGAAATGTACATTTCCGCATATAAATGTACATACTTTCATATGGAATTTGTTTTTTTCATTTTTTTTTTTAAACATGTGGATTTAAATTACCACATGTGGAAACATATGAGTGCCTGTGTGTCATCATTTAACATCAGCTTTTTTATCTACAGTTCAAAAGGACTCTCAGATAACTTTTGGTCCCACAAGACATTTTTGCAACTCCACAGAGCTTCAATAACCAAACTGTTTTAGCTAATTTGGGTAGATTTTCCAAATGAGCGTCAAGGTTGGTGCAAACATACTGAAGGCTCTAGTACTTATTGATAACTGGTCAATGAGTCCTCATTCAGGTTTAATTAATTGTCATAATAAATCCTGTCCCCTTAAGTTGATTAAACTTGGCATGGATTTTGAAATAAATACTTGGTGAAATAAATTTAATTTGGGAAAATGTATTTAAAATGGTTAATGTGTATTATACATCAATTTTCCGTATATAAAAACAAGGGAAAATGGTAATTTCCCATATTGGTATGAAATGAGTGGCTTAATCATACTTTACAATTTTTGAGCCATAAGACTGGTGAGTCTGTTGAATGTTATCAAAATATAAGATTCTGTATGAGGTAATCCAACACACTTAAAGCTCCTTCCATAAAAGCCTGACCAGCTGACCAGCCTGATATTATTGTTGTATCGGCTAGAATTCTTATGGCACATGTTTAAAAATGTCTTGGGTTTTATCCTCATAATGCCTAACCTATAGTTGTGACCACAGTGGCAGCAAACACAGCCGAGCTGGTGAATTTCCAGAAGCCATCCGTGGTGAAGTTTCCTTTCAAACTCAGGCCCACCTTGGACGCATCTTGAACAACCTGAAACAATGATAAAAATGCTTAAACTCAATGCCATATTCTGTGGACTTGGGTCAGACTCTATGACTAACAGTTATGTAATTCTTGTATGTATTGGCTTTTTAGGTCAGAACAGTACAGTACAGCATGACACAAAACTCTGTGAGGCAGATAAGTTGACACAGTCTGTTACATAAAAGTCTCGAAATCATCACCAGTGTGGGAAATTGCTCCAAAAGAAATACATAACAGTCTGAGACCTGTGGGCTTGTTATGGTAAGTGTAGCAGTTATGATGCAAAACATTCTCATCTCATACAGACGGATGACTATAAGCATTACCTTATTTTAAAAAGAGGCAGGAAGTGAATTAAAATGTGATATCTTCATACCGTGATGCAGTGGCTCTCAAACTGTGTTACGTGACCCCTAAATAGACCCCTAAACTGTCATTAATTAGACCACTGACCTCCATTTGATAAGTTTTGTCTGATTCTGATAAGAATTTTGTTTTTAGATGTTTCATTACAGAGAGTTGAGAAACCAATGAGCAAAAGGACCACTTATTATGTCATTGTGATACGTCTTCATGGAATTACAGTAAAAAATAAATGATTCCCCCTTTCGCTGGGGACCCCTTGGACTCCCTCAAACACCCCTGGTGCTCACTGGAGCCCCTTTTGAGAACCACTGCCTTAATGTATTTCAGTGTTAATATAATGCAAATCTAAAGGGCTTCTCCCAAACTCTTTTTTTTACTGCCGGGCAGAATCACCAACAATCTGTTGTTTTTCTGGAAATAGCATGCAACATAGCATGCCTTTCTCCAGAATTTCAAGGTATAAAAAAAATCTGATCCAAGAAAGAGATTGCACAATTCTGCTGCTGTGCAAATCAAGTCAGGGCAAGACACATGTAGAGGGTGCAGTCCTAGGAGGCTGGAAGAGCTGGTATTTGCATGAACAAAGTTGGTTCCTTACCACATAAACACCATCATAAAGACTTGGAATAGCACTCTGTCTTCTGACCATCATTTCTGTAATTTTCTGTTTTCACCATTGACCAAGAAGTTATTGCAAATGGTCCTCTGTTGATTGAAATCGGTGGAAGAAGCGGTTGGTTGTTTTTAAAGACCTAAATCTCTGTTGTATAACCATGAAATTTTACTGTTGTTGATTACAGTACTTGAATCATTTATTGGAAATAGATACAAACATAGCAAGCATCCAACTGCTTAAAATGAGTCTTACATATATTTCAACTCACTAAGTGGTTATTTTGCCACTACAGTATAATGAAACAGTGCAGAGGTAAAGAGTATTGAAAAACATTTACAATTTTTTTGAGGCATAGAAACCTTTATTTTTTGACAGTGGATAGATCAGAAAGGGGAGAGAGACAGGGGTGTGACATGCAGTACAGGTCCTCCGGCCAGATTTGAACCGGGGTCCACTGTGTTCGTGGCATGCGCTCTAACCACTCGACTACCTGCGCGGCCAAAAAATATTCACAATTATGCATTTTATGAAAATGAGGGGACAAAGCCATAGTTAGGTGTATATGTAAAAGTAATGGGGTTGGGGTCAACATGCAAATTCAGTGGTCACTAAAATCCACAGGTTAACATATATTACATAATTATGCAGATACGAGCCTTTCAGATTTGCCTTTTAGAAAATGTCTCCACCACACCCGGGGAGAAGGGTCGAGGATTCTATTTAATACTGCTTCTAATGTTTCAATGCTTTACCTGAGCAACTGCCTCCAGGCCCTCTTGGTTCAGACAGGTATACGTCGTGAGCAGACTCTTTTTGTTCAACAGTAAAAGACTGATGTCCTTCTTTCCAAGATCTCCCTCCAGCTTCCAGAAAACCACCCCGCCAATCAGCACATAGGCCACATAAACCACTCCAAGCATAAGGATGGAGGGCACCCGTGCCAAGTTGAAAATTTCCTTTATCTCCATCTGAACTTCCTTGAAGAACTTTGGGATCCAGGTACGATTTGTGTCTTCAACCTCTGCAGGAGTGAAGGTTCACCTTTGTGGTTTCTCCTGTTTCCAAGGATTGCAGGCAAATTAGCCTCCACCTGCACTACTGTTTCGTTTACTCCAATGGCCATGCAAATCTAAAAGAGGGAGAGACACCCACAGAGGCTGGGCTGTGGTAATGACTTTGGGTATGGTCAGATATGGAGAGTTTGTAGGGAGTCTGTCAATGAGGTCATGGAGCTCACTTTGCAATAGAAGGCTCAATTCAAGACCACCTACAGTAGTTAAGATGTGGCTTCGAGAGGCACTACTCTCGACAAAACAAAGATATTTGGGTTAAATCAGTTTGCATAGTATAAGACAGGAAGTGACAGATATTGCTCTGCTAACAGTTCTGGCCTGTGTGAATTTGATAAAATACAAAAATAAAACCTGACAAGCAGAAGCCGTTGTCCATCTGCCTGTTGCTCTCGGGTCACTTCACATCCCCGTCTTGATTAATGGGTTTGTTTAAGATAGCCGTCCGTGCTCAGTGCACCAGAGTTTACCATCAGTACACAAACACAGGTGTGGAAGCCCATTAACACACACACACACACGCACGAAATTTTGGATTTACATGAAAGATACAAGTAAATATCCTTCATATTCATTCCTACTTGCGGACATAAGAAGACATAGAGAAGAATAACAGCAATTTAGCTAATTTTTCATGTGTGAAACAAGTTCTTAATTCAAGAGGGCTCCAGAGGTCTCTTAAAGAAACAGTTGGAAATGGAAATTCTGTCATTATGATGATGGAAATTCTGAAATCCCTAAGATCCCAAATTAATTTAAAATGGCATTTACACCTGGTTTTAATGCCAAAATCGTCACTGTAGCTGCTAGGCTAAAAGCTTTAGCACACACCCTGCTGCAGTGAGTGCCTTACGCTTCACTGTGTCTCCAGGGTGTATTTAATGGTTTTTAAAATCAATTATAGATTTTGAAGCTTCCAGTGACTTGGAATAGGCTGAAAATGCTGTTTTGCTTTAAAGCTCCAGAAATGTTTTGTGGACTATGAAACTTCTCCCAACTTTACATTGACATGAGGTAACTAGGTAATGAGTTATTTTTGGGTGAACTGTTCCTTTAAGTGGATTCAGAGAAGATCCTTATTGTGTTGATGTTAACCGGTTAGGGTAGCCACCCTGCTGAAATTTTAACCACAACACATGCTCTTTTTTGCCAGAAATAGACCTGAAAATGACCGGTAGACTGTCATATTGATATCAAACTAGTGTTTTACTCCAGTTTTATATGTCTGTATTTGTAGAATATATCAAAGACATGAAGAGAATACACACATGGATGCAAGGCAGTTTCTTTTCCTGTGCACTCAGGAGGGGCAGCAGGAAGGCTGCCTGTATGGACACACAGGCAAGTGAGCCGCAGCAGCTCAGCAAAACAGCCACCACACACTACACTGCAGCAGACAGTGTGGACCACAGGTTATAATTCATGTTATGGAAACGTGTGTTACAAACACAATTTGTTTTATTGATTTGCGGGGAGTGCAAACAGGACAAAATCTGGTACTGAATTTGTTTACAATCATGATCTATGCATCATCACTGTCTGTACTTGTCATTGTGGTACTATTCTCCTTGTTATGAATGTTTTTGCATAATAACATTGTTCACTAAATCCAAAGTATGTTTAAAAAATGAATATAAATACGTTATATCCTTGTCTCTAATTGGCTAATCCGATTCACAACTGGGATTAATCACATCATCACTCATTCCATAGGGCTACTCCTATACTACATGGTCTGAAGGTAAGTCACTATCTAAATGAGTCTGATTGCTCGGGAAAAATATTCTCTGGGTAGCTCTTTAAAAAATAAGGTTATATAAATATAGGCCAATGGTCAACTGTACCAACGCTTTGACTTAATTGAGGTAGAATCATCAAATGAAACCTTAAATGTTTATCCAGCCTATTGTATGATATTTATCAAACAACTTCTCGAGCTTTTAACAAAGGAACAAATACACTCAGGCAAATACCTTACAAAATCAATTTTTAGCTAACAGATTAATAGCTGCTACATTTGTTTGCTTTCTGTCACATGTATCATACACTACCTGGCCAGAACAAACACTTATCAGTGAGGCTAATTGGAAAATAAATTTGCTAGAGACCATAAAGATTGGACTCTGGAGCAATGGAAAAAGGTCTAACGATGAGTCCAGATTTACCCTGTTCCAGAGTGATGGGCACATCAGGGTAAGAAGAGAGGTGGATGAAGTGATGCATCCCTCATGCCTAGTGCCTACTATACAATGTTATGGTCTGGGGTTGGTTCAGTTGGTCAGGTCTAGGTACAGCAATGTAGTGTGTCCAAAAATTGAGGTCAGCTGACTACCTGATTATACTCAATGACCAGGTGTTTCCATCAATGGATTTGTTCTTCCCTGATGGCACAGGCATGTACCAAGATGACCATGCCACGATTCATCGGGCAATTGTGAAAGATTGGTTCTGAGAGCACGAGACATCATTTTCCCACATGGATTGGCCACCAAATTAACCAATTTGAGAATCTTTGGGATGTGCTGGAGAAGACTGAACTCAGTTGCCTGACTCTCCCATCATCAGTATAAGATCTTGGGGAAAAATGAATGCAACTCTGGATGGAAATGAATATCATGACATTGCATAAGCTTATCAAAATGATGCCAAGGCGAATGCAACCCATAATTAAATCTAGGCGGTCAAAGGAAATATTAGATTGCGTGACTATTTTTTTTGGCCCGGGTAGTGTATTATGTACAAAAATATACGTGAACTTCTACGTGAACATTACATGTTGATAGTCCCATCTACAGTTCATTGTCAGATCTTTGACGTGTCCTCGGGTTTACTGGATGACACGTCCTCTTCCACCTCTTGTTTCTTAAAGCCTGGATGAGTCAGGCCAATCAAAAGCTCCATTATTCTGCCTGCCATGTTGAGGATGAGAGCGAGCCACGCCAAGGCGAAGATAATCCATACACCTGCAAGACTGCGATACAAAGAGATGTATTCCTTGCCTGGGTCGGTCCCTAGAATAATCAGTGTTACCTTGTTAGAACATCTGAAACATTGAGTCAATGTGAAAAAGAGACACACAAATGCTGACTCTTATTTTGTTGCTTTATACATTATATATTTAAAATTATAACATAATAATTTTATTAGAGGATTGAAAGGTCTTTCCACCATATCAGTGCCTGTTTGCTCTCTCTACTCACCCACCACGTAATCTCCAAAACCAATGGTGCTGAGGGTAATGAAGGCGAAATAGAAGCCCTCACCAAACGTCCAACCCTCAACGTAGCTGAAGAGCAGAGGAGGGATGACCAGAAACAACAAGCTGCCTGTGATGAAGAACAAGCTCACTGCCAGAGCCTCAATGATTTGCTAGGAAACAACAGAAAAACTAGATTGAGGTAACATCCATAGACATGGCAGCATTGTTGTTTTCGTTGTGTATCTTATATATTTGATCAGATCAGATTCAGATTCATGATTTATTGTCCCCGAGGGGAAATTCATTTTCACAGTTCTGTTCCAGACAAAGACATCAGCACACGTGCAGCACCAGAAAAAATACATACATACATATACAGATAAACAAAAACCACGACATCTACCGCCTGCTGTTTAGAGCTGTAATGGCAGAGGGGATTGAAGCTTTTGCAGAAGTGGGTTGTTCTGCAGGACAGTTGTCTGAACCTTCAGCATGATCACTATAGTAAAGTAACCATACACACTATACACTATAGTAAAGTAACCATACACATATCTAGAAACCATATATAAGATGTTTTTGTCACAAACAGAGACCAAAACACATAAACTCTGTGGCTAAATTAATCAGTACCTTTTTTGGAAAAACTGAGACCATTCCCTTCTCCAGTTGACCAAGGTAGATGGTGAGACACTTCCCCAGCTGTTTAAGGAAGGCCAGGTTCAGTGGGATCCCACACAGTGCATAAAACACACAAAACACCTGACCGGACACAGTGCTGGGGGAAAGGTTTCCATAGCCTGTCAACGAGAGTTAAAAATATGTAAAGATTCTCACCTATAGTTCCAACTGTGGAACACCCAAAGGTATAAAGTTAACAACACACACAAATCTTAAAGACAAAGTTGACAAATCTCAATTTCTCCAATTGATTCTGGTCATGTAAACCAACATGCTAATGTTTCGGCCTAGTGGCCTTTAGGTTTAGGCCTTGGAGGTTATGGCTTTAAGGGTCACAAGGTAAGTAACTTCCTATAGTCCAATACAATGTACATCTTTTCTTGAAAATATGACAGTGGCTGAAAATAGGTGAATTGTAAATGCCAACAATTTGACAGTTCAAATGGAGGTTACTGCTTCTGTGATATACATTCTAGAGCCTTACTTAAAAATTCTGAAAAAAAAATAAAAAATAAATCATATATGCCTAAACCGACATATTTGTTAGAGGCCAAGATCTGCTGACCAATAGATCAGTCAAATTCTAATATTCTATATTAAGATATTTTGAAGTTTCAAAATATCCAAAATATGGAAACATAGAATGTACATTACCGATCATGTAAGCTCAGTTTGAACTGTGAAATTGTATTGCATTTCAGTCACCTGCCAATGTAGCAGCAAAATGTAATATTTACATTTAACCACACATATTGTTATCTTTCATTGCCTTGCACTGTTTTATTTCACATACTGACCTATAACCTCACGTCTTATTACACTTCTTTAAGCACTGTGAACTATAACCTGGCCTGAGTGTGAACTGGGTTTAACTTACCTTGTGCAGCAACCTTGCTGATTTGTGAGTGCTCAATAGCACTCTGTGCTCCCCGGATGCTCGTTGGGTGTTGTGGGTACATCCAAGGTCGTCTGGCCTTCTGGATATTGTTTTGTGAAATCTCCCTTTCTCAAGGTATCTCTGACTGTGACTGTGACTTTGTCTGAAACTCATTGTCAGTCTCACCCAGATTGCCTGGTGTGGGGCTGGCCTTTCAGCTGAAAATGGTTGACTCTGTTTATTCTACACTTTTATTATACCACTTTGTTAAAATTGCACAAAGACAACCTTTTGTGATTCATCTTTATTTGATCACTTCTAAATAAGAATTTCCATCACAGCCAACACTTGCAAACATATGTAAATGACATGATCAATTTTCCTCCATGTTCAGATGAGAGCCACTTTGCCATAATGTTATCATAACGTGGTCAGAATCGGAGTCAAGAGTCAATTTTCACCTTAAGGTTTGTGTGTAATACCTTAGGGTAATCAGCAGTTGGAATACTTGACTTTGGACTGGCACCACAAAACGAATACTAGGAAGACACATCCTTCAAAGATTAAACACTGCTCACCTATAGTTGTGACCACTGTGCCAGCAAAAAAGAAGGAGCTGCAGAAATCCCAGTTACTGGGGTTTGTTGAGTTGCCAGAGGGATTCACTCCATTTTCCCAGGCATCCAAAATCACCTGCAAACACACACACACAAGTTGCATAAAATCTTTATATATCCCACTCAACTGCTATTACAATACAACTTTAAAAAAGGAAACTGACCGATTCATCTCAACAATGCTCCACTAATCACTTCAGTTAATATTTAGAATTGAGACGGACTAATTGATTTATTAGCTCAGGTTACTGTTACATCATTTATTGCATGCACCAAACCTCAACATAAAATTGATCTTTCAATTTCTCTGTCACTCGATAATTGATTAACCCTTTTTAATCTCTGTTTTGAAAACACATATTTGTATATGTACACACTTGTATATAACAAAGGGCCATTGTCATCAGTGTTAATTTCGTCGACGAAGACTATGACGAAAAATATTCGTCAACGAACCTTTTTCACGGACGAAAACTAAATGAAAACTAAAAAAAAAGTCAGATATGATGACGAAGACTGTGACGAAATATAACTGACACTTTAGTCAACAAATAAAAACGAGACGAAAATGTTAGGGTGGGACGAATGGAGAAGAGATCCAATCAGAGCGAATCTTTAGGGTAGATTGACCGATGCAGATTACAGCAGAGCCACTTTATAAAGCCGCGGCAAGCTAAACAGGCAGCAGCATTTACACAGAAGGAGAACAAAGACGAGCTTGCAGAACTTCGCACAGTTTCGCACGTTTTCACAAGAGTTAGGTTGTTTACATGATATTTAGTTGAACAGCTTTGGCGGATTTCAGCTGACTTCGCTCGTTAGCTATGGAAGCGAATCTGTTCCATAATTCAAATTAAAATGCATTAACAGAAATGCTTTTTCATTTTCAGAATATAGCTGCATTATGTGACTCAAAAATAAAATGAGTAATAAATTATCCAAATTGCATTTTCATTTTCTTCTTCAAGACTGCTCACTTTGTAACTAAATTAAAATGATAAAGAAAATTACATTTAAGATTTAATTTTCAAAATATGCCCCAGCAAAAAGTTGCAAAAATTCAATTTGAAATGTCAAATTTGAAAATTAAAATGCATTAGCGGAAATGCTTTTTCATTTTAAGGTCATCGTGCATTATGTGACTCATAAATAAAATGAGTAATAAATCATCCAGATTGCATTTTCATTTTCCTCTTCAAGACTGCTCATTTTGTGCCAGGGCTGAAAAGTAAACTGCTTTTTCGTTTTAAAGCCCGCCCCCCGCAAAAAGTGTTTCAAAATTCAATTTGGATTCGCAATCCCAAGCGGCGCAGGAGAGTGACGTCAGAGGCCTCTCTTCTTCTTCAGCCCAGTCTGACCGACCGTGCTACGCATCTAACACGTTAGGGGGCGACAGTGTGCATGTTCGACGCTGGAGCAAGAAGAGAGACAGTGTGAAGGCTGTGTTGTTGTTAGCATAGACTGTGGTACATGTTGTCAGAAACAGCGGGGAAATCACCACCATGTCCAGTTCTGTACTGCGGTCAGGACTGCTATGGTTCGCGTTTGCTTGGTCAAATCAGCCGCACATTTTTTCCAGTGCGCAAATGCTCTAACATTTACGGTGATCGTAACGAAGCCGCTCTGAAGAGCTGCTGGTAGTGAGTGATGGGTCCGCTGCAGTCTCACAGTCAGACCCGTGAAACACACACGGTACTGTACAGTCAGTACTCCCGGTAATAAACTGAAGGTATCAGCTGGACTGTACGTCGACGTCGCCCCCATATTGGATGTGGCAGCTCAGCCCCGTGAACTGATACAAGCCAATGGAGTGAAGTTAACAAAGTGCTATAATGTCTGTCATTTACACATTCACACACGTAGGGATACATTCAGGAAACAGAGAGGAACCAAAAACAACGTGTGCAACGTTCTCTGATTATTATAAACGTTAACTACTCCTCATATGTTCAGTATACAGGTCGGCACAAAACCACAGGATGTGTTTTATAATGTTTTTATGAGTGTTTACAGCTGCTAATGTATTAACGTAACTGTGATGATACATGACAGTTAAATATTTAATTTGTGGCTATAATAACCGGATCCTGACATGTAAATGTGACGTCTGTCCACCATACTGTCAACCATTTAATTCAACTTTAAATATGAACAACTGACTTCATGATATAGGATGATAAGAAATCAGAAATATTTTATTGATAATAGTAGTAACTATATATGGTGCATATTTATAATAGTAGCCTACTTCAACTTTACTCTTGACCTTTTTTTGTTTTAACCATTACATGTTATTACATACATTATCATTTGTTATAATGTTCTGTCATGGAGTACATATCTTCACTGCTAAAGGAAAAGAAACATGCAGAGTTTGAGTCTCCATGATGTTATTATTAGTAAGATTATCAAAAATCACTGTATTTGTAAAAACGACGTTCTTCCACAGACGTCACGTTTACATGTCAGGAGGTTATAGACACAGAACTGTCATGTATCATCACAGTAACAACGCTACATACTGTAAACACTCAAAAACAAATGGTTTTGTGCCGACCTGTATACTGAACATATGAGGAGAAGTTAACGTTTATAATAATCAGAGAACGTTGCACACGTTGTTTTTGGTTCCTCTCTGTTTCCTGAATGTATCCCTACGTGTGTGAATGTGTAAATGACAGACATATAGCACTTTGCTAGCTTCACTCCATTGGCTTGTATCAGTTCACGGGGCTGAGCTGCCACATCCAATATGGGGGCGACGTCGACGTACAGTCCAGCTGATACCTTCAGTTTATTACCGGGAGTACTGACTGTACAGTACCGTGTGTGTTTCACGGGTCTGACTGTGAGACTGCAGCGGACCCATCACTCACTACCAGCAGCTCTTCAGAGCGGCTTCGTTACGATCACCGTAAATGTTAGAGCATTTGCGCACTGGAAAAAAATGTGCGGCTGATTTGACCAAGCAAACGCGAACTATGGCTGTCCTGACCGCAGTACAGAACTGGACATGGTGGTGATTTCCCTGCTGTTTCTGACAACATGTACCACAGTCTATGCTAACAACAACACAGCCTTCACACTGTCTCTCTTCTTGCTCCAGCGTCGAACATGCACATTGTCGCCCCCTAACGTGTTAGATGCGTAGCACGGTCGGTCAGACTGGGGCTGAAGAAGAAGAGAGGCCTCTGACGTCACTCTCCTGCGCCGCTTGGGATTGCGAATCCAAATTGAATTTTGAAACACTTTTTGCGGGGGGCGGGCTTTAAAACGAAAAAGCAGTTTACTTTTCAGCCCTGGCACAAAATGAGCAGTCTTGAAGAGGAAAATGAAAATGCAATCTGGACGATTTATTACTCATTTTATTTATGAGTCACATAATGCACGATGACCTTAAAATGAAAAAGCATTTCTGCTAATGCATTTTAATTTTCAAATTTGACATTTCAAATTGAATTTTGGCAACTTTTTGCTGGGGCATATTTTGAAAATTAAATCTTAAATGTAATTTTCTTTATCATTTTAATTTAGTTACAAAGTGAGCAGTCTTGAAGAAGAAAATGAAAATGCAATTTGGATAATTTATTACTCATTTTATTTTTGAGTCACATAATGCAGCTATATTCTGAAAATGAAAAAGCATTTCTGTTAATGCATTTTAATTTGAATTATGGAACAGATTCGCTTCCATGGTTAGCAAGACGCTAGCGTTAACGGTTTGCAGTGCACCCGGTCTGAGGGCAACGGCATGCCTCATGAACAACAGAAATGTCAGAGCTAGGTCCAGGACCAAAACGAAGAACTGATATCTGGGCACACCTCACATATAACAACCAGACCGTCTGCAAACCGTGTGGAGCAAAAACACTACCAAATTGAAGCGACATTTACACACAGAGAGAGAGAGAGAGAGAGACATGACATTTTCAGTTGACACAAACTGATTGATTCATTGTTATTAATCACTTATTGACTGAGATTAATTGATTGTAACTATGATTGAGTCAATAATAGTTTTGATCATAGATTGAGTCAATCATAGTTACAGTATTGCCAACAGTATAGATTATAAATAATTTGTTGTAAATATAGTTTTCCTTTATTGTTATTATTTTTTATTTCCAAACCCTTGCTTTGGCAATATGTACAGTGTTGCCTCATGCCAATAAAGCCATTTGAATTGAAATGAATTGAGAGAGAGAGATATTTACCACTCACTAAGACTAGACTAAGACTAAAAGACTTAAGACTAGACTAAGACTAAAACTCTTAAGATATTTAGTCGACTAAAACTAGACTAAGACTAAAAGATTTCAGATGACTAAAATATGACTAAAACTAAATGGTGTGTTATTCAAAAGACTAAGACTAAGACTAAATCAGAATTTGCTGTCAAAATTAACACTGATTGTCACTGATCACTTCTTTGATAAAAACAATGTAAACAACTAACCCTACCATTTTGCATATTAAAAGATTTTGGCCTGATATGATAAAATACAGCTGAGTCTTACTGTTACTCTTCAAGAACTCTCCATGGCACTTTTGAATCATGGATTCCTCAAAGAACTGTGAAGAAAGTGAACATTAAACCTGAACAAACTTCTCCAAGGCTGCTCCGTCCAGGCAGGTATAATTAGCCAAGAAATGCAGTTTCTCCAGTTGGAAGTGGTTTCGGTTATTGCTCTCAGCCTCTCGCTCCAGCATCTGGAAGATGGTGGCCCCGAACAGCAGGTACGTGAAGTGGGCCAGAGTCAAAAGTACTGTCCAGCTCACTTTGATCGGGACCAACTGGAACCTCGCCATCAACCTCCTCCAGAACAGACACAATTAATTGATACTCAAACTCAGAAAACTGGTTAATGGCTTCAGAAGAGACTAACAATCAATGTCTTGATGATGTACACATATCTTAAGGGTAGTTCCCCGAAGACAGTTTCCATTAGTGTAGACTGTGGCATTCTTCTCCAAAAGAGGGAATCGGAAATTCTCAAAAGTGTGACAAAAATACATTTAACATCAAGAAAGGCTGTTTAATAACGCTGTAACTAACGGTGAACGCTCTACTAGGATAACCATCCAAAAAGGAAAACATCTCAACCGAATGCTGTTATCCTGACTGGTCAGAGTACCACAGATGATGGGTGTTGACTTATGGGCCGCTTTGATAAGGATCAAACTCCTCCTGTCCATTAGCGTGACATCTGGACACACACACACACACACACACACACACACACACACACACACACACACACATACACATACACACACACACACACATTAAACTGTTTCCACTAATAAGGAAGCGCTGGCAGAATCTTGTCAGCAGGACAACAGTTAATATTTTACCTGCGGTTGTATGTCGGAGTGCTGACGCCAGAGCTTTTCAATAGGAGTCTGAATTGTGGATACTAATTTAACAAGAGACAAACCACTCATTTTTGGATTTCTGAATTGACGCATTTGGTTGAAATTACTGTTGAAATAATAATGACTGGTGCTACAACTTGAGTAATGTCGACATATAAATTGACTATAAGTATGGACACTTTGGGGAAAAAATCATCAGGAATTTTGCCCCCATTTAAGAGCCAAGCTTTTTTATGGTCACAGGGAAGGGAGATGACATTTTGGAGAGGTGTAGAGAGCACTACCTGTGGGAGCCATAAACCAGAGAGTTGAGAGGAGTCTCATGAGACAACCTATAATGGAGCTCTATGGTTTTGATGTTTATAAAGCTGGCATGTTACAAATCCCTGAAAGGATGTAAGGAAAGCATCCACTTTATAGAAGACATCAACTACTACAGCCATAAATATCCGAGACAATAATGTTATATATGTTGCCAGAGTTGCAGTAATTATTAGTAATATCCCATTGGGTCAACTTCTGAGAGTTTGGTCTGAGAATCAAAGTGTGAGCAGGCCTTTCAGATTGTAAAAGCTCCTCTTGACTCCAAACTTTGCAGGATCATTTAACCTGGAGGTTGGCACGAGTGATACTGTAGCTGATGCTGTACTACTACAGGAAGATTCCTCATGAATTGGTCGGCCAGTATGTTACTTTTCCATGTTCTCTGCAACCCAAAGTAAATACAGCACAATGGAGAAAAAAGCCCTTGCCCTGATCTAGGCCTTCAACATTTCTACGCTTATCTTGGCTCGCCTCCACAGGCGGCAACAGTTTTTACTGTCTTCTGAAATTGTATATGTAATGGTATTCAATGATTTTAGTGTTGGGTCACAAAAAGGGGCATGACAATGTTGTGGCCAGTGCCCTCTCATGTATACCTAAGGATACCATCAGCATGGCTGTCATCTTAAGGAAGAGGGTGTTACGTGTCATTCTGTGTGCTGTTATTGTTTGCTTGTGTGTGTACTCAGCCCAAACTCTCTCAACTCCCTCACACAAGACCCTGCTTCTGTTTCATTTGTTTTTTGCTCTTTTTGTAAATAAATGCTATTTTCCTTGACTTCTAACCTGGTGTTGTGTCCCAACTTATGTTCAGGCCCTCAGTCAGTCGTAACAGGCACCAAGGTCAAAACTAAATGAGAAGGCAGACACAGGTTTAAAAGAACCATAATCAACCTGGACTCCAGAGGGTTAAACACATTTGAAATTTAAGAATAGTCTGATATACTGTACTGTATATGCTGGATTGTGGAATTGCTGTAAAACATCTATAGCAAATCTGTAGTGTCGGATAAGCTACTTTGAAAGCAAAGCTAACCCTTAACCCTAACCCTAATATACCCCATGGTTCATGATAAAGTGCAAGGAATGTTCGTTGGGGGACTACATCAAGAAGGAGTTACCTGAGTTTCCCAGGTAGTATGCAACAACTTTTCTGAACATTTGTTTATATGTCTTATACATTGAAGTTTTCCTTTAATGGCCCAAAATTTTTTGTAGCATCAGTAGTTAAATACACAAAAATGGCAAAAAAGGTCATTTAATTAATAAAATCGGAAAACCACATCTGAATGTAGTTGAACTACCAGTAAGCTATAGCAAAATGAAGTTTAATGACATGTAATTCACCATTCCACAACATTGCTAAGCTTTTTGATATAAATTGGTTAAAAAGTAGTTGTAGTAGTAGTTTAGCAGTTCACTGCTGTTAAGTTGAGGTAAAAATGTGATCTCTATATAATTTGTGCCAATTTCTGTATCAGTATTGTAAATAAAAATACATTTTAAATAGAGTCATAGCATCAAGTCAAGACTCTTTCTCCAAGGCAATGCTTGCCTGAATGCAAATTGTGCAGCTGCTTGTCATATGCCAAACAAATCAACGCAAAGCCATGCAAACAGGTCCATCCAGTGTTTACAGGTTGACTTCTGTCTGTTTAGGTGTGTAGTGAAGGCTTCAGCTGTCGTAATGTCAATTAAAGTCAGGAACACTGGGGCAGTCAGATCGAACCCATCAACTGTCTGAACATTACACGTACATTTCCAAATTTCAGACTTTTTTGCAGTTGTCGACCATTCAAAGACTGCATTGTGAATTGGCTAATTCAATGATCAATTTAATTTCTCTGAGCTGGAGTGTTATTATCTTCACTGAACTATCACATTTAAATGTGACCATAGTTGACTGTAAGCTTCCATATATGATCATTCAGTTTAATGACCGATAATCAATATTGCATGCAAAAAAATGTTTGTAACACAATTTGAATTTCAAATACTGCATCTTCAGGAAGCCCTGCACAGACTGGAGGTTTATATAGTTTCATATTTCAAGGAGAGCTCAGAGCCCCAGTCAACTCCTCAATATAGGCTTGACAATGTAACAAAAGCTTAATTTCCACTGTACCTGTATCGGTGTAATCTGTAATTAATGTAACTGCTAATTGACTTCTTTTACGGAATTATTGATAACACAGCCAAAAATCTAAGTCATATTTTTAAGCTTGATGGCTGAGGTTTGTACAGAATCAGATAGGCAAGTCCATTTTATTATTAGAAGTATTGAAGCGACTACAAGTGAAAGTCTTACATTCACAACCTTGCTTAAGTAAAAGAATAATGACCAAAATAAAAGTGGTCACGTAAAATGTTAATTAGTCTTTTACAATCATATCCAATGATTTGGGATTATTACTAATGCTGCATGAATGCATATGTTGCAGTTCACTGACATAGTTGTTTAAAATGTAGTTAATTTTAAATGCTTAAAACACTTTTGGGTAATTTAACCTACAGCAACACATCCTATTCTTTTTTTATATATACTATGTTAATCCCAAAGTGGGAAATTCAAGATCATCATGTGCTTGTCGCTGTCCTGTGAGAACCACAAAGTCAACTTTTAATGGTGTCAGAAAAACAGCCTGTTTTCAGCATTGTTATGATGCATTTTCATGCAATCCAAGAGGGTTTTTAAATAGTTTGTGGAGCTGAAGAAGTAGGTGAATTAGGTAGAGTAGTTGTCGCTCAGGAAGTAGAGTGGACCTCCACTAACCAGAAGTAAGAAGCAAGAAACAGCACCCCAAATTGCTCCAGGTAGCTATTACATGTGAGTGTGTAAGAATAGTTATTGCTCCCAATGAGCATGTGGTGCCTCGTATAGTCGTCTCTGCCACCAGTGTATGAAATGTGCGCTAGAATGGGTGAATGCTGACTTATGCTTAAAAGTGATTTGAGTGATCAGAGTACAAAACAACTATGAAGTCCATTTAAAGGAAGACTTCATCCCTCAGTTTATCGAAAACATTCAAAATTCACATGAAACGTGGATTCACTGGATAAGTGGGGAATGAAAATTGTGACTTGGAAAATAACTAGTACCTCAAGCTGTCAGATTAATGTAGTGGAGTAAAATGTGCAATATTTGAATCTGGGATGTAGTGGAGTAGCAGTAAAAAAATAATACTACTATATAATACTCAAATACAATACAAAAATCTCAAACTTGTTGAGTACCTGAGTAAAGGTACTAAGATAATTCCGTCACTGAATAATTACCATTAGCAGGGAACTAACTGTAAAGGAAGAGCTGTGAAAAAGAGATGTAGCATTAGTGATAAGAAAAAACTAGCTAAAGCTATTTCATACACCAGGATGTTCACTAAAATGTAAAGTCATGACACAGAGTACAGAACAGCCTGTAACAGGAGACCAAAAACCTGATACTACACTATGTGTTTGTCAGCGGCAACTTCACTGGCAAAGTATCACATAAACTACTTCGGCTAGTAACTGCAAAGTACTACAGTGGTATACACTGAAGATATAATAAGATTGCTACATTAAAATGTCTAAAATCGAGTAGTGTTCTAACATTATCCCAAATGTTTCAAACAATGTTCAAATCAGAGAAATCCGTAATTTTAATCAAGCAATTATGTGTTTTATTTTGTCACCTGCTGCTTGAATACATTACCTAATCTCTGAGCGTTTCTGTCTGAGGCATGTCAAAAATATTTTTATTACCAATAGTGGTTGCTTTCTATGTCTTGTGTTTTGATTGGGACTCCTAGTAGCAGAAATTATTTTACCGTGGTTTTAAAGCATCTTGTAGTTGGTTGTTGACATTTTTTCATTACTCAGCTTTATTGTTTGATTCTATATTTTGTACAGATAACAACAGCAACACTATTTATTTTATATAATGTCAGAAATTATTAGGTTAACTACAGTACATATTTCTACTTACAGCATTTTACACAAAATGTCTTACACATAAAATCAAATCAAATAAAACCAGACAGATATATGACATGTATCATTGTGCATATCGACACTTAGTGTGACCATTTAAAAAGTCATGACACATCAAGTCAAACACACTGGAGCTGACTGGTTTGCTATTGTCTGCTCCTTCCTCTGATATCTTGAGACAACATTTGTTCAGATCAAATAGCCGGAGGGGGTGGGGATTTTAGGGCTGCCCAATATATAACACCGGCCTCATCCCCAAAAGGTCAACAGGTATGTATGCATGTAAATTCAGACAGATGTGGTGTCTATTCATGACAAATCTAGTACATTTTGGATCCATTTTAGATAATTTTCTTTACACATCTTTATTGTCCATCTATACTCAATAATGCCTCATATACGTTTGAAGATCAATCAATCACCTGACAGGTGTGGGGCTGTATAAGCAGTATCTTCATGGCCTGGATGCTTCATCAGAACGTTGTGCTGTCACTGATGTTGGTGTGACATACCTAACAAAACGCAAGGCAAATTAGATAAGTACTTGATTAATAAGTAAGATAATGTCCAAAAGCCATGTAAAAATATGACAAGACTATGTTCTTTTCTTGGACTTACAAAGTCAGCGTAACAATTCTTGAAATTAAATTGCATTGAAACACCCCCTAGACTATGACTTCAACTACAATAATGGCCCCCACTCAACTGTGCTGTCTGTTGCTTTTTGCCAGGTTCCCTACACTTCCTAGCATGCACTAGTGGCTTAGAAGCTGTTTTGACAGGAGGAATAGCACCGTGCAGGGGTTACCAAACAACCAAGAGGGGGGCTTTCCTGTCAAAACACAGTTGCTATCCAGTTTAGGAGTGGCTAAGGACGGATGGAAGGAAGGATAGAAGAAAATAAGGAAGCAAGGAAAGACGGGAGGGAAAAAGAAAGAAAGAAAGAAAGAAAGAAAGAAAGAAAGAAAGAAAGAAAGAAAGAAAAAGAAATATGGATTTTGGAGGGCAATCAACTGTTTTTCAGGTTGTTGTTTGTGCTCATTCCGCATCTCTGTTAAAATGACCTCAGCTGTTCTGGACATCTTGCGGTACACCGCAAGACAGCAAAGTGCACTTGTTTGCCAAAGTAAGCAGCTACACAAGGATAAAAGGAGAGTGCATGTGTATGAGCGAGAGAAAGAATAAACTTGAATAGAGGATGAGTCTTGGGCCAGACAAGACTACATTACTTATGGGTGTAAATCCAGATTAAGACATGGATTTTCTTTCTTACTTTCTTAAACATAACATATTTTTTTAAAATGTTCATTCATTTCTCTGGGAATAATGTATCTTGAAGACAGAATTCAGGTGTATATAGGAGGCCGGTATCTATGAGTGTGTACAAAAAGGACTGGTGGGCCTTAGTAGAGGTATGCACTGCATTGAGTGCCACTCTACAATGGTCTAAACAAGACAGTTGTGGCCATACAGTTTTGTAAGCTTTGCTGTTAATTAAAGTGTAGTAAGGCAACACACCACCAGAGAGCAGTGTTGGATGCATATTGTGTGAAATCTTAGAGCTGAGTGCACAGTGTATTTGTGTGTGTGTGTGTGTGTGTGTGTGTGTGTGTGTGTGTGTGTGTGTGTGTGTGTGTGTGTGTGTGTGTGTGTGTGTGTGTGTGTGTTTTACCTATCCTGCTGAGGAGACTTTGTCTAGCTCTGACAAAGGCCAGAATGTCAGCATCAGCCTGTTGGTCTCCAGTCAAGGGGATAGATGAGGCTGAGAGCTTGGTAGCTGACAGGGCCCTGAAATGTACACGGGTAATCTGGTATGATAATATCAGGTTCAATTCTTAACACTATCTGTAACACAGACAAGTACTTAATATATATATAACTGACAGCAAATCTTTTGCACTGCATGTGTGTGTGCACTGTAGATCATTACTCTAACATGTTTTAACTGTTCTTGCTCCCAAAACTTGAAGGTAGCAAGCTAAAAACCTTACAGTCAACAGTTTCTTGCATCATGAAGCCTCTGTGTGAAACAATGTCTGTACTACAAGTGGTTACTTGGGACGACATAAACCACATGTATATTGTGCATTCAGTGTTTTATTGTGGTTGTAAAAAGGTAGTTTCAGCAGCAGCATGCAGGCATGACTCCAGCTTTTTCATTTGTTAATAGAGTTTGGAGACATTACTTCATAAAAGAAATATGTTATGTATTTCCATGTTCATAAGAGGAAGAGAAAACCCCTCACAGCTGTAAAATCTACAGGTCCACAATGTATGTATAGACTTAAGAGCTACTCCAAACATGTGGAATATTATGCTACTGTATTTTTTGCATTTGTCAATTAACTAGGACATGTAGTGTATATCATGACAGTCTTGAGTTCTAATGATTTCTACAATAATCAAATTAACGCGATTATAAAAAAGTTGTTTCAATCAAGTTTGCTTTGTAGCATGGCCTCTTAACTTCTTCTGACTTATTATGATCGCTAACAGCTGATGACTTTTCTGGGCCCATTTTAATAGGGCATTATTGTTTGTACAAGTCAGGAAAGTCACTTGAATCCATTCCAAAGCAGTTACAGGATCAACTGTGCAAACAATTGTTTTATAAGTATAAAGTGCATGATAAGTTGTGTCACTGCAACGATCAGTAAGAAAATGCAAATTATCGCCTGCTGCAAAGAAAAATGCAAAAACCACAAAAAGGCAAGTCTGCGATGAATTAGAAGCTGCTGGAAGACAGGAGTCAGTGTCCTGAGAGGCTGCCGTGCAAGAAATAAGCCATAGCATCTTAAAGCTCAACGCAAGTTTTCTGCTGATGAAGACCTACAAAACATTGATAAATTCACAAAACTTCATGAATGTTTTTTGTGATAAAGTAATATGTGTTCCACTTGTTCCATCACAGAAAAATAAGAGTTGTAGAAATCATTGGAACTCAAGACTGCCATGATATACAGGACATTTTCTTTTCTCAAGTGTATGTTAAACTTTTGACCACGACTGTATGTATACATGATTCTGAAACTAAATTGGAAAACAAAATTCATAGTCTTCAGTTCAATTCAGCTGTTTTCAAAGCCATTCATTTATTTTCAAAATGCCAGGTGTATTTCCAAAATACCTCCACTCAGAGGAAGGAGTGAAGTCAGTCGCTCTTTCACCCAGGGACTCATCATGCCATGCTGGGACAGCTGTCAAGGGAGGTATGCTTTTGGTGATCAAACTTCTGAAATTCAAAGATATATATTATTACAATTTTGTGATGATGATGTTGAGGACAAAGTGTGATGTGCAGTATAATCCAGAAGTACCATATAGGAAACAAATTAAGAGATGCTGACCTGAGATCATGAACAGAAGCAGTGGAACAGTTTGGATTTGGATCTGGGCTGCCTGGAGAGTTTCTCACAGAACTGCTCACAGGTGCACTGAAGAACAAGTCAGGAGAGCATTTCATAACAACTGTTACACCATAATCAAACAGATTATCTGTAGTTTCATCATATTGTAGCCACTCTCTATCATAGGTAGGTAGGTAAATTATCAGTATCACCAGCATTATTGTCTTAACTACAAGAGGGAGCAACAATGCAAAGGGTACACAGAGTTTCTGCAGGGTTCATCAGGTCACATTTGAGACATTTTTAATACAATTTAGTACTTGCTTAATGATCATACCAGCCAAAGGATTATTTTTTAAGCACTTCCCAGCAGTGTAATCTATAGTTCCTGATGATATAATTCAATGAATTAATAAAACCTGGGGCCAGAGTGTGGATAGATGATTTTAAAATGAGCTTCCTAACTACTGTAGCTAGTAGCAGTGACGTTTTTTGCTACATTCCTGCAACTTTTAAAAATTAGATTCAAGTCTAGACTCAAGTAATGACTATTTTGTTTGACATTTTCACTTGAAAAATTAGTTACGATTATCAAAATAATTATTTTGATCCAACAATTGAGAAATCGACTAATTGTCGCAGCTTAATTCACTACTTTTTAATACCTTCTGAGTTCATTTTTTGTGCAGACTTGTTTAATTGCTTTTTAAGCCTTTTTTCGAGACTTGCAGTTGACCTAATGCAGTCTGAGTAGTGAAGCACCAATTTGTAAACCCAGCCAACAATATTTCCTAAGGGCAGACTAGTGGCAGACTAATCTCACCATGAATGAACAAACACAACGATATTATCTTCAAACATTTGTTCAGTATTTGCTTCATGGAAACAAGCTCCAAGGAGCTGCAGGTTGTTGGCTATTAATCAAGTGCTATTCAAGCACAGATGGAGAGAGTCCATGAGGGGAAGTTTTTCCTCCTTGCTGCTATGTTACCAGTCTGTTCATTAGATATTCAAAATGCCTAGTGACATGACCACTGTCTAACAGCAATCAAGCACACTTTTACTATGTGTAGATTTATATCTGCTAGTGGGATTGGTGGATGGATTAAAAAAGCAGTAAGTCATCACTCAAAGGAAATGTGTCTCACCAAAATCTTGGATTGTCAGGTGGAGATGGCTGCATGGTTCCTCTTGGCAACCCTGTGTGACATCTGGCTGTGGCCTTTAACTCAGACTCCTACAGTCACAGTGAATGAGAAGTTATTAAAACATTTCTGGAACACTCAGCAAAAACAACATGCTAATGATTCTGATGTTGGTGAAACACAATATGTAACTAGAGGGAATAGAAGACCTCAGGTACTATGTTTCCTCTAGGTCCATCAAACCTCTCTCAGAGTTTTATCAGCTACATGTGTACTGTTTTCAAAACAGAGCAATAGATGGTCAAACAAAGCTGTTGGGTATCAGCATGTTGGCAAGGAAAATGACCTGCTTCCTTCTTGGAAAGCCAAAGATCCACAAGTAAGGCCTGTCTGTGAGACTTCCGCCTCTTTCCATTTGTCATTAAGTGATAAATTCTCAAACCTTGTTCAGATGTGAGTGAGATATCATTCTCCATTCATAAGATCAAACCTAGAGAGTAGGAGCCAGTGGTGTCTGCTGGTCAGATGTTCTGCTTAACATCTTCTCTGTGGTTGGGTTATGAAATGTGTACAACAGCCATCCAGTCTGAGACTTAGTACCCTTTAAGTTCTTGGTAATTTAGGAATTTTCAGCTCACATTTGTCTCAAAGCTTCCTCCATCGTCTTGCTCGATACTGTACGATGTGTAACATGGAAGACATGGCAAGAATTCAAAGGTAGCTCCAAAACCATAAGGGGCAACATAACTGTTAACTGCTGCTCACTTTACTCTTTGCTTTAGCTATCTTTGGTTGTAGGGACTAGCTGCCATCAGCAAGTTAACTCGGTTAGCAATGAAGTTAGTGCCCTTGTTAGATGACTGGAGTTTGCCTTCAACAACCTTTGATCACATGGTGAGTCACAGTGGACAACAAGGCTCCAGGCATGTTCACTGGGAGTCTGCTGAATCCGACTGAGTTTGAACACACTGACAGAGGTCAGTTTGAAGACAGGGCATATAGTATGAAGGGGATTTACAGTGGCCCTGACCAGGGCTGGGGGACAAGAAGAAATGGCAGATTGGAACAGGAGAGGCATGAAGTGGCAGGGGAGAGAGAGCGTCAGGCATCAGTAGAAGGAGAAAATGGCATGTAGAGTCGGGATATCTTTATTTCTTTGATTTATTAGGTGATTATGTCAAGTTTCACTGAAGTGTCTTTTACAAGCAGTTAACCAAGTAATAAAGAGACTTGAAATCGGAAGATGTACGGTTGTATTTTTCTCTCTGGTTAGGAAAATGGAAGTAAGAATATCAGTAACAACTGGCATATATCTCCCAGCTGAAACATCTCCTTTTACTGGTACAAAGGAGACAGGTATTATGAGACAGGCAGGTTAGCACACTGACTTCAGTATACATCTCTGGAACACAGTACATAGATGTATGTGACGTAACAACAACACTGTTATCTGTTATCAACACTTCACATTGTGTTGATAATGTAAGTACATTTTTTGATTAACGTACATTAAATATAAATATATATATAGACAGAATTTTTATTTAAAACAAAAAAAGTATATATATATACTTTTTTTTGTTTTAAATAAAAAATCTGTCTATATCTTATATATCACCCCTCTAAGCATTTACGCTCACACGCAGTATTATTATCTAGGACTGAAATAAACACTGACTCATTTCTTCTTCCCCACTGTGTTGCTGAAAAACTTAATGAACATGCTGTCCTTGGTACAACTCTGAGGATGTCTTTGATGCTGTTGCTGTCTTGCCTCTAGGCTGCTCTCCAGGCCCTTGTTTGGGTCACATGGAATACTTTACAAATGTGTTTCCATGTATTTGCCTCCCACCAGGGCCCAGTCAGCATGATGCGGAACAGAGGCTCTAAGGGTCACACTGGTGCCATAAAAGCCTCCGAAGTCAGAGACACATGTGAATCAGCTTACACACACACTAACGTGAGGCCAATATTAGGCAAAAGCAAACATCCATGTATATGAAAAAAAAAACTAAAAACTGAAGCCTTTTCTGCCTGATGGCACTAACATACCTTTGACACACTAGCACTGTCATTATTTCATACTTCCTGAAACTTTATGTGGTGTTGTCTCATACAGTAAATAGGTGGATATGGTTAGTCACCTGCACACAGGAAGCCTCCTGGCTCCACCACTTCTGGAAGTCTTTTTGGAGCTTGACTTTTGCCCTCTCCAGCAACAGCTGCAGGTGCTCAATCTCTGTTCGCAGCACTTTCAGACGGCCAATGGTGGTCTTGTAACTGACATGACATATTATCAGCACCAAATTCATCTTCTGTCCACATTACACAGTGTCTACTGTGTCTAATTAATCTGGGCAGGGTCTTCGGAGACACTACGAAAACTAGTATAATAATTCATTAAAAAGCACTACACTCACGACTTTTTTTCTTGCTCTATGTGTTTGCACAAGTTTTCTTCCACTGGGTCGATCTCCTCCTTAGTTTCCTTGGGATTCCCCAACACACCTGTAGAGTTGGTATAATTTTTAAAAGCAAGTAAGCAAGCAAGCAAACATTTCATTCCGTGGAAGTTGAATCCACAAAAACTGTATGTACAATTTAAAGTAAAACATTAGACACAAGCAGACACAATTAAAATAAACATAAATAATTAGGGCTGTCAAACGATACATTTTTTTGATCGTGATTAATCGCATTTTGTCCATAGTTAACTCGCGATTAATCGCAAATGAATCGCAATTTTTTTGGCACATTTTTTTCTGTTCTAAATGTACCTTAATGCATTTTTTTCATGTTCTTAATACTTTTAACAACATAAGAAAGGGTTAGGGTTAGGCAAATATGCTTGCTTTATGAAAATGTTGATTCAACACTTCAAATCATGCAGGAAAATAAAAGGCTCAAAAAATATCCCCTAACTCTAAATGGGATCAAAACATGGTGATGTCTGCTTTTGGTGAGTTGGAGGTGGTGGGCTCTCTGCATCTGCCGTGTGTTTGGCTTGCAAATGATATTTGAGACTCGATTTACTTCAATGGAAACTCATTTCATGTCGACAGTACGTGCAGATAACTTTTGTCCTATCGACCAAACCATCTGGCAGTGTTTTGAAAGTGAATTTGCTGTTCTTAAGTCCTTTCTCCATTTCCTTTCGCTTTCGCTTTTCAGTCCACCGTGTTTTTTCCAAACCGCCAACCCTGCTTCTTCTTTTTCTGATTCCCTTTCTTATTCTTCTGCCACCCTCTGGATCAAGACTACAGGTGCCATTGATGGCCGTTATTCATACAATGCGCGTTTTTTTTTCTTTTTTTAATACCGAGGGTTAATCACGCGTTAAAAAAATTAACGGCATTAAGAGGATGTTGCGTTAACACGTTATAAACGCGCTAACTTTGACAGCCCAATAAATAATAAATGTAAGTTAAAAAACATTTAAAAAATGATGAAACTGATCAGTAACATTAATATGGCAAAGGGACTAAAACCATTAAAAGGTAAGAATAAACATGATAAATAGAATAAATAAAAATATTAAGATATATGTGTTAAAAGCGTCACAAGAAATATATATAAAAAATACTCAAATTAAATGTATAAAATAATAGCTGGGACTGGCAATCAGACTAGGCACAGCTAAAAAGGAATGTTTTTAGTTCAGTCGTACTGTGAAAGTCATACTGTAGATAAAAACACAAATACATTTTTTTTTTCAGGCTAGCAAGCGTGTGTTGTGTACATGAAAATGCGTTTCTTTCAAAGACAATGTTTTAAATACCTACTCTGGCTAACAGAAGCCAGGCTGCTGTGAATTGTTCTCTGATGCTGCATTCAAAATAATGAGAAACGCCTTGAGTGCCTCAACTAGAGGGAGATGTTTGTGTGCATTACAACCAGATTTCCTCATCAAAGCATTTATGTCGCTGATCAAAATATTTAGTAAAAAGGGTAAATGAAGTCTCAGAGAAATGAGGCCCAATCTTTGGTCACTAAGTTTTCAGGCAGCGAGGCCTATTGCAGAGGCTCTGAAGTGGGCACTGCTGCACATACAGTGCCCACTAACCCTAACCCTAACCCACAATGTGTCCACAATGTTTATCGCCCCATTCTTAATGGAGATGAATATCAAAAAGATGGCAAACAGAGACACTTTGAGTTTCAATAAAAACCTGGATTCTCAGTCATTCTAACTTAAAGGCAAAAAGGCAAGTGTGCAATTTACAGAGACGCTGCATATGATGCATGTAATTGTTTGTGTACATGCATTGTTTAGCTGTTGTGCGGGTAGGTGGAGATGGATGTTATGCTTCTCTTCAACAAACACAAGGTTCAAGTTCTGCTGTGGGAGTATCCATTGTCAGTTTATCTTACCATGAGCTGCCCTTTGCTTCCTCTGCATCGCTAACTGCTTCTTCAACTCATCTGAGAAAGGAGGACAGAAAAACTGAGGGTTACATCAGTAAAATCAGATCAAATCATCTTTTTAAGTTTATTTCCCTGTTTTTCACTATATTATCACTATCTTTGCCTGTCCTAGAATGACATTTAAAGACATATTTCAAAACACAATTTACAACTACCCCTAAGCACCTCTTTAAAAAGAAAATTCTTCTGAACACCTAAAGTTTTTTAGCATCGTATTATTCTGAAGAGAGACATATATCAAGGGATAAAGGATGACTTACTGCAAGAACAGAGAATTCCTGAGGGTACTGTACAATGAAACCAATCACACTTCAAAATTAAAGTGTGTAGGAATGCAATGAACCCTGGAAGGGCTGGCGACCCCATACAGATTCATATCACTAGGATAGTTAATATGCAAAATGCACAGTGCAATAGAAGACATTACCAAGTGTGATATTAAGAGACAATGAGAGAAGGGGTTGGGGTGGTGAAGGGAAAACATAAAGTGCAAAGTGTGACCACAAATCATTAGAGACAGCACAGTGTGCTGTAGTGTGAAGCAGGTAGGATGAACACCTAACCAGCAACAGTGGCAATATGGGTAATAATCATAATGAAAATGTGTAATGACAATGCAGTGAATGTGATTGGCAAATTACACACATAGTGGGTAAAGTGTATGTCTTCAGTGTTTTAATACCATTGACAGCTGACTTCTACAATCGGACTGACTGCAACAATGTCACAAAGCGCTCTCTCTGTCAACATAAAAGCATTTCTCTTTGTAAGAGGGGGTTTACACAAAGCCCTTCAAACTGGTTTAATGTCATTACTTTAACCTTTGGCAAAGGAAGCTCAACCAAAGATCAATCATTCAGTTTGTTCCTTTTCATCAACATTTTATCTATGACCAAAGATGTAGAAGCAGAGCTACTATTGTATTACATTGTGGCAATGACAAATTGTCAAATGAGAGTGCTGTCCTAGTCTTTCTTCTTTTTTTTCCTGAATATATTTTCTTAAAAATGACCATGCAGCAGGACTGTCCAACTTTGTCAAACATCTATTTGTCCAATTCACTTGATCAAAAAATATTTTATATAGTATGTCTCACTCAATAGTGCATCAAAAAACCTCCACATATCGATATTTTAGAGTTTAGAGTTTACCAATAGTATCTATGTTAAACATCAACACATACAATCAACAATCTTGATATGACTCCCTCAGAGATGCACTTTCGGCTGAAGCACAGTTGTTTGCACCAATCAGCCTACTCTAAGGAACTTGCAGCTAGGGGCATGGTTTAGATGTGATGACAGGGCAAGAGAAGTTCATTTCACAACAGCAATGGTGGCTCCTCAATAGGTTATCGTTAGTGATAAAGCATCAGTTATATTAGAAGTAGAGCACATTCTTCAATAAAGGAACAAGAGTTTGATTTTTCCAATTGACCTCACTTGTGGTAGCACTCTCCTGTTGATTTGATCTAAATGCAGCCCCTGATAGATGGTGATAGACAGTTGGTTTATCCAATCACTGACTAAGTATTTTCTTGAAAGTGCCTGCCCTTTTCCAAACAGTTTCCAAAGACTACTTACCAGTTAGTTCTGTGTAACAAACCATCTGGCAGTCCGGTTAACAAGCTGTATGACTTAGCAGCACTGGCATATTTTTCAATGTTGTTGAGTCAAGATATGTGTGTCTACTATAAACTCAAGTAGTACTTTAAGGCTGACAAAAGACAAATAAAAAAAGGAATGGTCTAAATCTACACACAAGGAGTAAAGGTATTCTTACTTTTGGTTCAAGCTTCAAACATTCTGGATCCTAAAATTCCAACAATGATTGACTTAAGACAAGACACACTACTGAGTTACACACTTTCATAGTCCTCAGACTTAATTCTTGCAACTACAGTCAGTCTGGAAGCAACATGAGGGAGGGTTTGTGAGTCCCTGCCTCTCTTGTAGCAGTAATCCTGTTGACATATGGATAAGTAATTTGTGTATGTTCTCCTGTTTCCACTGTCTTTCTTCCCCTAATTGAAGCGTATTGCCTTATTGAAGATACAGAATTTGTGATGCAATGCAAAACTGTAAAATAAATGGGCTAAAATACTGTATAGGCTATGGTTAAGGCAATTTCTGTCTGAACTAAATAGCCACACTAATGTGTATAGGACAATTCAGGGGTACATTTACTACAAAACAACAAAAGGGAATAATTTCACGGCAAGACCAAAGATGGTGGCAGTGACTGAATGACCAGAATAGTTACAAGGCAGACTAAAAAATTAAAGATATTGTGGCAAGTTTCCATTACAGTCCCCTAGGTCTTATATACTGTACATGTAGATGGTGCTGTGCTGCAGCTCTTTATGTAATATGATCCTGTCGCTAATCTAAGGGCCATCCAAGCTCCAAGAATGAGAAATCCAGATGAATTATCATTTTGAAAGAAAATAGGGTGTGAGAAACTATCTTTATGCAACACCTATAATGGTGCCATAAAACAGTTGGATTAGAGCCGTAGTCTACGAGAAGATGAAGACACTGATAACATTTAAGACAAACATCTGTTTCTTCTAAGAGTAAAGCTGAGTCGCTTATCAAGTTCGTAAAATAATCAAGTACAATATTCTAATGGTAGACTTCAGGTTGAGTTTTACATCAGCTCTCTGCATTCTACTGTTTGCTCATGCTTCACACAGACCAGCCCATCTTTCAAAACTCTTCACAAACACTTTTTTAAAATGTAGACCACTGTTGGGGGTTTCAGTAGACAGTGGAGACGTGAATGGATGATGTAAAATGCTACAAATGGCACATAGGGACATATTGTGGCCATGATGACACAGTTTTTCCTAATGCCTGAAGAGTAAGAACCATGATTTGGGAACAAAAAGCCATGTGTTTTCATACAATGTCAGTAGCTAGGCTAGCTGAGAATGTAAATGAACGGAGGCACTCTGTGGCTTTAAACTGTGGCCAGCCCAAGTCTTCTAACAGATGCAGCTTTCTCAAACATGACCCTCAACTAAATCAAGTCAACCTTTATTTGTATGGCGCTTTTCATACAAAAAAGTAGCGCAAAGTGCCTTAAAGAAATTAAAAACAACAACAGAGATTAAAAAACAGCAAATAAAATCAAGAGAAGAAAATCAAAAGAACCCAACCCTCCCACCCCCACAGATATGCACAGAGACATACACAAATACATACACATTCATATACACACTCACACATGCATGCAGACACACAGACCCACACACTCACTCCCACACATACACTAGCTGTCACTAAAGAGACATGGCCGGGCACCGAGACCTGAGGTGAGGAAGAAGCTACCTTTTGGGGCCAGCCACATTGAGAGAGATCACGATCAAAGGCCGCAGGGAGCGCTGCCACAGAGACTACCCCAACCCGGGCAGACAGGAGGCCCCGGAGGCACCAAGGTGCAGAGCCCTCTAGCCGAAATCATTCACGGGACAGCACCCCCAGCGGAGGCCCAGAGACAGCTCCCAGTCTGGCAGGCCCCCATGAGGGACCACTGGAGATTATAAACTGACAAACTAAAACAGTAAAATAAAGCAAAAAATATATGCACTAATGGATGTATAGTCTCCTCCTTGCACAAATAAATGCATTAGGAAATATTTATGCCATCAGTTTGCCATGTTGATAGGGTAGAACAACTCCAGGAAATACAAAGCAGCACATAAAGAGCACATGGGGCCAAAACTACCCGTGTGGTTTACATCAATCACAGCACATACTGAAGCTTTGACAAAAACCCAAGGCCAAGAGCTTACTCATGATGATTATCTGTATTTGTCAGGGCCATGGTACAACAACGGGATATGCTGTATGACTTAATATCTCCAAATACTAGATTACAGTGCTGATAAACAGTTGCAATGCGTGCAATACTGTGCAATGTTTTGCTTAAGCATCTTAAATTCAACCTGGACTAAAAAAAAATTGGGATGCTTTGCAAAATGTAAATACGACCATAATCATTTAAAAATGAACTGTGTTTACACTAGACATGGGGTGATATGAAAATATAATGTCATAACATATAATACATTTGCTTTTAGTGAATATCACTTATCATGAAAAACAAACACCTGCAAATTAGGTGTTTACTCAAAAGGAACATACCTTCCTCTGGTAGGTTCTGTTGTTAGGCATCTCCCTGTTGTTCTTTAGTTTGGAATCCATAGTATTTTCACACATCAATTATCATCATTAACACTTTCTGAGGGGAACGCAATTGGCAAGCTGAGCCTTCAGTTATGGTGATGGGTTTAGGATTTTGTAATGATGCAGGCTCTGCCTTGAGGCAATTAAAAATAATTCCAAAAATTAACGCCGGACTGTAATTTACCAAGCTAGACAGTCTTTCAAGCGTCATTTGTGAGGATATTCAAGATTATCCTGATAATGAAAATTCACCACCAACAATTTTCTTTATCTATTGCAAACAACTCTGCAAACAAGACTTTCTCAGACCATGTAGAACTGTCCTTTATACAATCATGTGTTTCACAAGTGGTGAACCTTGCCCCATCCTTTCTTCTTCTTTCTTCAACTTGGTCCGGACATCTTGTTGAAAAACTGCTTGCAATTTCAACATTATTTCTGACCTTCAACAACATGAAAAAAATCCATAAAAGATTCATTTGCATACGTGCCAAGCAACAGTTCAGTGCAGTGTACTTCATAACAATATTACACTTGAGTGCTCCTATACTCCTTCCAGGACATGGTTGTGGGCTCAACACTACAACTTCTTCCAAACCATGCAGGGTTTCCCCCCCACATCGTAAGGAGACATGCTGTAGTCTTAGAAGACCGGTTTCAAGCTACAAGCCTCAATAAATATTTGGGGATTTTTGTGGCCTGGATGTTAAAAGTGATATTCCACACAAACGCCACAGTGAGCTGAAAAATTCAAGGATCATACATACTATCCAGGCTCCCAATATCAGCCTGGGTTTCTATTCAAGGGTGAAGAATGAATGCATGATTCAGCCACTGCACAAAGTAATATGAAAATGTAGAAAAAAGTGGACAGTTAGAATGAACGATTTAAAGTGCATACCTCCGCTTGGGTCCCCATTTGAACCCACTAATAGATACCAGTTACCTGAGGACTCCTTATTTTTTGATCATTTTTTTTTTTTTTTATTTATGAAAATGTCTCAACATGTCTTATGACGTTAAAGAAAGTGATAAAAAAATCTTGGTGACCAACCAACAAACAAACTGATGAGGGTGGAAACATAACCTCCTTGCTATGTTACATTAAAAAAATGGACACATATGAAAGACTTTTACCTGAGAACTGGATGTAGAAGAAGAACTGTCCATGATAGTGTTGCCTGGACTTAAGATAGACTAATGGGCAGTTGATAACACTGCAAGTTAATCATAGCAACAGCTATATTACCTTGCAAGTGCTCCAGAACTATCTTTATGACAATTATATACATTTTAGACTCCAACAGACTTTCCTTGAATTCTATTGCAAAATCCTCAAGTTTGTGGGTACTTTCAGCAAAAGTAAGTGGAGGATAAAAGTGGGCTACCACAGCAGTTACGAGATGACCCATCACATGTGGCAGAGAAATCAAGAGATGCTGCTCATTTCCAGCTCTCCTACACCTCTCGTTCTGTAGAGTATGTATGTCGCTGAATAAATATACATACTGTAGATCCTCGCACTTTTTGGACCTAAGGGCTTGGAACATGTGCTCCTCCGGTGGGATTGTATTCCAGAGCCATATGCTGTGGCCAAGAATAATACTGTAAACCAGGGAAATGTTTAGACACCGATGTCTCCATGGGCTACTGCCTCTGCTTTCCTTCCCTACTACTGACCCTCACAATGGGTACATCCATCAGAAGTAGCACAAAGCTTTTGTCTATATTATGCTAAACGTTTCCATGTTCTACATTAACCATGAGACACAGGTACTGTAAAATTTCCAAGCAGGGCTTCCAAGATGGCAAGGAAACACACAGTTAAATATTATGGTACTACTTTCCATCCAAGAGATGCAACCACGAGCCACAAAAAACACTGTCTCTCATCTTAGACTGGGCTGCAACTTCAGAGTCATGTGACCCTGTAGGCATTTTTGAGGAAAAGTGGGCAACCAGCATTTTTTGAAAGTTCAAGGTGTCCCAAACAAGAATCCACCGGTTGCCCTTCAAATAAGGCCCCTGGTTTTCTATATTTCCTCCTCCAAGTTAACCCCCCTCCCCATGGTAAATTGGATATTAGATGTATTTTTCTTCCACAAATTCCGCCTAAATTATTTTCTTTGTTTAAACCCTGTGGTACCTAGGAACACCAGAGACACAAAATACAAATACTGCAATATTGACTTGCCTATGGAGTTTCAGAAAATGTATAACATCACCATATTATTACAATCTGGGGGATTTCTATGAGCCTGTAACCTGACTAGGGAGTTACTGCAGTCAAGAGGCCAACACGCATGCTGACAGCTTTCAATACTTGTTGGTATCCATCTACTCTGGTAAGGTAACTAACTCTTATTTTTGATTTGATGAATATGTTTATGTAAATCAATGAAGTTATTTGAAATCAATGAATTCCATAGATTAAAGATAGCTAGCTAGATTATCCATAGATTTTAGCTATTTTCTACTTGCTAGCTAGCTATTGTTAATTCTTGGAATTCATTGATTTCATTACCAGGCTATAGCTTACTTATCGCCTACCTAATCCAAGTTCATTCAACTTTATTTATCTTCATTAAATGACCTTTGTGTTTATTGTTTAAAATATAAGTCAATGATGTAATGCTGAAAAGTCCACAGATTTTTAGCTAACTATAGCCCAGCTAGCAGGCTATACTCGTGAGCATGTGGCAGTGGTAGTTATTATTAGGTAGTAATAATAACTAGACAATTCCCCGCCGGGGAATCGCGAGAGTGGGCTGTGCGCTTTGCCCCGTGACGAACAAAAACTACAAAAGCTAAAGCAAAAGTTGAATCCCACGTTTATAAATTGGACTTTTATCTACATTTTAAAGTTTGAATGGTGCGTCTCGGTCAAAGTATGCCAGAGATGTCAATGTTTGAACTCTTCCTTTCGATCTTTTCACCTTGTCTCATTCACTTTGTGTGTGTGTGTGTGTGTGCATGTGAGTGTGTGTGTGTGTGTGTGTGTGTCTCTCTGTCTCTCTGTGTCTGTGTGTCTGCGACTTTTTGATCTCGTCCCATTCATTCCTTATGGGAAAGTTTATGCAGGTTTTCGCGACTTACTTCGCGAAAACATGAACGTTCTAGAAAACTGATTAATAATCTGTGTGTGTCCGTCTGTGTGTGTGTGTGTGTGTGTGTGTGTGTATTTGTGTGTCTGCGACTTTTTTGACCTCGTCCCATTCATTCCTTATGGGAAAGCTTATGCAGGTTTTCGCGAAAACATGAACGTTCTGGAAAACTGATTAATAATCTGTGTGTGTCCGTGTGTGTGTGTGTGTGTGTGTGTGTGTGTGTGTGTGTGTGTGTGTGTGTATTTGTGTGTGTGTGTGTGTGTGTGTGTGTGTATTTGTGTCTGCATGTGAGCGTGTGTGTGTGTGTGCATGTGTGTGTGTGTGTGTGCATATATGTCTGTCTGTCTGTCACTCTCTCTGTTGGCCCAGCTGATCTCGGTTGCTAGGTGACGGTTGGTGAGGGCCCGTAGCAACGGCTGTCCCAGGCTGATTTGAGACTGATTTCTGCCTCAAATCTAGGACGTCAAACTAGTGCTATTTAGTCAAAATCATACATGATATCGGCAATTTTTTTTCACGATCGAGCCAGAAAGGCCTTAAAGAAGACACTCATAAAGTTTCGTGTTCCTAGCTTCAGGAATGTGGAAATACGAGCGAGTTTAAAAAAGGTGCAGTTTGGAAAATCCTCGCCCCGATTTACATTGGAGTGAATGGGACTGTTGAGAGCTACTCTTGTCGGTTAGAGACAGTTAATTCAAAAACCGTAAATCCTACCGATAAAGTAGACACATTGAGAGAAAGAAGACACGTGTGGCTACAACTTTGGAAAATATCACTGTTTTTGAGTGACATTTGTGGCCGGGATCATGATGTAAACAGAAAATAGCAGAGGAAAATTTTGAGTTTCTGCCACTGTGTCAGTTGGCTCTCTCACTCTGCTGCACGAACATTCCGCCATACACACTCATTGAAAACCCTGAATTCTTCCAAAATCACTCACCGTCATTAAGGGGTCAGAGTTTAAAAACTATACATTGTAGGAAAAAAGTTCAAATACAACTCAAATAGACAAGACCTGTGTCTACATTTTAAAGTTTGAATGGTGTTTCTAGGTGAACGTATGCCAGAGCAGGAGATGTTTGAAAAACATTGCAGATTTGCGACTTTTTTGACCTCGTCCCATTCATTCCTTATGGGAAATTTTTGCAGTTTTTTCGCGTCTTACGACGCGAAAAATGTATATTCTGGTGATAAAAATAATAGCATACCGAGTCAGATCGAGCCGCACGTTTTGATGTATAATTTGTTTGTGTGCGACCAACGGTGTGGGACAAGTTAGCGACAGAAAAAAGGAAGGAGGATGAAAAATAATAAGAAGACGCGCGGTGAATATCAATAGTGGGCTGGCGAGCACAGCCCACTATGGACACCTATAGCTTTGCTATAGAGGTGTCCATAGTGGGCTGGCGAGCACAGCCCACTATGGACACCTATAGCTTTGCTATAGAGGTGTCCATAGTGGGCTGGCGAGCACAGCCCACTAACTATTAATTAGTTATTAGTCCTACTAGTTCCATTCCAGAATTGCTTGACATTTTAAGTCAGGGATGGGCAACTGGCGGCCGCGGGCCGCATGCAGCCCTCGTCCTCACTCAATGCGGCCCACGAGTCAATTTCCAAATATCAATAATTCACAGTGTCGACGGAAGGAACATTATGTAAACAATTTACGTTGATGAGAGAGATAGGGCTACTTCTCCGCTCCGGATCACACTCCCCATACCTCCAGCCTCAAAAACACAAAGAACAAACATGTTCTATCCTTTTCAATTCATAGAGAGGCATTCATGGAGTCTGTTGTATGTCCACACGTGCTCTCCACGGCCTCTCCATTGATAACACCGTAGCACACTACAAGGATGAGCCCCGACTCCGACTGCCCGTCCACCTGGACGCTGCATACCTCGATCACGTGCACAGCCAGAGTTTACCCTACACACAGCTCTCCTGTTTCCCTTTCATGGACTCCTCAGCATGTGTGATCACTTCTTCGAGCCTGCGTTCATCCGCAAAAGGAGCGGCACCGAGTGCACTGCGTAAATGAATGCACTTGGTGCCGCTCCTTCTGCGGTTGAACGCAGGCTTGAAGGAGTAATCACACGCCGAGGACTCTGTGACAGGCGAAAGAGGAGAGCCGTGTGTAGGGTAAACTCTGGCCGTGCACGTGATCGAGGTGTGTGGCGTCCAAGTGTAAGGGCAGTCAGAGTCGGAGCGCATCCATGTTGAAGCAATTCCCAATTCCTTTGCTGAGCAATGGTCTGGTTGGCTGGAGGGCCTCCAAAAAGTGGCTGAATTCAAAGTGGACCGCTGTATTAAACCCAGGGACTTTGGAGATCCTGTTACAGCACAGCTTCACCACTTTTATGTAAGATTTGAGAAGGATCACAAAGTGCATGTTGCATTTCTCTTGGGAAAAGCCAGAGTTGCTCCTCTGAAGCAGACTACAATTCCTCGATTGGAGCTCACGGCTGCAGTTCTTGCTGTTCGAGTAGATAAAATGCTACAGAAAGAGCTGCAACTTAAGCTGGAGAGGTCTGTCTGGACTGACAGCACAACAGTCCTTAAATACATCTGTAATGAAAACAGGAGATTTCATACCTTTGTAGCAAACATAATCTCTGTTATCAGGGAAGCAGCAGATGTTGATCAATGGAGATATGTGGGCACTAAGGAAAACCCAGCAGATGAAGCATCAAGAGGAAGGAGAGCTGAGGATTTCCTGAGTGGCAGGAGATGGATAAATGGACCTCGGTTTCTCTATAGGTCAAAGGAGGAATGGCCTAAACTGGATGTGGATCTTGGTGTGATTTCTGCGGATGACCCAGAGGTCAAGAAGGACTTAATAGTGAACGCTGTTGTCAAGGACGTGGAAAATGCCACTGACCACCTCGTGTTATTTTTCATCTTGGATGAAGTTAAAAACATCTGCAGTGTGGTTTCTGAAGGTCAAGGAAAGTCTGATGTTATTGGGAGAAGAGAAAGGGGCTTTGTGCTTCTGCAGGCCTTGGATAGAACAATCTCCAGATTCAAGAACAGGAAGTGGAAAGGAAAATTTGTAGCTTTAAGGACACACTCAAAGGACAAAATTTTACTCCTGAAGATCTTGCTAAGGCGGAGCAGTCAATTATTCAATATGTGCAAAAACACAAGTTCAGAAGCGAAATTGCCTCACTGAAGGATGGCTGCAAAAACATTCCCAAAGACAGTCTACTGTACAAACTGGACCCGGTAATGGATGGTAAAATCCTCTGGGTGGGCGGTCAATTGAGTAAAGCAGCAATGCCAACAGAATCCAAACATCTAGTCATCTTGTCCAAAGACCTGCACATATCCACGCTAATTCTGTGCCATATCGATCAGCAACTGGGGCATACAGGAAGAAATCACATGCTGTCCAGATACCAGCAGCTTCCCATCAGGGTGGTGTTTGGGAGCGTCTGATTCGTTCAGTGAAGAGTGTTCTCACCTCAGTTCTGAAACAGCAAATTCTGGATGATGAAGGGCTCCAAACCATTTTCTGTGAGGTTGAGGCAATTCTAAATGACAGACCCATTGCAAAAGTCTCAGATCACCCGAATGACCTTGAAGAGCTCATACCAAATCAAATTCTAATGTTAAAGGGGAAACCAATCATGCCATCAGGACTTTTTGACCAAAGTGATCTATACGCCAGGAAAAGGTGGAAGCAAATACAGTACATGGCTCAACTCTTTTTGAAAAGGTGGACTTCTGAGTACTTACCTATGCTGCAGGAGAGACACAAATGGACAAAGCCAAGAAGAAGCCTCACTCCTGGAGACATTGTCCTTGTTGTGGATGCCAAGAGGATCTTGGACAATGGGCAAAGTTTTGGATGCCAGACCAGATGCAAAGGGCCTGGTTCGCTCGGTGCGCCTTAAAACAAGGACCAGCAGTCTGGAGAGGTCTGTGACAAAGCTCTGTCTGTTGTTGGAAGCAGCAGTCTCGCATCATGGACGGATCGTCATCTCTTTCTCTCTTTGTCTATCTCTCTTTCTTTATTAATCTTTCTATCTTCTTTCTTTTTATTCATTGTAGGTTCAACTATAACTATAACTATAGAGGGCTGCTCTGTTCATAGTTCTTATTGTGGAAATAGCTCCTCTCTTGGTAATGTAATGGTAATTATGATATAGGCACAATTAGGGGCCGGAGTGTTGGAGCTATTTGCTTATTTGTTTGTTATTGATAATGTTTGATTAGCATAGTTTTATTTTGATTCAATTCATGACATTATTTTTTATTACTAATAATTTGAGGTAAATATTATTATTTTGTCTAGCTTATTTTGTTTTTTGTTTTTGTTTCTGCTTTGTAAATTGGGTAGCACTGGGCACCAGAGATTATATAGGGATGAATGCAGGTGGAGGACCAGAATGAACCTGGGTGGGCACATGGTTTTTTAACAGCGCAAGAGAGGCACGCAGGAAACAAAATTTGTTTGTTTTATTGTTTTGCTTGCTTGTTTTTGGGAAAAGAAATCATGAAGAAGAAAATAAGAGCTTTGACTGGACATTATGACTAGCCTGCGTACGATTCACCCCCATGGTGCCAAAGTGGTCCTTTTTTGATTTTGATAAGTTTTAGTTAAGTTTATTTTTTGACAAACGGCCACTACAATCATTACTATTCATATTTCTAATTAGTTACCATGTTCAGTAAATTTTACTGATTAATTAAAAGGATGAAAAATGTCTACCTGGCCTTTGATTATTATTGCATTAGTATTAGTAATAATATCATTACATCTATACAATTGGTGTAGGTTTTTTTTACGTAATGCTGCTCACAATAACCTCTCACAAAGAAATAGTATGGGTATATCATACATTTCCTGAATCCTCTAAGTCCATTTAGTATTGAGATTGTTGGCTTTTGGGTCCATGATATCCCTTGAGCCCACAGGGATAAAAGAAGCTATATAATTTAGGCGAAAATTGTTGGAAAATGTGTGTAATTTATGGTTTAAAAAGGTCATGTGACCTCTGTGTTTGTCAGAAAGATACAACCATGGGCTTAAATGAAAGGCTAGAAGATCCCCTTTACGATGATACCAAACAATCATATATAGAATATTAACAAATAGGAAATTGATAGCCATTTCTAACTTTGGGTGATTAATCAATAAATATGCTAACTAATCAATAATTATGACTAAACGGTAACTTTTACAGCTGGGCAACCGGCAGAAATGGATTCAGCACTAAAAAATCATACAGAAACAATGCATAAAGTGCTTTTCCTCAAAAATGCCTACCATGTTGTTTTCCAAGGGACTTTTTCAATTTTCGGTCCTGACTATCTAGGAAAAATGCAGCTCCATGTGTCTTACAATGTACAAATATCTGACAGCATCAAGATGGGTTTTGAGAGTCATTCTAAATTTGAATCAATTTAAGAATCCAAATGTTGAAAAACTACATTCATTTTTAAAATCCTCTTTCTCCATATGACACCCACAATGATGATGTCTGCAGAACACATTCGAAAAGAATAACATTCTGAACAATGTCAGAGCTGATTTCTTTGTAATGTATTACATGACTGTGTCAGCAGCTCACGGGCTGAATAGTGACAAAAGAGTACCACCAAGCATGATCTAAGGCAGCGATGATGCCAGGCACTGGTGTGAGGCAACCGTATCAGTTTCAATGGTATGTGAAATGAGCCACAAACCACGGTGGCCGGGAGGTGCAAACCAAAATTACAAAATGTGAAACACTTTTACGAAGCGTGAGACAAATTTACATTTTGGAAAACATTTTTACATTTTGGAAAACATTTTTACATTTCATAAAACAAATTTACATTTCAGAAAGCAAATTTACATGCCCCTTAAAAACTCTTAAGACCGACCACACGAAGAACAAACCGCGTTAAACGGCTCATATGTTGTCCACAAAACGGGCAAAACCTCACTCGATGGCTGTCCATGTTGAACTCACCATGAACTCCATCAACAACAACAACAACTCGAATTGGCCGCTGCCGGTTATCACTTCCGGTTCAACCCCGGAGTTGGTACATTCCCTTTCCGGTTGATGTTATTTGTAAATTTGTTTTGGGACTTGTAAAAGTGTTTCAGCACTTGTAAATTTGTCTCGGGGTTTGTAAATTTGTTTTCTGTAATCTAAATTTGTTTTCTGAAATGTAAATTTGTTTTCTGAAATGTAAATTTGTTTTCTGAAATGCAAATTTCTTTTCTGTAATGTAAAATTGTTTTCTGAAATGTAAATTTGTTTTCTGAAATGTAAATTTGTTTTATGAAATGTAAAAATGTTTTCCAAAATGTAAATTTGTCTCACGCTTTGTAAAAGTGTTTCACATTTTGTAATTTTGGTTTGCACCTCCCGGCCACCGTAACAAACACACAGAGTACAGGAAAATTCATAAATCTATTTTTTTAATGAAAACAGTGATTGGACTTTTTTTGCTATATTAGTATTTTTATCATATACTGTATGTGTTGCTCCATATCTCACTTATTCACCAGTATCAGGCCCAGAAATAGCAATAAAGACTTAAAGCTGCAGTCTAGATTTACGAGAAAAAAGTGGACTTAGCCAGAAACTTTGAATGATACAGCTCCCAGGTCCCTCTGTCTTCCTCTCTGCTGCTGCAGCCCTGCCTTCAAAGCCCCTCCCCACAGAGGAGCCTGCTGTGCACGAGCAGGCTTGTAACCATGGTAACAGAGGAAGTTGGATAACCAAGACGGTGCATTCACATCGGGTTGAATGCTCATTACTTTGGTAGGGCATTGTCAACAAAATATGCCCTGATTGTTCTATTTCTGATCATTACAACTTAATTGGTTGTGAATGCAGAAGGCATTGACAACATATGTTCTTCGTTTTCACGGAATTCTTTAATTTTCTTATTATTATTGGTTGTGAATGCAGAAGGCATTCACAACATATGTTCTTCGTTTTCACGGAATTCTTTAATTTTCTTCTTATTATTGGTTGTGAATGCAGAAGGCATTCACAATATATGTTCTTCGTTTTCACGGAATTCTTTAATTTTCTTATTATTATTAGTGTGAATGCTGCAAGCATTCACACTATTGTTCTTCTGGAATTTCTTTTTCTTTTTCTTTCTTTTTATTATTCCTGCTTCCGTACGCTTTTCGGCACGCTTCTTCTCCTTCAAATCTTAAGCTATTGAAACCATTCAAAGATCAAAATGTGCAGCTTTTTAAGGACATTACTGCTTGTATTTTTCTCATTTCTAACTATTATACTTTTGGAAATATTAAGCTTTTTATGCAAAATTTTTCCCATTCATCCTTATGGGGATTTTTTCAAATTTCATTCTGCTATAACTTCAGCATACCTTCAGCTATTCAAACCATTCAAATGTTAAAATGTTCGGCATTTTCAGCTCTTTCAACCCTCTGCTTTTCAGCTTTTCAACTTTTCAACTTTTTCAGCAATCCAGCTTTTTCCAAAAAAAATTTAACATTGCCGCAGATGGGGAAAGCTTCAGATCGTCTTCAAAACTCATTGCCTTTCAACCTCTTTTTGCTCCTCATACATTGAGCAAGAGACACCATTCAAACTTTAAAGCACTCAGCAGATCTTGAACTATTGGACCTGTATTCAGTTTTTAAAAATCTTGTACGGTCTTGAAATAATCGCAGTTTTAGTTTGAGCGACCTTTAGCCCGTCTTCTGCGTTTATAATGGATGTGTATTGCGTCGGCTAGAGTGAGTGACATCACCAACTGCCGCACGCCAGAGTGTAGAGCTGCCAGGAAAAAAATGTTCAAGCTTGTTTTCAGCTTGAGTTTGATCCCTCACCTTTTACTTGACATAGACACTATATACATAGAAATGTAGGAAATCTTGTGGGCTTTCAGCTGATGGTCTCATTTCAGATGTGGGACTTACGGTTTTGGATCTAGAAGCCCGAGAGCAACAGCAACTCTCGCTGCTGTCCCATAAGCCGCAATGTTAATTTTGAGCCGAATTTTCCGAAAAATAGCAGACCGTACTTGATTTGTCTATCGCTCTCCTGTCCTCATTTTGCACTCTTCAGAAATAAAAACGACATGACCGTGTTCAGCAACTCCTCCTGTCACTAACCATACAATTATTTTAACGATAACCCTCACAGTTTTTTCAGAAATCGCAGGAGTTTGGGAGTTGTTTTCCTATTCATTCCTTATGGGGGACATTTTCGTCTCTGTCCCTGGTCCTGATACAGCATGTCTGCAGCCATTTCAAGCTGTTCCTGCGTTTAACTTTTCACCTTTCAGCCTTTTTTCCACCTTTTTAATCTCTTTCTGCCCCCATACTCTGGAACTTTTCGGCCTTTTTCAGTCGTTTTTCACCTTTTTAAGCTCTTTCTGCCTTTAACTTTCCTCATCACCCGTAAATCGCAATTTCTCTCGTTAAATCATGCATACTGGTGTTGAAACTTGCCTGAAAAGCTGGAGTTTGAAAGTGGTTTATTTTTTTCGGTTTGGCTCTCTTTCTGAACAGGAATAGCGCACAATAGTGCGCGTTCCTAAAGTACGAGATTTTGACTCTGCTCCTGTGGTGACGTTACCACAGGAGGCTACTGCATAAGCATCGGCTCACAGCCGTTCTCAGCCAGACTTTCTGAGTGAGCACGCCGAATCTGCTTATTTCTCTGTCATTTTCACTATAGGCTTACAGATAAAAACAGCTGCATACTCAACATGCAGTGAGGCACTACCAAATGAACACAGATTAATTCGTCCTGAACGGACATAATAACAGCCAGTCTCGTGCCAGAACTGCCTGCAAAACATGAAAACGAGGAATGACGGAGCTGAGTGCATATAAAAACAAAGGGCATACAGTATTCTGCCCTCCCAAGCAGCGCGCTGATTCGCTAGCACACCACCAATCAGAACGGCCATTCAGCTGGCTCACAACCAATCAGAGAATCCAATGGCTCAGACGTCCGACAGCCCTCCTCTTCAGACTTTGCATGCTCAATTGGAGCAGGCAACGTCCAAACGGCTCCGAAAGCTTCCATTGCAGCTGAACACACTGAACAGAGATGTTACCGACCTCGTCCGAGTCTCTCCAAGCGCTTCAGACGTCCAACGGTTGGGCCGGTGTGTTTCTGCCTTTAAGCTCTTTCTGCCTTTAACTTTTCACCTTTCAGCCTTTTTTCACCCTTAAGCTCTTTCCGCCCTCTTACTCCAAAGCCTTTTGAGCCTTTTCACATATTCATCCTTCTGCCTTTTCAACTCCTTCAAACATTCAGCTTCATGTTCAGCAATTAAAATGTTCAACCTTTTCAACTCTTTCAGCCCCCTTTGGCTTTTCTGCCTTTCAGCTTTTTAAAATATTCATCTTTCTTTTGAGCTACAGACACCATTACAACTTTATAATATATAAATATGTTGGTGATAACCCTTACAGATTTTTCAAAAATCGCAGGGGTTTGGCAGGCATTTTGCCATTCATTCTAATAGGGACATGTTCATCTTTGACTCGGCTCCTGCTCCACCATGTGTGCAGCCATTTTAAGCTCCTTTTGCCTTTAACTTTTCTCCTTTTCAACCTTTTTTCACCTCTTCAAGCTCTTTCTGCCCTCTTACTCTGCAACTTTTCGGTCTTTCCAGTCTTTTTTCAAATTTTTAAGCTCTATCAGACCTCTTACTGTGCAGCTTTTTAGCTTTTTCAGATATTCATCTTTCTGCCTTTTCAACTCCTTCAAACAATCCCCCTCACTTCAGCTATGAAAATGTTCACTTTTTTAAACTCTTCCAGCCCTCTTACTCCACAGCTGTTGATCCTTCTTAACCTTTTTTATGCTTTTTCGGCTCTCTCTTTATCATCCTTTTAAACCTTCATGAGCTTTTTCGCCCCTCTGCCTCTACATCTTCTCAACCTTTTTTCAACCTTTTTAACCTCTTTCTGCCCCCTTTGGCTTTTCTGCCTTTTCAGCTTTTTAAAACATTCATCTTTCTTTTGAGCTACAGACACCATTTCAACTTTATAATATATAAATATGTTGGTGATAACCCTTACAGTTTTTTCAAAAATCGCAGGGGTTTGGCAGGCATTTTGCCATTCATTCTTATTGGGACATGTTCATCTTTGACTTGGCTCCTGCTCCACCATGTGTGAAGCCATTTTAAGCTCTTTCTGCCTATAACTTTTCTCCTTTTCAACCTTTTTTCACCTTTTTAAGCTCGATCAGACATCTTATTCTACAGCTTTTTAGCCTTTTCAGTATTCATCTTTCTGCCTTTTCAACTCCACTTCCACTTCATGTTCAGCTATGAAAATGTTCAACTTTTTCAACTCTTTCAACCCTTTTCAACTTTTCTGTCTCATCATCTTTTTAAAATATTAATCTTTCTGCCTTTTCAGCTTCTTTATACATTCAGCTTCATGTTCAGCTACAGAAACTGTTCAGCTATCAACATGTTCAACTTTTTAAACTCTTTCGGCCTTGAACTTTTCAACTTTTTCAGCTTTTCGGCAGTACATTCAGCAGATTTCGCTTCATCCTTCAGCATTCACACTGTATTTTCGCAGGAAATGCAATTTTTCTAGTTGGTTGTGAATGCAGAAGGCATTCACAACATATGTTCTTCGTTTTCACGGAATTCTTTAATTTTCTTCTTATTATTATATCTTCCGGGTCAGAAATTTCAAATCTTAACTCCTTCCACATTTTTCAACGGATTCACTCCATTCAAACACAGAACATTCATCTCAATTGGGAATCAATTGTGTCTATTTTTCTAATTCATATCATTCATAATTTCAGAAATATTAGACATTTTTCGGCCTTTTTTTTCCCATTCAAGCAGATGACGGAATCTTCAAAAATCTTTGATTTTCACACTTTTTCATGCATTTTCAAAGCTAATCTAATAATTCATACGTCCACATTAAAACTCCATTCAAACTGTGAGACGTTCACAAAGATTAGGACTTTCTTCCCTGAATTCAGCTTTTTCACAGCATTCATACTTTTTGCACAGTCGCACTTCAAACATTGGAAACTTTTCAGCCACTTTGAGATTTTTGCATTGGTGTGTATGGGGTGGAATGTTGACAGCCAGAGTGCAGAGGCCAACTGACAGAGTGGAAAGGAGCTGCACGATATTCAGAAAATCTCGTCTTCAACTCGCCACCATTTCCACAATGTTCACTCCAGCAGAAAAATAAAAACACCAGCTTGTAGGTACACTCGTGCTCGTGCCTACAGCGGATCTCTGGAGGCAATCGGACAAAAACTTTTGGCTCGGTGGGCATTTTACTTACAGGAACACCGACCAACTGACGCATAGAGTCCCATTAAAATGAGAGGAAAAATATCTAGAGGCAGAAAAAAAACATTCACTTTTCTAAACTGCTCAACAAGACACATTTCTGACCACAGACACACAAAAACTTCACAGGATGCTCAAAAGACTCTCATAGTTTTGACCATACCATTATTTTAGTGATAGCAGTTACTGTTTTGCAAAGAGAAGTATGATAATGTGAGGTGAGCCTCAGCTGAAAACACTGTTAAAACAGCTCTCCCAACAGCTCTCACTGTTGGTTACCACGACCAGCGTAGTTACCATCACCGTGGCAACCGGGAACAACTGAGCCAACACAGAGAGACAGATTTATCAATGAGTCAGTTTGACACACACACACGCACACTCAGATATGCATGTGTGAGCATACACACATGACCACACATGTACACACACACACACACACACACACACACACACACACACTCACATGCACACAAGTGCGCACACACATACAAAGCCACGCTTAAGCACACACTCACATGACAAAAAAATGCACACGCGCACACACATAAAGCAATGCTAAAGTACACACTCACGTGCACATAAACACGCGCGCACACACACACAAAGCCATGCTTAAGCACACACTCACGTGTGCGCACACACACGCGCACACACACACACAAAGCCATGCTTAAGCACACACTCACATGTGCGCACACACACACACACACACACACAGTATATTTCTTAACATTGAAACAATATTTAATGATTATCTTTTTTCTGTCATTCAAGTCGGGAACTCCATTCAAATAATTAAATGTTTTAATCATCGATATGTTGAGATTTATTGAATTTCTCAGTCAGATTCAGAGTATTTGATTCATTCTCACTGTAACATCTCTTCTTACTCCATCAGCTGCTTTTCAACACAAATTTAAGCTAGCATTGCAGTTTGGCTCAAACCTTATATTCCATTTTTTAATGCTTCATTCTCACCAAACTATTAGGAAGCTTTATTCTCTTCAGATGAGACTTCAAATAAATTAAAGCAACCAATTCAGTTTGGCCTCAGTTTTTCAACCAATTCTACATTATTTTCAACCCAGGAACTGGAACTGTGTTTGAATTTATTTAAATATTTCCAATCATCGACGCATCGAGATTTATTGAATTTCTCAGTCTGATTCAGAGTCTTTGACTCATTCTCACTGTAACATCTCTTCAAACTCTATATATTTTAACGCTTCATTCTCACCCAACTATAACAAAGCTTCATTATCTTCAGACGAGGCTTTAGATGAATTAAAGCTACCAATTCAGTCTGGCTTTAGTTTTTGAACAAATTCTACATTATTTCACTGTTTTCTAGATATTGTGGACATTATTCAAAGTTTTCACAGCCAGCAGTCCGCATTTAGCTTCAGCTGCTCACGAGGAGCATTCACAACCGCAAGTTCTTCAGAACTTGCCTTTTCTAGTTATTATTATATCTTCCGGGTCAAAAACTTTGGCCCTTAACTCCTTCCACATTTTTCAACAGATTCACTCAATTCAAACACAGAACATTCATCTCAATTGGGAATCAATTGCGTCTATTTTTCTAATTGATATCATTCATAATTTCAGAAATATTAGACATTTTTCGGCCTTTTTTTCCCATTCAAGCAGATGACGGAATCTTCAAAAATCTTCAATTTTCACACTTTTTCATGCATTTTCAAAGCTAATCTAATAATTCATACGTCCACATTAAAACTCCATTCAAACTGTGAGACGTTCACAAAGATTAGGACTTTCTTCCCTGAATTCAGCTTTTTCACAGCATTCATACTTTTTGCACAGTCGCACTTCAAACATTGGAAACTTTTCAGCCACTTTGAGATTTTTGCATTGGTGTGTATGGGGTGGAATGTTGACAGCCAGAGTGCAGGGCCAACTGACAGAGTGGAAAGGAGCTGCCCGATATTCAGAAAATCTCGTCTTCAACTCGCCACCATTTCCACAATGTTCACTCCAGCAGAAAAATAAAAACACCAGCTTGTAGGTACACTCGTGCTCGTGCTTACAGCGGATCTCTGGAGGCAATCGGACAAAAACTTTTGGCTCGGTGGGCATTTTACTGACAGGAACACCGACCAAGTGACGCATAGAGTCCCATTAAAATGAGAGGAAAAATATCTAGAGGCAGAAAAAAAACATTCACTTTTCTAAACTGCTCAACAAGACACATTTCTGACCACAGACACACAAGAACTTCACAGGATGCTCAAAAGACTCTCACAGTTTTGACCATACCATTATTTTAGTGATAGCAGTTACTGTTTTGCAAAGAGAAGTATGATAATGTGAGGTGAGCCTCAGCGGAAATCACTGTTAAAACAGCTCTCCCAACAGCTCTCCCTGTTGGTTACCAGGACTGCTCGGTTACCATCACCATGGCAACCGGGAACAACTGAGCCAACACAGAGAGACAGATTTATCAATGAGTCAGTTTGACACACACACACACACACACACACACACACACACACACATATAAAGCCATGCTTAAGCACACACTCACATGCACAGAAACGCACACACACATATAAAGCAATGCTTATGCACATACTCACATGCACACAAACACAAACACACACACACACACACAGTATATTTCTTAACATTGAAACTATATTTAATGATTATCTTTTTTCTGTCATTCAAGTCGGGAACTCCATTCAAATAATTAAATGTTTTAATCATCGATATGTTGAGATTTATGGAATTTCTCTGTCAGATTCAGAGTATTTGATTCATTCTCACTGTAACATCACTTCTTACTCCATCAGCTGCTTTTCAACACAAATTTAAGCTAGCATTGCAGTTTGGCTCAAACCTTATATTCCATTTTTAATGCTTCATTCTCACCAAACTATTAGGAAGCTTCATTCTCTTCAGATGAGACTTCAAATAAATTAAAGCAACCAATTCAGCTTGGCCTTAGTTTTTCAACCAATTCTACATTATTTTCAACCCAGGAACTCTGTTTAAATTTATTTAAATATTTCCAGTCATCGACACATTGAGATTTATTGAATTTCTCAGTCTGATTCAGAGTCTTTGACTCATTCTCACTGCAACATCTCTTCAAACTCTATGTATTTTAATGCTTCATTCTCACCCAACTATTACAAAGCTTCATTCTCTTCAGACGAGACTTCAGATGACTTAAAGCTACCAATTCAGTCTGGCTTTAGTTTTTGAACAAGTTCTACATTATTTCACAGTTTTCTAGATATTGTGGACATTATTCAAAGTTTTCACAGCCAGCAGTCCGCATTTGGCTTCAGCTGCTCACGAGGAGCATTCACAACCGCAAGTTCTTCAGAACTTGCCTTTTCTAGTTGGTTGTGAATGCAGAAGGCATTCACAACATATGTTCTTCGTTTTCACGGAATTCTTTAATTTTCTTCTTATTATTATATCTTCCGGGTCAGAAATTTCAAATCTTAACTCCTTCCACATTTTTCAACGGATTCACTCCATTCAAACACAGAACATTCATCTCAATTGGGAATCAATTGCGTCTATTTTTCTAATTCATATCATTCATAATTTCAGAAATATTAGACATTTTTCAGCCTTTTTTTCCCATTCAAGCAGATGACGGAATCTTCAAAAATCTTCGATTTTCACACTTTTTCATGCATTTTCAAAGCTAATCTAATAATTCATACGTCCACATTAAAACTCCATTCAAACTGTGAGACGTTCACAAAGATTAGGACTTTCTTCCCTGAATTCAGCTTTTTCACAGCATTCATACTTTTTGCACAGTCGCACTTCAAACATTGGAAACTTTTCAGCCACTTTGAGATTTTTGCATTGGTGTGTATGGGGTGGAATGTTGACAGCCAGAGTGCAGAGGCCAACTGACAGAGTGGAAAGGAGCTGCCCGATATTCAGAAAATCTCGTCTTCAACTCGCCACCATTTCCACAATGTTCACTCCAGCAGAAAAATAAAAACACCAGCTTGTAGGTACACTCGTGCTCGTGCTTACAGCGGATCTCTGGAGGCAATCGGACAAAAACTTTTGGCTCGGTGGGCATTTTACTGACAGGAACACCGACCAACTGACGCATAGAGTCCCATTAAAATGAGAGGAAAAATATCTAGAGGCAGAAAAAAAACATTCACTTTTCTAAACTGCTCAACAAGACACATTTCTGACCACAGACACACAAAAACTTCACAGGATGCTCAAAAGACTCTCATAGTTTTGACCATACCATTATTTTAGTGATAGCAGTTACTGTTTTGCAAAGAGAAGTATGATAATGTGAGGTGAGCCTCAGCTGAAATCACTGTTACAACAGCTCTCACTGTTGGTTACCAGGACCAGCGTAGTTACCATCACCGTGGCAACCGAGATCAACTGAGCCAACACAGAGAGACAGATTTATCAATGAGTCAGTTTGACACACACACGCACATTCAGATATGCATGTGTGAGCATGCACACATGACCACACATGTACAGACACACACACACACACACGCACACACTCACATGCACACAAATGCGCACACACATATAAAGCCATGCTTAAGCACACACTCACATGCAAAAAAACGCACACGCGCACACACATAAAGCAATGCTTAAGTACACACTCACATGCACATAAACACACACACGCGCGCACACACACACAAAGCCATGCTTAAGCACACACTCACGTGTGCGCACACACACGCACACACACACACACACACACACACACACACACACACAGTATATTTCTTAACATTGAAACTATATTTAATGATTATCTTTTTTCTGTCATTCAAGTCGGGAACTCCATTCAAATAATTAAATGTTTTAATCATCGATATGTTGAGATTTATTGAATTTCTCAGTCAGATTCAGAGTATTTGATTCATTCTCACTGTAACATCTCTTCTTACTCCATCAGCTGCTTTTCAACACAAATTTAAGCTAGCATTGCAGTTTGGCTCAAACCTTATATTCCATTTTTTAATGCTTCATTCTCACCAAACTATTAGGAAGCTTTATTCTCTTCAGATGAGACTTCAAATAAATTAAAGCAACCAATTCAGTTTGGCCTCAGTTTTTCAACCAATTCTACATTATTTTCAACCCAGGAACTGTGTTTGAATTTATTTAAATATTTCCAATCATCGACACATCGAGATTTATTGAATTTCTCAGTCTGATTCAGAGTCTTTGACTCATTCTCACTGTAACATCTCTTCAAACTCTATATATTTTAATGCTTCATTCTCACCCAACTATAACAAAGCTTCATTCTCTTCAGACGAGGCTTCAGATGAATTAAAGCTACCAATTCAGTTTGGCTTTAGTTTTTGAACAAATTCTACATTATTTCACTGTTTTCTAGATATTGTGGACATTATTCAAAGTTTTCACAGCCAGCAGTCCGCATTTAGCTTCAGCTGCTCACGAGGAGCATTCACAACCGCAAGTTCTTCAGAACTTGCCTTTTCTAGTTATTATTATATCTTCCGGGTCAGAAATTTCAAATCTTAACTCCTTCCACATTTTTCAACGGATTCACTCCATTCAAACACAGAACATTCATCTCAATTGGGAATCAATTGCGTCTATTTTTCTAATTGATATCATTCATAATTTCAGAAATATTAGACATTTTTCGGCCTTTTTTTCCCATTCAAACAGATGACGGAATCTTCAAAAATCTTCAATTTTCACACTTTTTCATGCATTTTCAAAGCTAATCTAATAATTCATACGTCCACATTAAAACTCCATTCAAACTGTGAGACGTTCACAAAGATTAGGACTTTCTTCCCTGAATTCAGCTTTTTCACAGCATTCATACTTTTTGCACAGTCGCACTTCAAACATTGGAAACTTTTCAGCCACTTTGAGATTTTTGCATTGGTGTGTATGGGGTGGAATGTTGACAGCCAGAGTGCAGAGGCCAACTGACAGAGTGGAAAGGAGCTGCCCGATATTCAGAAAATCTCGTCTTCAACTCGCCACCATTTCCACAATGTTCACTCCAGCAGAAAAATAAAAACACCAGCTTGTAGGTACACTCGTGCTCGTGCTTACAGCGGATCTCTGGAGGCAATCGGACAAAAACTTTTGGCTCGGTGGGCATTTTACTGACAGGAACACCGACCAACTGACGCATAGAGTCCCATTAAAATGAGAGAAAAAATATCTAGAGGCAGAAAAAAAACATTCACTTTTCTAAACTGCTCAACAAGACACATTTCTGACCACAGACACACAAAAACTTCACAGGATGCTCAAAAGACTCTCATAGTTTTGACCATACCATTATTTTAGTGATAGCAGTTACTGTTTTGCAAAGAGAAGTATGATAATGTGAGGTGTGCCTCAGCTGAAAACACTGTTAAAACAGCTCTCCCAACAGCTCTCACTGTTGGTTACCAGGACTGCTCGGTTACCATCACCGTGGCAACCGAGATCAACTGAGCCAACACAGAGAGACAGATTTATCAATGAGTCAGTTTGGCACACACACACGCACACTCAGATATGCAAGTGTGAGCATGCACACATGACCACACATGTACAGACACACACACACACACACACACACACACATATAAAGCCATGCTTAAGCACACACTCACATGCAAAAAAACGCACACGGGCACACACATAAAGCAATGCTTAAGCACACACTCACATGCACATAAACACACACACAAACACACACACACACACAAAGCCATGCTTAAGCACACACTCACATGTGCGCACACACACGCACGCACACACACACACACACACACACACACACACACACACACAGTATATTTCTTAACATTGAAACTATATTTAATGATTATCTTTTTTCTGTCATTCAAGTCGGGAACTCCATTCAAATAATTAAATGTTTTAATCATCGATATGTTGAGATTTATTGAATTTCTCAGTCAGATTCAGAGTATTTGATTCATTCTCACTGTAACATCTCTTCTTACTCCATCAGCTGCTTTTCAACACAAATTTAAGCTAGCATTGCAGTTTGGCTCAAACCTTATATTCCATTTTTTAATGCTTCATTCTCACCAAACTATTAGGAAGCTTTATTCTCTTCAGATGATACTTCAAATAAATTAAAGCAACCAATTCAGTTTGGCCTCAGTTTTTCAACCAATTCTACATTATTTTAAATCCAGGAACTGTGTTTAAATTTATTTAAATATTTCCAATCATCGACACATCGAGATTTATTGAATTTCTCAGTCTGATTCAGAGTCTTTGACTCATTCTCACTGTAACATCAATTCAAACTCTATATATTTTAATGCTTCATTCTCACCCAACTACAACAAAGCTTCATTCTCTTCAGACGAGGCTTCAGATGAATTAAAGCTACCAATTCAGTTTGGCTTTAGTTTTTGAACAAATTCTACATTATTTCACTGTTTTTTAGATATTGTGGACATTATTCAAAGTTTTCACAGCCAGCAGTCCGCATTTGGCTTCAGCTGCTCACGAGGAGCATTCACAACCGCAAATTCTTCAGAACTTGCCTTTTCTAGTTACAATGACAAGTGCCTCATGCCGATCACTGTAGTAACCCAAGTAACAAACACTATTCCTTACATCACGGTAGACAGAGTTACCAGGGGTGTCATGATTAAATTTTCGATTCCAAGGTCACGGTTCGATTCGATTCTTGATTTTTACAATTTTTTTTTAAAGCACAGGTTGCAATGCCATTTTTAGACTAGACTTTTATGCAATATAATATCTGACCTTTCTTTGCAATGTACCACACTACATTGTCAAATTTAAAGCAGTTATCAACAACATAATGTAACAATAACTTATATCTTCAGTCAATTGGAAACTTAAACAAAATAACCTGCCGTCTAATTTCTTTAGAGCATGCAAATTGTGGCTTTTTTGTTGACGATGAGAATGTTGTCAACATAACTCACTGGAAATCTAAAAAACTTCCACACCTGCGACTTCAGTGAAAGAGGAGAGGGTTCAAGTTCTGTCTATGGGTCTCCTGCACCTGCAGTTGCCATTGTTGTAAGAGTGGCGTAGCCCCTTTCAGGAATAGGGTGGTTCGTGAGATGTGTGTGCATAAGGTGTGTAAGGTGTGAGTGGGCGAGCGAGGGTGAGGGAGCGTGCGTACGTGCGGACAGTGAATGAATGGGAGAGGAAGGAAAAGCGAAAGAAGTAGCAGTGTAGCGACAGCAATGAAGTGTACAATATAGTCTGCAGTTTGGCTGTGAATAAAGGCGACGGCTAGAAGCAGCAAAGCTCCCTGGTATTATTTCCGGACCAGCTTAACATGTGAAGTCACCCCGAAGTTAAACATAAACTTCAGCCCTGGAGGAAATTTCCATACCAAATCAACCACTTCAGAACGTACTGAAAACAAACTAACTTAATAACTGTCTGGTCTTTTGAAAGACACTTTTGCTAACCAGTAGCCATTAAGACAAAGCTAAACACTGGATTAAACATACAAGCTAACAAGTTAGATTTAGCAACAAGTTACATAGCTCAACATTGTGCTGCGATATGTGCTATTATGAATATTACTACAACCCCCCATCATAGCCTTGTGGTTAAAACACAGAATAAACATAGAACAACTCTGCATCACTCTTGAGTTCTTACACATCCCACAGCCCCCTCCACCTCTGAAATGATGCTCCAATATTTATCCTTTTCTTTCAGGGGTGTGTAAAGAACACTCAGACACAAAAAAGCCTGCAACTCCCCTCTAGTTAGTTTGCAAGTGCATGCAAATGAAAAACTGTTTAGAAATCAAATTACTCCCCTTTAAGTAGAGCCCAGCTCTCTTTTCAAAGGAATTAATTAGTAATCAGTAAAAGAGCAGCAAGGATCATCTTTCTTCCAAAACACACCCCTATGAAACTTTATAACACATACCACCCTCCTCTCTTAAAGCCTCTTGCCTCTTGCAACTCACATCTTTCGCTTTTGCTCATCACGCCCTTTTTGCGCTCTCAGTGGTGAAGCCTCCACTACTTGGACAACAGGTATTATGTTTGGCTTGTGTTTTTTCCCTTTTTATTGAGAGCTGAAGAAACCTCCAGAATGACCTCTGAACTGTGAAGAAAGACTGCAAAGTTTCCTAAAAGACACAAGTAAAGCCCATAGCTTTTCATATGAATCATTCATTTTGAAATTCTCCTTTTTTTGTGTATGTAACTTTTTGTAACTTTTTTTTAAAGACTTTTTAGCTTCATGCATCTCAACTCTGCAGCCTGTCTCTGAACACAACATATCAGAGAACACATGGTGCGTCTCCTTGGTGGCCTCCGATAGGCCTTGTCTGAGCCTGGACACATCATCCTGAAGAAATAAGACCAGCGGCTTCACTGAACCTCCTTTACAGAGGTAATCATCTGGCGGCGCCATGGCTCCTGGCGATCATCGAATTTGCTCGCCATGCTTTGTGCTTTCCGGGAAATTTGCCTCATCGTCAGCCCATCCATTACCACAGATAAGTTAGAAATAACCATCTTCAAGCGTTCTGTCTGAGAGTTTACGCAGAGCTACCTTTCAAATGATTTTTGTTTTCACTGATCTTAGTGAAGTACTCCCCTTTTTGTGTTTCTGAATACATTTTTTGATAATGTTAATTAATTGATTTTGATTGAAAAGTACACTTTCATGCCTTTTCATTCATCCCCTCTTGTATATATGTGCATATGTATATTTATTTTTAATGGTCCTTAGTCATCACCCATGTCCTGTAGTAAGTCCACAAATATCTTGAATAAAGTCATCAATCTGTGTTTTTCTTTATGACTGTAAGCTGTGTTGGGACCTTACCTCATGGTTCTAATAGAACGGTCTGCATGTAGACCAAAGCCTAACATGCAGCCTCCTGCCTGGTAAATGAAGGAAAATGCACCAACCCTAGTGTCCAGTAGGTGGCACCTTGTTGCCACAGTCCACCCAGATTTGAAAACTTCCTTCTCCCATTGTCTGAGAGAAACACCAAAACCCATTGCCAATTCTGCGCCACAGCTGGATGAACGGAGAACCATAAAAAGAGGTGCATGCCCCAACTCAAGCAGTCCCGTTGTAACGTGTTACTGGAAGCATCAGCTTTTGTCTGCACAGCTGTTAGCTACACATAGGGAGCAACCAAACGTTTGGGCCTTTCCATTGCCTAGGCCACAGTCTTTAATTTCGCAGGATAAGCCAAAACTGCCTTGTGCTAACTAAACCCATTTTAGATCCTGAAAAAATGCTGCGCAACCCAGCTTATCTTCTCATTCCTACAGAAGTGAGGATTTTTCTTCAGCAAGACAGCTTTGACAGCTTTTCACAATTGTTTGTTCAAGCCTAGCACAGTCACCTCCATTGACCAGCCTTTTGCATGAAGTGGCCACGTCCACCATCTTGAAAACTCTGTGACATCATCTTCCAAGAGACCGGTCAGCCATTGGCCATGATCAGCCATCTTTTCTCTCTCTCACTCTTTATGTCCACCATCTTGACTCTCTCTCTGTCTCTCTGACACACACATAGATGTTTGTTGATTTATAATCAATTTGCTAACATTATTAAATTCTATTACACAGAGCAGTTGTGATTATTATTTTTTTTAAGTATATTTTTTTGGCCTTAGGCTTTTTTTTATTAACAGAACAGCTGAAGACATGACAGGAAACATGTTGAGAGAGGGGGGGAGTGACATGCAGCAAAAGGCCCCAGGCCAGGACTCAAACCCAGGGCGGCTGCAGCGAGGACAAGGCCTCTGTACATGGGATGCCTGCTCTACCCACTGAGCTAAACCGCGGCCCTTCTGTGATTATTTGTGCATATGCTTTGTGGTAACTGCTGGTTGTGATGGTCAGTGCTCTGATTCATTTACTTCAATGTTCCTTTAATATTAAATATCTTACAAATATTTGCATTTAAAGTGAACACTTGACTGTGTTCCAGTATTGTTATTGGTCCCTGGTGCCCTGTTTTATTGATTTAATTAATCATTTTATTATCAATATCAATAATTGCTATTGGTAATTATTAATTGCTAGTAATCACACCTACCCTACCTTTTTTTCCTCTACACCAAAATGTACAACTTTCAGATATAAGCATGATTCATTTGTCTCCTAATTAATTTAATCAATTAATTAATCAATGGAGGTGGTGCCCCTTCTAACAAGTGCTTCATGATATTTCATAACTGTGGTGACAGCACTACAAAAGACACAAAAAAGAAGCCAAAAAAGCAAAGAAGAAGCTGCAGAAGTAGGACCATTGACAGTCTCAAGAGGGGCAAGGGATGTGGTTGCTGCTGGATGGATGGATGGATGGATGGATATCCTTTAGAGATCCTTTGACATGTATGTGTTATGCGACCAACAGGTGCATGCTTGGACGGACTAAAATGCATTCTACATTCTATAAAGGAACTGATACCTTTCGGTCTCATTCAGACTAGATCAGGTGTTGAGGCGATAAGCACAGGGTTTTGTAGGAGGGCGGAAGGGGGAGAGTGTCATTGATTGGTCCGTGAACTCATCCTCGATAGCGCCCTGTTTCCGGCTAAAGGCTTGGGAGAAACATCACAGAGGCTATTTCCATCCGTAACAAGGTTGAATTAGTATTTATTTTCCTTTGATGGTGCAGTGCCCTGGGATGATGATAAAGGCACCAAGCAACATAACAGAATTCTGGAGCAACCTAGCGAAGGTTAACAGGCTTAAACAACAATACTGTAGACCAGCCGGTCTGATCACAGGCTTATGTGATTGGCCACCTCAGCATTACATCTCTCCAAAAGTTAATTCTGTTTCAACTTTAGCAGCAGTGTTTTTTCAGCAACCCCTGCGGTTCTCAATGTTCCAGCCTACATGCACTACCCACACTCAAAATTGATGGGAAGAGTGGTGTTTTTGCCATGACACCTGATTTGGCCTGAGTGAGGTCTTAATAAGGTGGAATGAGCTTTTTATTGTTTTTGTTCATCCTTGTTGTTACTGCAAAGAGCTTAATTAACTCCAAATGCTCAAAATCTATTTGATGAACACAGGGGAACAATAGACATTGCTGACTGGGTATACTATGCACTGGGAAAGAATGGGCAAAGAAATTTTAGCTAGTATAGATTGTGGTGGAGTTTGCACTGTGCATGCTCACAGAATGCTGTCCAGGCATGTCAGTATAACAACAAACTAATTAACGGTAGCTCTATCACCAGAGGAGAACGTCAATAACAACTGTGTTGTGTGTGCAAAGACTAGGCTGCAGCCACTGTAATAGTTTATATTGTTGTGCTCCTTGTGCTCACTTCACTTTTATTTTTTAGCCTAAAGGTGTACTTTATGTTACTATAAGTCCTATCAAACAAAATTATCATCATGTAGCATTTTTCCTTATTTTACCCCATGTACCCCTTTCACAAATGTAAAAATGTATTATACTGTATGTAGGAACATTTACAACTCAACTCACCTAGTCATTTAGTTTTACAAAGTAAGTCAAATTTAATTAAAATAACACTACTTCTACTTCAGTAGTCTTTCTATCAATGCTGTACTATCTACAGTTACAAAGCCCTGACACACATGTATGTAGTATGTACAGAGAAACTCTGGACAGAAGCCCAGTGGATTTCTTTGAGGTAAACTTCAACATCACTCAGTGTTGACTGAGGCTATGGTTGATGCCAGGCCTCATTTCGGCATAGTCAGGCTACTTGTCTTGGACATTGCCCAGAAGAACACATGGGTGTGCTTACAGAATCATCATTAAACAGCCTGGGCCAGGCCAGTAAAAAGCACAGGTTGGAAGACTAGGTGGGGGGAAATCAGAATGCTTCTTGGTCCTGGAAATGTTCAGGAATGTGCTGAACAACATTTCTGCACTCCAGGGAGGCAGATCCCTGACAGTGATGTGTCCATAAATGATTTCCAGGCAGGTAGGCTGGTGTCTATTCGGACCCAGAAAACGCTAAGTAGAAATATCAGTGTTCATTGGGGCTTGCACCCCAGCTTTTGTTTGCCATTAGGATAATGAAAATTAAAGATGGAATAGAATGGTTTCACAGATTTTTGGAGGGCAACTCACATGTTGAGACAACTTACTGATTCTCTCTCTGGCTTCATTTAGTTGTTCCCCAAGTCTTCTTGCCTCAGTTGCCCTGTTCAAAAGAATGCAGGTGTTCATGGGCAATGCAGCAACACGAAAGATATTTGATTAACTGAATTAGGTAAACATAAAGATAAAGGTAAACGATGAAAGATCTTCTTCCTTTTGCAAGATTTTAAAATAAAGTGTTCTATAAGACATCTATTACAAACCATATTTTGTTGGTATGTAACTCAGAAACTTAAAACATTTTAGTAAAAAGCATGTTTTTGTGATTCAAAGAATTTTAAACCTAGCAGCATCTGCAGCTGCTTCTTAGTGAAAATGAAACATGGCCTACTGTAAGTTCTAATGAATGTGACAAAATGGAGCATTTTTTTGGAGCATTGCCCACAAAAATGGCAAAATATGTTTTATTTGACCTTGCGGTATCCATTTTAAGTACAAAAATACATTTGACAGTAGTTTTTATGAGGTACAATGGTGTTAGTTGCCAACAAATATGGAAGTTGTGTTGTTGCAGACATAGTATGAGCATTTATAGCACGTTTGTGTGTTATCTGTAAGGGATTTTTGCCAATAATATTGGCCGAAATCTATCAAAGATATATCAGTATTGGCATAATTCTTTTATTCCCAGTGAAGCTTACTGTTTTAGTGTTAAGTTTATAGTTAAACTATAAAATATCCTGCCTCCATTACATACATTTGTTACAAGTGTTTGATAACCATATTTGAATGATCAATGCCGAAAAAGGTTGTATATATAGTCTGTGTCTATCGACCAATATATGGGTAATTGATTTTTTTCACACCCTAATACCGGTTGGGGCATCAGGTTAAAATGAACATCACACATGACACAGCTTGTACTGCTTATGTGGCAGAGGGAGATTTTTGAGCAAGGTAAGATTGTGAATTTATCAAAACAAGCTAACAATTTGCCCTACATCACTAACCTCTCTTTAAGTAGCTTCTTGTTGTCTTCAATGGTCAGATGGTCCTCATGGTCACTCATAAAGGTCTCAAATGCCTCTTGCTTCCCTATAGACAACTGTGGACCTGAGAGAGAAAAATATCCAGTGTTTAAGTGTATGCTTTAGTAATCAGAAACTATTGTTTATATCACCAGATCCACGCTGAAAACAAATCTTATATCAAATGCACCACACAAACTACCATCCTAATGAGATACTATTTTGTCATACTACTGAAATAAATTTACTAACTATGGCAATATGTATCTGATCCTGCTTTGCAGATCTGAACAATGAGACAAGAGCTGTGCATGTTCCCACATTCAAAGGTATTCAGATCCAATCTTGCAGCCAGATGCCAGCCAGAGCCCCACTGGTATGGTTGACCTCACACCTATTACTTATTACAAAACTGAGGGATTATTAGCCTCTCATTCATTGTTTGAAGAAAACATAAACATAAATATAAACAGCAATTTATAACATGTCAGCATTACATAGTGGATGCCCCCTTCCTGACTTTCGCAACTTGCCACATATAAGAAAACGACATAATTTGAACATGACATCCTTAATTTTTCCTATAGAAATATAGATCTGCTGGTGCAGAAATCCAATTTCACTATACATTATAGTATTTTGTGTCACCTATGATCATCTGATTTAACTGAATGATAATATGGCAGCGTCTTAAAAATTTAGATATTACTGGATGTAAAATTTGCAACATTGACTGAGTCATCAACTTTTGTTTTTATTGTATCATGTTAAATAACATTTGAAATACCAACAGAATGATTCTGGTGCCTTTGTTGGGCCTGATACTGGTGTATAGGTGAGATATAGAGTTAGACAACAGTGACAAAAAAAACAACAACTTAATTATCAATTTTGACTTCAAGGGAAATGTAATAATAATGTTGTGTTTCCTAGAAATGGCTCACCAAGTGTAAGTGGAGGCTGGTTATGCATTTTCATTCTATGTCTAATATGTTGGCAGATAATTATTCAGAACTGTTGAATTTAGCATAATCAGTTTGTTGTTGTTTTCATTTGAAGTTGCCTTGGGTGACTTGGGTTTTTGGTTGGGCATTTTAGCAACCGCAGATACATCTGCCAATCTGTAAGTCTCTGTCTCAACTTGATAAATCAAATTTACGGTAAAATAAATTCTGTGTTTCCAGCAAACCAACATGTTTTTTTTCCTTAATGCAAGACTGCACTGGATTGTGATGACATAATCTTATTATAGAATCGTAACCACCAATGCTGTGCAAGAAGTTCCTGGAAAACCCCAAAGCTTCACGATGATTTCCAATTAATTCCAGCCTTGTTAAAATGGGTAGACTTTTGTGACCAAGCTGTTCTAACCGAAGAGATACACAGGACAGTAACTCATGAGAGATTAATTGTAGGACAGTAAGGAATTGTGCTTCTTTATTTTTGGAAAGTCTTGATTGAAACCAGCAGGCATCTCATGGACATATGTTGCAAGAGCCAACCTCAACAAATCAGTGAGAGGTTTCTTGAGGGAATGCACTTCATTCAACTGTTCTCAACATTCCAGGAATATCTCAGCGTTATATGACATCATATTATGTTGCACTAACATCATCCGTGGGGTAAAGAGATTGCATGGACCTTAGGCCAACTTTCCTAATTCTTCCTTTCTATGCTTCAAGTGCTGACAAACCACAGAGTTTTAAAGTGGAGGAATGTGCTGTGACTATTGTTGCTGTTTCAACAAATTTAAGAAATGTAATACCAGAAGTGAAGTGTGACCATAGTTTTCCATCAATTTCTAAGAGGAACTGTCAGACTGTCACACACAATGTTAACTGTTTGCTGAAAAGGTTAGAACTTGTCTGCTTGACACATGACAGTATTTCTGCTATATTGTGTGTTCTTACCACAGCCTACTGTATGGGACAGTGATATTTGACTTACTCAGGAGTCCCTATTGTCTTAGTCTTCTTCTAAGATCACAAAATCATCTGGAGAACCTGGTCGAGTCCTCAGTGTTTCATTAAATGCAACCAGATTTAACATTAACATGTAATTCTCCCTGTAATTATCAAGCCTCCTTTGTTTCTGCAAGGTTATGCATGTCATCATGCATGTTATGCAACAGGAACACCTTGTTCATCTATTACCCACCTTTTTACCCTTCAAAAACTATGTTAAGAGCACAAAAAGCATACACTGTACATCTGTTCCTGTGAAAAAGTACAATATAGAATCTCACAATTCAACCCATTGCCAGAATAAACGGCTGGTAATGTTATGTTAAGTTTCTCCAACCAAAGATATATTGAAGCTTTAAATCTTATTAAAAATATCCAATGGTTTCATGCTTGCATATGTTAAAACACTGCTTTGACAGTGATGCCTGGCCTGGCAGCTATCTTGCTAGGTAGTCACACCACCACCATAACCTACCCACTACTTAGATAAAAATGAGCTCATAATCTGAACATGATATGACACGCATTATAGAAATGCTGATATGACATTTGGTTTGCTGAAATGTACAATGCCAAGATTTTAATTGGGCTACTAGGCTGCACAAGTAGTCCAGTTTGCAATTTAGAGAGTGCACAGTGGTAATCCAATTCTATGAAGGACGAGTGTGTGTGCGGACTGCCTCTGCAGAGACAGTCGTTGTCCAAAAAAGAAAGAAAAAGTTCTCAAATGTTCATGTTTTAGTCTGTGCTGACAAACTAAGAGACATGTACAGAACTATGTATTATGGAAAGCCCAGAGTTGATTATGCACCATTCAATCAGCATGAACGGTTTCCATGGAAAGGTCATCATCATACATTTACACTTGATATTCAGGGGACAACAATTTCCCTCCTTGTAACCATAGAGGCTTTTGGCTACAGTGCCAAAGCCCTCAGATTAAAATTAAAACATACATAAACATTCAGTGACCCATCAAGCATGAGAAACAGATAAGTGCAGTGTATTTGTTTTGAATTAGGACAATGATCTAATGCGCATATTGTTTGGTTATGAGTCTCCAAGTTGGTCATGGACAATAGGCACTCCAGATGTGAATCATATGATATATAATGCAGTGGAATTCAGAAACAACAAGTGTGTAAAGTATCCTTGTGGATCCTCCTGGAACTGCTCCAAAAAGCTTCCGCTTCCCAAAGAGCAGTGCCTTTCTAGATAACCTCAAATGTACCCTGCTGGTAAACAGCTGATGGGGTTGGAAGTGTGTTATGTAAACACAGAGCAGAAAGAGAGAAATTTCTCATGAAGTGTTTGAAAAGTGGACAAGAACTCCAGAGTGGACATGTAACTGCGAACAAGGCACTGCAGGATCTGGGCATATGTGAAGGGGTAGCAACTCTTGGTAACAAAATGGGCTATAAATTAACAGTACCAATACTGTTGGCAAAAGTTTTCAATTTCATCATTATATAGTCTGTGTTTATTGTTATAAAATTAGCTAATACAAATAATTTCCCTCCAATCTTGAATTTAGTGAGGCTGATTGTCTTGCATTCGCCTTTAGAATTGTAACCTTGAATGACCAACAAAATCCAGTTTGGTCATTACTACTGAGTGAATTGCTTTAAAGTCTTTGTCTGCAGTAAAAAAGAAGACACTTTTACAATCAAAGCAACCACAGGAAAATCACCATGTTACATTCGCTTGAGGTCAACATTTGTAAAACTGGTATATTGCCACCCTTTCTAGCATCACAGTGAAGTAAGTCTAAAAGGTCAAGTGTGTAGGATTTAAGGGTATCTATTGGCAGAAATGGAGTATGGGGAGGGTGAGTGAAGGGGTATTAATTTGGTTGAAATGTGCAACATCACCTCTGGATCGAAAATGATGCTTTTTAATTTAGTAAATTTCAATATCTGTATATATAACTTATAATACAGACGATCTCTTTAAGACAAGCTTCCCTCTGATTCCCTGTAGCCACACATAGATATGGCGTAGATTTACATGATTTTGGTTTTTGGTATGGACTTGTTTCGTGTTTGGTGTGGAATTTTGCTTGTGAGTTTCAGAGGCGTGGTTTCCCTGGGTCTGGAGCTGGACACACACACCTCCAGAGAATCTCCTCAACACCCCTTGGTTAAATACCTGGGTCAACTCTGCATTTATTGCCATATTGCCACGTAACCGTGGGTTAGTTACTTTCGAGCCAAAATCAAATTGCTACTTACTATGGCTACTTTGACGTTTTACTTGAGTTAACCCTGTTCTTCACCTCGTCCTCCACCAGTGATGGCTTCTCCACGTTCTTCAGCCTCTCCAACTGCCACACTCAAGTCAAGGCTCCCCAAGCCTCCAGAACCCAGCCAGCCACTACGCTTCTCTGCATGCTCTGGAGCTTCATGACCACAAGTAACCCCTCTCCTCACGGAGCCCTCTCCATCTGCTTCAAGAGCTACCCCTGAGCTGCACTTATATTCACTGAATGTTGTATAAATCACATTATAACCTTCACCTGTCTGATTATCCGCTTTTGGGCCCCTCTACAAACCTTCAAACCGTCACATAGATTCTTTTGACTAGCTTTTTGAAAAGAATGTTATTTATAAATCACAATCAATTTCAGCTTGATTCTTTAATTATGAGCTGTTTTCTAAATGGTCATAAATTCCTGGCTGTATACATTATTTGATATCAATTCTACTTATTATTAGATACTCCTACTCATGTAAACCTCATATTAGAACCTGACCAATATGCAGGTTTCAAGCCTGAGGCAGATTGTCATGACCCGCAGGTCATGATCCGGGCCTCCTGCTCAGTGTGTGTGTGTGTGTGAATGTAGTTTTTGCTTTCTTTTGATCTCTTTCGAGGTGCTTGGTATGTTTTGTTTTGGTGTCTGTCTCTGTGTTGTGCTCTCTTCCTCCTTTTCCTCTTGAAGCCACTGGTGGGCGTGGTTGTGGAGGATCCTGCCAACGCAACTGCAGCTCATCCTCCTGCAATAAACTCACCTACATATACTCGGACCAACCTTCCAGGCCCCGCCGGATCGTTGAATCAGTTCGTGTGAGAAATGACAGCCAACTCTGAACTAACACTTGTGTTAAGTGTCTTGCTAAATCTTCTCCCTGTCTCACCTCAGACCACCAGTCCTGAGCCTAAACCCAGTCTGCCAGCCTGCATAGCCGACCTCGAGCCCTGGAGCCTAAACGCCACCTCCACTCACAGACGCCACGAAAACACCTGTCATGCCAACCTCAACCAGTATTGGTGTTTTTCTCAATAAATTCTCTCGTGTTCAAAACGACAACCCTAGTCTGCGTTTGAGTCCTGGTCCCGGTCCTGACACCAATACCATTTAAAGGAGTAAAAAGAATTCTGATATCGATAGATTATTTACACATTTTTTGCTGGGATCCCTCAAATGTAATGGTAATGGTAATCAAACACCTGTGACAAAAATATATCAGTTGAGTCATGACAGTAATAAAAGTTTAGCAATAAACTTTGTCTATAATGACATAAGTGAACCGAAACAGTAAACTTGACTCAAAATTGTATTATGAATTACCCCAAGCATTGTTTTCTGCACAGTAATCTTTAAAAAGCTTTAAAGTCCGTGTAAAGCAAAATCAGCCATTTTCTTCTAAACACATTAAACAGGTCATAAATGTGTTTACTTAAAACATGTAAAAGCCATTCGACCATTTAAAATTTAATTTTGGAGCTAGGCTCAAAAACTGTTTTTCAACATTTCAGTGTTCAGGATTTAATGGGCGGGTCAGAAATCATGGCCGCGTTACGTAACGCGGCCATGATTTGCATAAACCCCGCCCTGCTGCAGAAGTGGTATAAATACGTGCAGCGCATCAGCTTCAGCAGTTCTCGCACTCGCTCTCCAGTCTTGGATAGCATTGCTTACAATAGTTTGCAGCTAGCTAGCCAGCCAACCAGTCAGCTAAACAGTCACATTTCCTCCTCATCGCTCCTGCACCTTTCCTGGATGCCACAGTGTGCAGGGTGACGGCGCTGTTAGCTTATTTAAGTTTCCTTCAGATGACAACGTAAAGAAACGGTGGATCGATTTTGTGAAGAGGAGCTAACGTTACTGTAGGGAGTTAAACACCACCACCAACACCGTCTCTGCAGTGTCCACTTTACCCCTGATCGTTTCAGCAACTGTGACCAGGTAATGTCTGGATTTCTGCAGAGTCCGTTTAGGCTGGTCACTGGGGCCGAACCGATCCTCTCTTTCCCCGGCTTGCATCCTCTCCTCCCGCCGACAGCAAGTGCCAACGGCCTTATGGCCCCCCTCGACCCGCTGATGGCGCGTGCAACCGGCCTTATGTGGCCGCAGCCGACCCTCTCCGCCCAGCTGACGGCTGGTGCCACCGGTTTAAAGTGGCCGCGCTGCCGCAGCCGACCCTCTCCGTCCTGCTGACGGCGGGTTTTTACATGCCCCAGTAACATTATATCTGTGATATGCCAATATTGACCTATAATGTCAGTCATCTGATATATCAGATGGACTCTACATCATTTAACATTTTACTCTGTCCACAAAGGGTCAACTATTTCAGTGCCCCAAGCCTACTCACATTTCCTCCTGACAAAGTTGGACCAAGTCTCAGTTATCACGCAAAAAAAAAATATTTTGGCCTGACTTGTAATCTTTGCAAACAACCACCATCCACATTGATTCATTTTCTGTGAGACTGACCCAAACTTCAAGTGTGCTGTCATTCAATATTGACAGGTAAATATACAATGACTTAATAACACACGTTTTCTTCTGTGTACTCCTCATGTAGCCTACTTTGGTGTAATGTGTTGGAGAGTTTGGATGGCCACTGTCATCCTGCTCCTTGGGAGGTGCTGCTGTCAACACAGCTGGTTCTTAGGAAAGAAGTGGCCCAAGGTAGATCGGTTCGGAGTCGGTGTGGACTAAATGGACTGGATGCATCAGTAATGAAAAGCACAGTTCATATGTTGCTTCTGTAAAAACTAGGGCTGTTAAAGTTAACTCGTTAATGACGCGGTAACGTAACGTCCTCTTAACGCCGTTAATTTTTTTAACGCGTGATTAACGCTCAGTATAAAAAAAAAAAAAAATTTAAAAAACGTGCATTGTTTGATTTACGGCTGTCCTGTAGTCTTGATACGGAGGGTGGCAGAAGAATAAGAAAGGGAATCAGAAGAAGAAGAAGAAGCAGGGCTGGCGGTTCGTTAAAAACACGGCGGACTGAAAAGCAGCACTCGCTGCAAACTCCTCATCTCTGCTGTCACTCACGATGGCGGACATTTGTTTCGCCATTGCCCTAATTATTTTGCGGGACACTCTCTCGTGGCGTGCCCGTTTGCTGATAACTCATCCCCGCATGTTTATCTAAGGCTCCTCGCTAGCCTTCTTCCTCCCTCCAGCAGGCAGCCTGGCCCTGTTGTTGTCCTCCTCGGACAGACGCTGAAGCTCCATTTCTCTCACTCTCTTGGGGTCAACAGAGAAACGTCTAGCGGCTCTTTCATTTGATTATGAAACAGTGGGATTATATATGTACAGTGATTAGGGGTGTCAACGTTTACAATTTTTTCTACACATGTAAACAAGGCTTTTAACCGACGTGTACCCGATTACACGTCAGAGATTTATGATCTCTTTCTATCGCAGTTGCGCTATATAACCACTAGAGGGTTCTGTCTCCATTCAAACACCTCCTAATCCCATTAGCTTTGATATCCGTGAGCTAACTGTCGCTCTGCAGGGAATTTCATAGCCTGGCTCCAGATATTTCATCAGCTGAAAAAATCTGTCATCCTCAACCGTTGACACAGGCTGCATGTCGAGGGTCACCATTTCAGCTATTAAGTTGCCAATATGTTCACTCTGTGCCTTGTCACATTTCTTCGAATTGTTGTATGTATAATCCCTCATGCTAGCCTGTGAACCGCTAGCGGTAGCACCGATGCCAGCAGCAGTCTCTCCCTCCAACTTGTTCGGGTGTTTCCATCGCAGGTGGTTTCGCATGGATCCCGTGCTGTTGCTGTAAGCCAACTTTGCCTGACATAGCCTACACTCAACTTAATTTCCACTGGCAGTTTGTTCAAAAAACTGCCACACAGTGCTCCGCTTGTTGACCGCCGCCATCGCGTCCCTGAGTCAACTTGAAGTGTCGCGACACTGGCTGTGGCTGCGGGTTTTTTTTTTTTTATATCAACGTAACATTGTGCCCCATTCATCTATTATGTTTGCGGATAACTGCACTAGTGGGAACATTTAAGTGTAGTCTAGTTAGTTAATGTTATTATCTGAAGCTTTCAGGCAACATTATCACCCTAAAAATACTATATATATTGGTCATTCAGACCACTGCACATCATCTATATAATCATGTTTCTTGTCATAAGGCGTAAAGACATAAAGCCCACTTTTCTTTAGAGATCATATCAACACTGATCTATTGCCTAAGTCTATGTCTTAGTGACTTAAGACTACTGGTCGCCGCCTGGAGAGGCTCTATAAAAGATCTGGCCTCACCGTCCACCATGAAGCCTACAAAGACCATGTTAGGTATTATAAAGAAGCTCTCTCTAAGGCTAAAACAAACTACTACACCACCCTCATTGGAGACCAGCAAAATTACCCCAGAATAATCCACCACTGGTTCCAGTCCTATTTAACAAACAGGAAACAGTTTGTCACCATTGGAGACTCCAGTTCCACCCCAGCTCCAGTCAACCAGGGCGTGCCTCAAGGCTCTGTGCTTGGACCCCTCCTCTTCACTATCTACATGCTCCCCCTTGGTCAGATAATTCGCAAACATGGTCTCAACTTCCATTCTTATGCTGATGATACTCAGTTATATCTCTGCACCAAACCATCCACCCAGCTACCCCCACAGTCACTCGTCAACTGCCTGCATGATATAAAACTCTGAATGACATCAAATCTACTCAAATTAAACACCAATTAAACAGAGCTCATGGTTGTGGCCTCCATGGCACTGCTCCAGAAGGCTGGAGATCTTCTCCTGGATGTGGATGGCTGCTCTATCTCCCCATCCATGGAAGTCCGCAACCTGGGTGTCATCCTTGATTCCACATTATCTTTCCAATCACACATAAAATTCATTACAAAATCAGCTTTTTACCATCTCAAAAACATCTCCAGACTCCGGCCCTCCCTCTCTGAACCTGTGGCTGAGACCCTCATCCATGCCTTCATCACCTCCTGCCTGGACTACTGCAATGGAGTCCTGTCCGGGCCCCATTCCAAAACCCTGGACAGGCTCCAGTATGTGCAGAATTCTGCTGTCAGGGTCCTCACACGCACTAAGCCCTGGCAACACATCACCCCCACTCTCATCTGCCTTCACTGGCTCCCAGTTAAATCACGCATCACCTACAAAATTCTACTCCTGACCTATAAATCTCTCCATTCCCTCGCCCCCCAATATCTATCTGACCTCCTCCACCCCATACACCCAGTCCCGGACGCTGCGCTCATCATGCACACACCAGCTCTCTATCCCTCACACCAAATTACAAACCCTTGGCGACAGAGCCTTCTGTGTGACAGCCCCCACTCTCTGGAACACTCTCCCAGCTGAAATACGCAAACAGACTTCTTTGGAGACTTTCAAAAGAGACTTAAAAACCCATCTTTTTAATAAGGCCTATCAGCTCTAGATCCAGCCAAATCAATCAACTTTTCTATTTTTTATCTTATATGTTTATTTGTTTCTCCATTTATTCTCTGTTTTGTTTGTTCCATTTTGTTAAGTGTCCTTGGGTACCCTGAAAGGCGCTATAAAAATTAAATGTATTATTATTATTATTAATAGTGTGTTGTATGTATTGTAGTTGTAACGCAGTAGATGCCACATAGCCAGAGGTCAACTAAATTGAAGAGGAATCCATTGAGGTCATCATATCCCATAAAATTGTGGAGAGAAGAACAGAGGACTTGCAGGGCCAGATGAAAACATGATGATAAAATAAAATGACCCAGATTATCATGCTTGCTCTACATTAGATTGCATACCATTCTGAGAGACTAATCCATATGACACATAATTTATTAGTGGCTTTATACACCACAGCTTTATAGCCATCCATCACCGTACACCTAATTGTCCGTTTGTTGAATGACTGATTCACTTACTTATTCTGACTGGACTGAGTTCAAACATGTGTTTGTGTTTTAATAGGCTCTTTTTTCAGAGGCCCCGTTTGCAATTACCCCTTTGCTGGCGTTATTACCGCATTCGGCACCATTACCAAAATTGTCGAAGAGGATGAGGGAGCTATGGTTAGCAGAAGATGAGAGAGCAGCCTCAGTTTGATGAGTAACTGGCTTACACCCCTGTGCTCGATGGCTATGAGCAAGCTTGTTGTAAGTGCTCAGGTTTATCATCACACTTAAGGCTCCACTTGACCAAAATTAAATAGAAAAAGGTAAATAAATACTGCCGCTGGCTAGAAGGTGCAACTGACAAGAGAAGCTGCATTCTGAAGGCTTTGGTACCTACTCCACCATCTCTATGTCTTCATTATATTTTATATTAAATTACATTATGATCAAACTGCCGGAGCAAATTGTCAAACTGTAATCAAATATAGTCAACTAGATTGGTATACGGATAATGGGACTGTCACACCACAATCCAGGGTTCACAACCCAGTAAGGTTTAGGCAATTAAAGCACTTTGTAAAAAATATAATTTCAGTTTTTTAAACAATCACCAAATTAAAATCTATAGGATTACATTTTGACCCGGTCTGTTTTGACTGCTAATAATGCATGATGTATAAAATGATCACCACATTTTTTGTTTCACCTTTTTGGTGAACATATAACTTACATATCTTACATATTTTTTCCACTTATTTTTTGTAATTTATGGTATGATAGACCTCATTTACATAAAGTTATACCTAATTTTTGAGTACAAAAAAGCAGAAATTCTGAATTATTTTCACTATGGTTATGATCACAGGCACAAAAGCAGATCTCAGACTGGTGTATGTCAAAGTTAGTCAGGATTTTTTTTTAAACCATTTCATTTGCTTGAATGGGAGCAAATAGTCACACCCGTTGTCCTCCCGGGTCAATATATATATATATATATAAAAAAAAATTAAAATCTCCTTCTCACCCTGGTAGGGTGGTATCTGTGTAATCCTCAAGCTCAGGTCCTCTACAAGAGGCCTGGGAGTTTGAGGGTTCTGCGCAGTATCTTGGCTGTTCCTAGGACTGTGCTCTTCTGGACTGAGGCTTCAGATGTTGTTCCTGGGATCTGTTGGAGCCACTCTCCCAGTTTGGGGGTTACTGCCCCAAGTGCCCCCACTACCACGGGAACCACGCTAGCCTTGACCTTCCACATCTGTTCCAGCTGCTCCTTCAATCCTTGCTACTTCTCAGTTTTCTCGTGTTCCTTCTTCCTGATGTTAGCGTCAGCTGGGATCGCCACATCTATCACCACCACCCTCTTCTGCTCTTTGCCCACCACCACTATGTCTGGTTGGTTAGCCAGGAGCTGTTGGTCAGTCTGGAAGCTGAAGTCCCACAGAACCTTGGCCCTGTTGTTCTCAGCCACCTTCTGTGGTATGGCCCATTGGGATTTGGGTACTTCTATTCCATACTGGTTGCAGATGTTCCTGTATACTATCCCAGCCACTTGGTTGTGCCTCTCCATGTACGCTGATCCAGCTAGCATCTTACACCCTGCTACTATGTGCTGGACTGTCTCAGGGGCTTCTTTGCACAGTCTGCATCTTGTGTCTGATCTACTCTGGTAGATCCTTGCTTCTATGGCTCTTGTGCTTATGGCCTGTTCATGATTAGTGCCTCTGTGCTGTCTGTCAGTCCTGCATTTTCCAGCCACTGGTGGGATTTCTTGATATCAGCCACTTCCTCTATCTGACGGTGGTACATGCCATGTAGGGGCTTGTCTCTCCAGGTTGTCTGCTCCTCCTCTGCACTTTCATCCGGGTTCTGCTGCCTGAGACATTCACTTAGTAGTTCATCCTTCGGGGCCATTTTCTCGATGTATTCTCGAATTTTCGATGTTTCATCCTGGACCGTGGCCTTGATGCTCACTAGCCCTCGGCCTCCCTCTTTCCGCTTAGTGTATAGCCTCAGGGTGCTGGACTTGGGGTGGAACCCTCCGTGCATGGTGAGGAGCTTTCTAGTCTTGAAATCTGTGGTTTCTATCTCCTCCTTTGGCCAGCTTATGATACCAGCGGGGTATCTGATGACTGGTAGTGCGTACATGTTGATGGCTCGGATCTTGTTCTTACCATTCAGCTGACTTTTCAGGACCTGCCTTACTCTCTGGAGGTATTTGGCTGTGGTTGACTTCCTTGTGGCCTCTTCATGGTTTCCATTAGCCTGTGGGATGCCAAGACTTGTAGCTGTCTCGTTATTATCTCGTGGCCACGAGATAATAACGCGTGGCCACAAGATAGTTAATGCGTGGCCACGAGCCCCCCTGGTGACATTGAATAAAAAAAAAAAAAAAATCTCTCTATCTCGTGGCCACGAGATGGTTAATGTGTGGCCACGAGATAATAACTCGTGGCCACGCATTATTATTTTTTTTTATTCAATGTCACCAGGGGGGCTCCGTAATTAAGTGCATTTTTCATGGAAAATATGAACATTGGTCCCCTAACGTTTGAGCGGTAGTGTAATTTTACAAAAATCTTTGGGAAATACTGAAGAAGTTTAATCTGTGGCATACGTGTGAATGGACATGAATTTTTCATTTAAAATCAGTGTTTGACAAGTGGATTTGATAATTAGTTTCCATGTATATATTTGCAAAAAAGAAACACTGTAAACATCTTCTGGTATATGAGATATACTGTACTATAATATCATTTGTGGGGCACGCTGCCTCTAAAATGGACTGTCTGAACAGTGTCTCTTGTGTTTATATTGCAGCATTTTTGGCCACTGGTCTCTGCTTCATCTTCCAGTATAAGTATTGGAGATTTTAAATTCATCAGCATTTCATCAGCAACAAATTACAGGTTTAATATATATTGTACTATACTGTATTGTCTAATGTTTCTTTGCTACATGCAATCCAGCTGATGGCACTGTTTAGAAATAAGACAATGCAAGGAGCTCTGGGAGGTCAGACTCATCAGAACATCCAGAAATCAAGGATTTGTCATGGCCCCACAGACAATCTCAACAGGCGCACTGAAAATCAGTTTGCTGATTTTCAAAGAGGTGCCCACATTCCGATCATGAAAGATCACGTGTCTGTACTCATATCGCCCAATTCATCACAAAGTCATTGCTTCTTCCAGGTCAAAAAGACTGGATGTCACATTTAATAGAGTCAACATCTGTGAAAATGTTTCAGTTATACAGTACTTCATAGTCCCCTTAGGATCCTTTTAACCCATTACTACTATTTAGTAGAGGTGATCAGCCATAATGCAATGTCAAGGACTCTACAACTGCATTACTGAGATTTATAACCTTATCCCTAAAAATGTGATTTAGAATGGAAGGAAACCCACATAAACACACAGAGGACATGCTAACTCCTCATGGAAAGGTCAGAATTGGACCTGGCAGGGTTCAAACCTGGAACCTTCTTGCTATAAGAAGACAATGAAAACATAAACAATGAGCAAATGACAATCAAAAACAACAATATAAAAATGAAACACAGTATCTAACCCTGCAGATTGTTTTAGTTTTATGTACCAATGTGTTGAGATATCCATTTCTGAGAATCGTGCCACAACCCCCAAACAATAACAGAAGGTGCAATGTTGTTTTTGGAAAACATCTAAATTATATTTTCGCAGAGACATTGGCCCTCATTTATCAATCTTGCGTGAAAACGGGTGCAGATCTGAACGCAGAATTGGTCTTACGACAGGACACACGTGTGATTTATGAAACATTCGTATCTGACCAATTCCAGCGTATGAATGATCGGGTCTTGATAAATGCGGTGGCTGAATTTGATCGTCATGAACATGTTACGCCCCTAAATATTCCTGGTTCGGAGGCCTCGCCCACTGGGGTCAAACATGGAGAGAAGAAACTCTGGCAAGAACAGAAACTTTTCCCAGATGGAGATCGGCATCCCGGCAGCGCCGGCACATCAAAGGCTCCATTCACTAATGCAATGTTGTGCAAAACTAAACATGCCAAAATAATATGGCACACTTTCTCTGGGATATACAGCAGAGTTCCCCCTGCTGGTCCGAGACGGAGCCACCTGCTCTTCAGCACCCCGAAGCAGCTCCACTGAGACCCGTGTGCGTGTGTGGCCACTATTGAATCTGCCTTCCTGCTCTGTGGCAGGTTTACCAGCGGGGTTATTAGGTATTCCGTTAATTAGTTGTCATGTTAGGCTATATACATATTTTATTTTACAAAAAAGTGGTATCAGTAAAAACGTAAAAAATAATCCGTTTTGATCAGTTCTAAATATGTGACTGCTTATGCTTAATGACAGCTGAGGTTTGTTTAATAATTATTTTCAGTCTCAGCCAGATTTTGCTGTGCTGCACCGCAAATCCACAGACTCAGATTTGCGTACACGAGCTCAGACCTGACGTGAGATCTGGTCGTAGCTTCCGCTCATGTCCAAATTGATAAATGCCGAAGTTTGCGTGAAAATGGTCGTACGCACGGTTTTCTGCCGTACGTTCGTTTGATAAATGAGAGCCAGTGTCTGTGTTACTCAGGAGTGTCCAACTTTCTGTTCACAGCTTTCATTAGAACAACTTTCTCCTGAAAAAAAAAAAATACTCCCAATTGTTTGTTGCTATGGCATTTAGCAGATGCTTTTGTCCAAAGCGACTTACAGCTATTCATACTTCCATACACTGATGACGGGGGCTGCCATGCAACGTGCCGACCAGCACATCAGGAGCAGTTTGGGGTTCAGTATCTTGCCCAAGGACCCTTCGGCATGCAGACTGGGGGAATCCAACCAGCGACCTTCCAATAACAAGATGCTGGCTCTACCCCTGAGCCACAGCCACCAGTATTGTGAAAAACTACAGTATTTCACAGTTCAACTTGGACCCCATATTGTATTGTTTAGAATACTATACCTTATCCAGAACACATCTGGGGCTTTTAAATTGTTTGGGATCTTTAAAATGCAAAATGTTTATAAACATTTCTTTGTGAAGCCTCTTTGTGAAGTACCTCTTTTCATGTATCGTATAGCTGGTCCTCCAGGGTCTGCAGAGAAGGTTTCTGTGCTTCTATCCCTTGCTGGCAGTGTGGACAACATCAAGGCATTCTGGGAGGCTGGGCTCTGGCTATTGGTGATGTTAGCCAGCTGAGCAGCAGCATCCTGGGTCCTATTTTTCTCATTCTTTAACATCTTAATCAGGATACCTGCAGGCACTGAGTTAAGGACTCTACTTGTCTTCACTTTGGAGAAAGTACTGGATAGACAAGAAATCTTCTAATTTATTTAATTACACATGCATATTAATGGACCTATTTCAGCAGATGATGACTGCTTATAATTTGATATACAAATAAAGAACCTAAATACCACTAAAGACACTTTTCAAGATATCTGATGGCTATACAATTCTTCCAAATATTCAAAGTAGAGCTAATTTTGGACTGAACCTTACATGAAAGTTATCCCCATAGTGACAGTATACTGTAAAAGGGTAGCATCCATAATGGTTTCCAACAGGGAGCAATCTTAATTTTAGACTTTGAGTGCTGACATGTGCTCTACATCTGACCTTACAGACTCAGGAAGATGTCATTGTTTTGGCTGAACCAGTGAAGAGTAGAGGAGCCAGGGAGGCTGCAGAGACTGAGACAATATTCCACAAAATCCTCTCCCACTGATGAGGTTGTGTGCTATGTGTTTGTCTACTGTACAGTACAACTTCAACACACAATCCCTGAGGGAGCCCCAGATGCAGTCGAGAAGTGCAGACATGTGTTCGTGAGCTCTCAGTGGTGGTACCTAGCATCTGCCTTTATCCTGATTTAACCTCTCATAACTTTGGTTTGTCTGCAAGAGGCGAAGCCATTAAGAACACTTTCGTATGGCAAGCTACAATTTTTGACATACAAAGCGAAAGAAAACTACAACTCAAACTTCACAGCACCTGCACGCTGTAACCACAAGAAACATGGCGGACGGGGAAAAGGAAACATCCTTTAGCAAACTTCTCAATACTATTCAAGAACTAAAGTTGACCTCACAAAACATATTGACAAGAAAACAGCCGACATACAAACAACGTTAACAAAAATCAAGTCCTCACTCTCTATCGTGGGATTTTTGGAAAAGTTTATACCACAAATCCTGGGTAACGATAACTTCACCTCACCTGTTACCCTGGAAAGAGCGCACCGCATCGGGAAGAAGTCGGACGGATCGCGGCCCCTCATCGCCAAATTCCTGAACTTCAGAGGTAAAGAAAAAGCCCTACGACTGGCCAGAACTAAAGGAGAGATGACATACGAGAACAAAAGGATATCGTTCTACCCAGATTACATCGCAGACCTGCAGGGTAGGGCAGACGGGTTCCATGACGTGAAGCGGACACTGCGAGAGAAGGAGGTGGAATATGCACTGTTCTACCCAGCCCAGCTTCACATCAAACATCTGGGAACCGTCAAGTTTTTCTACTCTCCAACCGAAGTGCAACGTTTCTGGAAAGAACTTCCATGTGAGTAGCCTAAAGCTGACCAAAGTGACTGCAGTACACAGTCCACCGTTATAGACACTGATGAGAAGGGATGAGAAGGATTGTGATTCAAGCTATGACATAATAGCCTAATCTTGTTATCTTCAAAATGTTCAAAATAACTGGGACCACGGCTGATGATAAACTGTAGACCCTGCACGCAGGCCTATGAGCGCAATGTTATGGTTTACACCTCAATGGTAGAATGGGATCACACTTTACTTAACCAACTTCTCTATCCCTTACAAATTTCTGCCTAATCTCTAATATTGTAAAATGTAAAACTTTCCCATATACGAACTGTTATGAGTGGCCAGTTTTTAATTTTCAGCAGTTGCTGGAGCCACCACTGTTGATTAAGCGAGTTACCTACCTAATGTGTTTTTGTTAAAGGGGTTTTATTAGGCAGGTTTTTACTTGAATGTTTAGGGGTTATGTATGGTCTCTCACTAAAACCCAAACCTTTACTTGTACACATATCCAGATTATTCTCATGTCCAGATTCAGTCTTATCATTATACCCATGTTCATATTTTTTTACCACTTCTAAACTCTACTGCTTGTAGACTGTGAAATAAATAGGAACAAGATATCCTTGGTGAATATATATGGGCCTAATTACGATGACCCGTTGTTCTTCAACAATCTGATTATGAAACTGGCTACAATTGGGGGTCAATGTGTTGTGGGTGGAGACTTTAATTTGGTCTTAAACCCTCTTTTGGATCAATCATCACCCAAAACATCTTGACTATCAAAGGCAGCAACAGCACTAAACAAAGGTATGAAAGACATAGGCGTAATTGACGTGTGGCGAAATCTCTATCCAAACCAGAGGGAGTTCTCCCACCTTTTCACCAGTGCATAACACACACTCTAGAACTGACATGTTCTTGGTGCCACTAAATATGATAGCCACAGTGATAGAATGCTCCTATTTAGCAGCTATCTTCTCAGATCATAATCCCATCAAACTCTCCTGGATGATTGATACTCCACAGCCCACAACCCGCAGGTGGAGATTTAAAAATTACATGTTGAAAGACCCTGAATTTATTTCATATATGACTACCAATATTGAAATATTTCTTGATGCCAATTCAAATTCCTCCTCACATGCCAACATTTGGGAGGCTCTTCAAGCCTATATGAGAGGTCAAATTTTATCATACAATGCCCACAAGGTAAAACAAATTAGAGAGAGACTAACCAAATTGGAAAGAGATATCAAAAAGCAGGAACAGGATTACATTGCCACCAAAAAGGAAGAACACCTCAATACACTAACAAAAACTGTCAGGATTCCTGATTTTGTGTGGTGTTTTATGTTTGGATTTTCATGCCCCTTGTGCCTTTTAGTTCTCCCTGTACTTTTTCCTGTGGCCTTGCCTCTGTCTCCCTCTGTCAGTCTTGTTCCCTCCTGGTTTTCTCCTCTGTGCTCCTCCCCTTCGTTACCACACCTGGCCTCCTCCCTCGTCTCTCTCCTCACCTGTTCCTCGTTGGTTCATCAGTGTCTGTGTATTTAGTCTGTGTGTTCCCTTCACTCCTTGTCCAGTCATTGTATGTATTCTGTATGGTTTTGTCAGCCCCTGCCTGCCCCTGCCCCTGCTCATGTGCCTGCTCCTGTCTCTGTTCCTGTCGGTTCCCAGTTCCTTTTGGTATGGGTTTTTTGGATTTTTGCATTTTACAATATGTTTTGAACTTTGGTTTTTGATTTGTACTTTGCCCTTTTACCTTTGCACTTTGTTGTTTCGCTGTTTTGTTGCTACTTTGTCTTTTCTTCCCCGTTTTGTCTGCTTTTGGGTTTTGTACTCAGCTTTAAATAAAGCTAGCTTTTTGTTTTTCCCTGATCTTGCCTCCTGTCTAACTGCGTTTGGGTCCACCTCCTTTATCCATAGTTTTCCCCTTTAACCTAACCTGACAAAAACAAGGATGCAATATAATAATTTACGTACCAACAAAAAGGAAGCAGCTGTGGCCAGAACTAGATATCACTATTATGAATTTGGGAACAACACAAGCAGACTTTTCGCTTGGCAAATGAAAAAGGAAACATCTGATAAATTTCAATACCCTTTCAAGTATTGTTAGGCCTTTACAAAAAAATTGATTCCCCTCGCGAACATGATTAAAGAAGCTCTAGGAAATAAAAAAACTACCAGACTCATTGGAAATCGCAACAATCACACTGCTTCCAAAACCGGGTAAGGATAAACAGAAATGTGACTCATACAGACCCCTCAGCCTCTTAAATGCAGATTATAAGATACTATTCAATCTAACTGCTCTCAGACTGAAAGATGTTCTACCAAAGATAATACATGCTGACCAAAAAAGGCTTCGTTAAAAACAGGTACGGAGGGGGGCGCTACTGAGCTTTAATGGAGTGCGATTTCGTTTAAAATTGTAATTTTTCTGCGCTTTTAGGTCTAGTCGCATATTTAGTCCTGTCTCACGTCGCAGTACTTTTTTGCTGGAAACTTTAACTCTGGACTGCGAAACATGTCTGGAAAGAACTCTAAAGCTCGAAATACTATTCAGACACAACTGAGGCCTGGTCCACAAACCGTGTCCACACCCTCGAGTGAGCCATCGGCTCCTGCAGAGGCCGCCTTGACGCATGCTAACCTTGATATCGCTGCCCTCAAGCTTGAGTTGCTGGCCTCGCTGAGGAAAGCAATTGGTGATATTTTTCAAAATGAGCTCCAGGATACTCTAGGGGATGCTCTGTCTACTATCAAGCTCGACCTGCAAGCTGTGTTGACATTTTACGCCGCGCTAGAGAGCTCCGACAGATCAAAGTCAGTGACCTGACCATCTCAGTCTTTCCTGACTACACTGCCAAGATAGCTCGGGCTCGGGCTGCTTTCAACGAGGTCAGGCGCCAACTTCGTGGCATTGACGGTGCTCGGTATGGTCTGATTCATCCAGCGCGACTCCACATCACATTCAATGGTGTGGAGAAGGACTTTGTTTCAGTGGAGGAAGCCAGCGTCTATGTCAAAACCTTGATTTCTGGGTGAGCTCCTAGCTTTTCAGGTTTGTGTCCTGTTATCGCTTAGAGTTTGTGGACTCACTAGCCTTAGTTCCCTACCAGTGCAATATTGGGTGGCTTTCTGGTCTGTTGCACTTAATAGGTAAATGTCACTATGGTTTGTTTATAGCAGGCAATTGTCTCCCTCAATCTTACTGGATAATGTTATATGACAAGGCTATATCCTATTTTGTATTTTTGTACCTCAGTTCTGATCAGCATTACCTCATTTTATGCTCTCTGCATTTATTTGTACAGGACCTAGGGCCTACTGTTATTTGTTGATTTGTATATTCACATGCTTTACTGTATCCAACTGATCCATGTGGAAATTTGATTTGTGTTACTAAAGCAGTCATTTTTGTTGTTTTGCTGGAATGTTCACCTTTTGATGAAACAATATTTTAGCATGTGAGTTTTTTCAATATTACGTGTTTATCATCATGCGCATACTGTTATAGTGTTGAGGTCGGCGGGAGTTTTTTTCATTTCTCTCTCTTTTTATCTCTTACTTTTGCTTGTTCTGCGTGGTCTCCCGGCTGTTCAACATCATTGTGGACAACTTTTGGTTTCTGTGGGAAACACTGCTGTCTCCTTTGTTCTGTGGTTATTTGGGGACTTTTGATTGTATTTGTGTTTAGGGGTATATTGGGGGGAGGGTGTCCCTCCTCAGCTATCAATGACCAGTTGTATTTTTGTTTTGTTTTTTAACTAAATGGTTAATGGCAATATAGATCCCAGCATTGCTGGGCCAGGCACACCTCTCAGATTTATTAGTTGGAATATCAGAGACATAGGTAACCCTGTTAAGAGATCTAAGGTTTTTACACATTTGAAATGTTTAAACTCTGATATAGTATTCTTACAGGAGACTCACCTTCATATTAAAGATCACCACAGGTTACATTGCCCTTGGGTAAGTCAAGTCTTCCACTCAAACTTAAATTCAAAAGCTAGAGGAGTCGCTATTTTAATTAACAAAAAAGTTCTCATCCACTGATGTTATTGCTGATAGGAATGGCAGATACCTAATAGTTGCTGGTACCCTTATGCAAAAAAAGGTTTTGTTAGTAAATGTATATGCCCCAAATTTCGATGATGTTGAATTTGCTAACAGATTGCTGAGTAACATTCCTTTCTTGAATACTCACCTCCTAATCCTCGGAGGGGATCTAAATTGTGTTTTTGAACCAATCTTGGATCGGTCAAATCCTCGTAATCTAACTCAATCTGCTATGTCTAAAACATTCTCTGACTTTATGAAACAAAATGGTCTTTTTGATCCATGGAGATCCCGTTACCCATCTGTTAAAAAGTTTTCTTTTTTCTCCCAGGTGCACCATTCATATTTTAGGATTGATTTTTTTTTTTTTGACAGTACTCTTAATTCATGTGTAAATTCTTCTGACTATTTAGGTATTTTAATATCTGACCATTCACCTTTATTATTAGATATTCAACTTTCTACCTATAAACATAGCCCACCACTTTGGAGATTTAACTCTCTTCTTTTGGCAGATAAAGAATTTTGCGAAATTCTATGGATGAGTTCTTCTCTTTCAATCTAAATGACTCCTCTTCATATTCACCGCTATGGGAGACACTTAAATGTTACCTGAGAGATCAAATTATTTCTAACTCTGCTCTCTCTAATAAAAAGATTAATGCTAGGCTTAATTAACTTACATCGGATTTGGTGATAAATTTATTTCTTGGATTCGCCTCCTCTATTCGTCCCCTAAGCCAGTGTCCATACTAATGATGTTTATTCTGATTATTTTGCTCTTGGACGTGGAAGTCGTCAAGGTTGTCCTTTGTCACCTTTGCTCTTTGCTATCGCTACCGAGCCTCTGTCTATTACATTAAGATCTTCCTACTTATTCAAAGGAATCATCCGCAATGGAACTGAATATAAATTATCGCTGTATGCTGATGATTTGTTATTGTATATAACCGATCCTACGCTTTCTATTCCTGCTGTTTTAGGTATTTTGGAGAACTTCAGCTATTTTTCAGGTTATAAGCTAAATTTTGCGAAAAGTGAGTGTTTTCCCATTAATACTGCAGCATGTCGTCTTCAACAGTCAGATTTACTGTTTCGATTTAGTCCATCGGGGTTTAAATACTTAGGTATCAACGTGACTCGTTCTGTATCTAGCCTTGCATTTGCTAATTTCACTCCCCTTATCTCTAAGATTACATCAGATATTCAAAGGTGGGGCAACCTCCCCCTTTCATGAATTGGCAAGATCAATGTCGTTAAAATGAATATTTTACCAAAATTTCTTTTTTTATTCCAGTCAATTCCTCTTTTTCTGCCCAAGCATTTCTTTGACTCACTGGATAAGATAATTTGTTCTTTTATTTGGGGTGGGAAATCACTTAGGGTTCGTAAAACTTTACTGCAGAGATGCAGACTTAGTGGAGGACTTGCATTACCTAATTTTCTAACTTACTATTGCTGCTCACATCCATAAACTTTGCTACTGGTTAAATTCTCCTGAATCCTCTTGGTGTAAATTGGAACTATCATCCTGTAGGGGATCTTCTATACCTGCTCTAATTTATTCCTCTTTACCTACAAAACCCTCTCTATATACTGTGTACGTGACGGTACACTTCATGTTAATGACGTCGGTGTTTCCCCAGGTGTTCCCCTTGTCTATCTAAACCCGCGGACAGTTTATAATCATATGGATGGTGTTATAATGTGTAGTGATTGAGATTCTGACCCACCAAACATCCTGGAAAGTGACAGAGTGAAGTTTTTCGCGCTAAATGACATAATTATACATAATCACCATCAGTAAACAGGATGCTGTCTGACTCTGTCACTTGCGGGGATGGAGGCTGTTTTCTGGGGGAAACTTCCCTGAAGTCTCAGTCAGGAGGGCTGGCGGTCGCGGGTGATTTATTTTCGTCATAAACACTCGGTGAGTTACAAGTTTTTGCTGGTGACAAACGCTGTTTTCTGAGCAGAAATGTGATGAGGAGTCGGGAGGACAGGCGGAGGACGGACAGGAAGACAGACGCTTCTCCACATACAGCTGTGGTATTTGTGTACGGTCCTGTAACGTTGCTTTGTGGGACATTTCTCTGTATTTAGTTGAGTGAAGGACCTGTGCAGTTATCAGACTGTCAGACCGACACGCCATCGCTCCGCGCCTCCGGATTATCCGTTCACACTGGGACGGCTCACCAATAATGCGGCCCTGATACCACCGCCACATACCGCCGGTGGGACCCGCCGTCAGCGGGACGGAGAGGGTCGGCTGCGGCGGCGCGGCCACATTATGCTGGTGGCACCCGCCATCAGCGGGACGGAGAGGGTCAGCGGCGGCCACATAAGGCTGGTGCCACTTACTGTCGGCGGGAGGAGAGGATGCAAGCCGGGGATGGAGAGGATCGGTTCGGCCCCAGTGACCAGCATCAACGGACTCTGCAGAAATCCAGACTTTACCTGGTGACAGTTGCTGAAACGATCAGGGGTAAAGTGGACACTGCAGAGATGGGTGTCGGTGGTGATGTTCAACTTCCCACAGTAACGTTGTCTCCTCTTGACAAAATCAATCCGCCGTTTCCTTGCGTTGTCATCTGAAGGAAACTTAAATAAACTAACAGCGCCATCACCCTGCACACTGTGGCATCCAGGAAAGATGCAGAGTGATGTGGAGGAGACATGACTGTTTAGCTGACTGGTTGGTCTGTTAACTAGCTGCAAACTATTGTAAGCAATGCTATCAAAGACTGGAGAGCGAGTGGGAGAACCGCTGAAGCTGATGCCTGAACATATTTACGCTGATTTTGCTTTACACGGACTTTAACACTCTCAAGATCTGGTATCAGTGTAGACGGCATTTTAAATTTGTAGCTGCATCTTCCTTGGGTCCTTTAAATAACAACCATCTATTTTCTCCATCACTTTCGGACTCGACATTTTCAGTATTACACAATTTAAACATTTGTATGTAGATGGTGTCTTTGATGGTTTTGCCAATTTGTCATCTCTCTATGGCCTCCCTGTTACTCATCTGTTTCGCTACTTTCAGATCTGCAATTTTGTCACTAAGTCTTTTCCTAATTTCCCCTTTTTACCTCCAGAACAGGACAAGAAACAGGACAGGAACAACATTTCAAAGTTGTATGATATCATTTTGGCTTTTAGCAATCACTCAAGTGCTAAATTTAAGTGTACTTGGGAAGAGGAACTGGGAATGCAAATATGGGAGGGGTCCTGGGAACAGGCCATAGAGAGAATATGAACTACCACCTCCTGTGCTCGTCTTGGATTTATCCAATTTAAGGTCTTATACAGGGTACATTTTTCTAAGTCTAGACTATCTAAACTATATCCGGAAGTGGAAGACAAATGTGATAAATGCCATGGCTCTCCCTGTCACCTTAGCCACATGTTTTTTCTTTGTCCCGACCTGGAAGGTTTCTGGACGGGTTATTTTTCTATTATGTCCTCTGTTCTTGGGTTAAATCTCCAACCTTGTCCTCTGATTGCTATATTTGGGGTTCCTGACCCCTCACTTGTACTTAAATCTACACAAATGGATATTATAGCTTTTACATCCTTACTAGCAAGACGTTCCTTATTGTTGCATTGGAAGTCTGCTAAATATCCTTCTATCTCCCGATGGCTCAAAGACATCATGTTTTTTTTTAAAACTTGAAAAAATTAATGTGCGGCGACTGCTCCCTCCACATACTGAACACAGCTCAAAAAATCTGGCTCTGCAGCTGATTTAAGCCTGCTGGTTCGAGTCCTTGCTCTCTTCCTCAGGATCGACTCCCTGCTGCTGCTGCTGCTTTGTTTTGTTTTGTTTTGTTTTGTTTTGTTTTGCTCTGCTCTGCTCTGCTCTGCACCGGACAACATGCACCCCACATTTGACATTGCATACAAACACCACTGACATACACTTCCACACTCCATAGTATATTTAATTTGTGTTTATAATCAATAAACATAACTCTTTTGTTTCATCCCGCGTCAATTATCCATATTTTGTTGCGGCCTCGGAGCCAGTCGTAACAATACTTATACACATACACATGCCCCCAAAGCTAATATTTTAACAAATGGCATTCTATCTAACACTTTCTCATTATCCAGAGGGTGCAGGCAAGGCCGCCCAAGGTCCCCCCTGCTCTTTGCACTTGCAATTGAACCATTAGCCATCGCCATCCGCTCCAACACCTCCATAGCCGGAATTAAATTTGGCACAAGTGAACATAAACTTTCTCTATATGCAGATGATCTCCTATTATATATAACCGATCCACACACATCAGTCCCCCCTCTATTGAAATGCCTCAAAGAATATAGTGCAGTTTCAGGGTATAAATTAAATTACACTAAAAGCGATATTTTACCACTAAATATACAGGACAACAATATTAGAGCTCTCACTGACCCATTGAAATGGTGCAACATTGGTTTCAAATATTTGGGTATATAAATTGGTAAATCTGATGAGCATATATTTAAACAGAACTACCATAAATTACCAAATAATAGCCGGGTTTAAATTAACCACAGGGTCCCCTTTAAACACCAGGTGCAGATGTATATTTTGATAAAGAACCGCCGGTTCCAAATAAATGCCGAGTGTAATTTATTTTAAAAAGCATTAAGGAAGAAGACGTGACCACCGACACTGCACGTTTTTCTTCTTCGCCTTTTTCACACATTGTGCTTGCTTCCTGTCAGTCAATATCACATTGATGATCGCCACGGCTCCGGTGCAGGAAAAAATAAAAAGTAAAACTTGAAATTTAAACTTTTTGTCGAAAATATGCTGAGGAAAACTCGGGAGAAGCAGCCGCTAGACGTTTCTCTGTCGGCCCCAAGAGAGTGAGAGATTGGCGAAAGATGGATTGATCTCCCACTGTCTCTCATAGGCAGAATTAATACTATTACAATGAACATTTTGCCTAAGTTTATTTACCTATTTCAATGTCTCCCGTTGAATGTTCCCAAGAGTTTCTTCAAAGAGCTTAACAAAAATATAACTCCTCTTATATGGCAAAGGATAAACCCTAGGGTCAAACTCATCTCTTTACAGGCTCCATATTCAAGGGGAGGACTTAACTTACCAAATTTTAGGAAACATTATCTTGCTTCTCAGTACCGATCAATTTGGATCTGGCTGCATGCAGAGAACAGTGAGGTTAGATGGGTCCCAATAGAACAACATGAGATGAAACCTATACCTTTAAAGGATATTCCCTTCATAGGTTCAAAAAAATGTTTAGCCACACTCACAAACAATTCAATAATACTGAACACATTTGCTGCTTGGCAAGAATCTCACTCACTTCTTGACACAAATATTTCTTTTCTTAGAAGGGCACCTTTGTGGGGTAATCCCAACCTCTCACACCAAAAAGCTGACTCAATGTTGCGGGGATGGAGGGATAGAGAAATCCAAACAGTTGCTGACTTATACATTAATGATACATTTGCTGACTTCCAACAACTAAATGAAAAATCCAACCTTTACCAAAAATAGTTTCTTTAAATTCATACAAATTAGAGACCGGGTTAAAGAGAAATCCAAAGAAACATTCCCATATATTCCGAAAGAAACTCCTCTTGAAACCCACCTATGTAACAAATTACACAGATCAACAAAAGGAATAATATCTTCTATATATGGTATCATCAATGGAAAGTTACCTGTTTACGATAAAACATCTACAAAAGGGAAAAGGGAAACAGACCTTGGCTGTATTTATGACGAGGCAGATTGGCATCATCTATTGGAACAGGCACAGACTGTACTAACCTCCACAAAACACAGGCAAATTTAATTTATTATATTCCATAGGATATACTACACCCCTTACAGGCTATATAAAATCGACAGCAACATTTCCTCCAGATGTCAGAGATGTAAAGTGAACAATGGTGATCTTACACACATGCTATGGAGTTGCCCAATGATAGAATATTTGGAAATGTGTCATTGAATGAACCTCAAGGGTAATAGGAAGTCAAATTGAACAGGACCCAAAACTATGGATTCTGGGGGACGCCATCCATCCATCCATCCATTTTCTTCCGCTTATCCGGGGCCGGGTCACGGGGGCAGCTGCCTGAGCAGGGACACCCAGACTTCCCTCTCCCCGGACACTGCCTCCAGCTCTTCCGGGAGGATCCCAAGGCGTTCCCAGGCCAGCTGGGCGACATAGTCACACCAGCGTGTCCTGGGTCTTCCTCGGGGTCTCCTCCCGGTGGGACATGCCAAGAACACCTCCCGAGGGAGGCGTCCCGGGGGCATCCGAAACAGATGCCCGAGCCACCTCAGCTGGCTCCTCTCGATGTGGAGGAGCAGCGGCTCTACTCCGAGCTCCTCCCGGGTGACAGAGCTCCTCACCCTATCTCTAAGGGGGCGCCCCGCCACCCTGCGGAGGAAACTCATTTCGGCCGCTTGTATCCGGGATCTTATTCTTTCGGTCTTGACCCAAAGTTCATGACCATAGGTGAGGGTAGGAACGTAGATTGACCAGTAAATCGAGAGCTTCGCCTTTCGGCTCAGCTCTCTCTTCACCACGACAGACCGGTACAACGACCGCATTACTGCAGCCGCTGCACCGATCCGCCTGTCAATCTCACGCTCCATCCTTCCCTCACTCGTGAACAAGACCCCAAGATACTTAAACTCCTCCACTTGAGGCAGGAACTCTCCCCCAACCTGGAGGGAGCAAGCCACCTTTTTCCGGTCGAGAACCATGGCCTCACACTTGGAGGTGCTGATTCTTATCCCAGCTGCTTCACACTCGGCTGCAAACCGCCCCAGGACATGCTGGAGGTCCCGGCTCGAGGGAGCCAACAAGACCACATCATCCGCGAAAAGCAGAGATGAGATCCAGTGGCTCCCGAACCGGATCCCCTCCGGCCTGTGGCTGCGCCTAGAAATTCTGTCCATAAAAATAATGAACAGAACCGGTGACAGAGGGCAGCCCTGCCGGAGTCCAACATGCACTGGGAACAGGTCTGACTTACTGCCGGCAATGCGAACCAGGCTCCTGCTCCGGTCATACAGGGACCGTACAGCCCTTAACAGAGGGCCTCCGACCCCGTACTCCCGGAGCACCTCCCACAGAATGCCACGAGGGACAAGGTCGAATGCTTTCTCCAGATCCACAAAACACATGTGGACTGGTTGGGCAAACTCCCATGAACCCTCGAGCACCCTGCGGAGGGTATAGAGCTGGTCCAGTGTTCCGCGGCCCGGACGAAAACCGCATTGTTCCTCCTGAATCCGAGGTTCGACTATCGGCCGAATTCTCCTCTCCAGTACCCTGGAATAGACTTTCCCAGGGAGGCTGAGGAGTGTGATCCCCCGATAGTTGGAGCACACCCTCCGGTCCCCCTTTTTGAATAGGGGGACCACCCCGGTCTGCCAGTCCAGAGGCACTGTCCCCAACTGCCACGCGATGCTGCAGAGACGTGTCAGCCAAGACAGCCCCACAACATCCAGAGACTTGAGGTACTCAGGGCGAATCTCATCCACCCCCGGTGCTTTGCCACCGAGGAGCTTCCCAACTACCTCGGTGACTTCGGCTTGGGTGACGGATGAATTCACCTCTGAGACCCCAGTATCTGCTTCCTCTATGGAAGACGTGTCAGTGGGATTGAGGAGATCCTCAAAGTATTCCTTCCACTGCCCGACAATGTCCCCAGTCGAGGTCAACAGCTCCCCACCTCCACTGTAAACAGTGTTGGTGGAGGACTGCTTCTCCCTCCTGAGGCGCCGGATGGTTTGCCAGAATTTCTTCGAGGCCGACCGATAGTCCTTCTCCATGGCCTCCCCGAACTTTTCCCAGACCCGAGTTTTTGCTTCTGCGACTGCCCGTGCTGCCGCTCGCTTGGCCTGCCGGTACCTGTCAGCTGCCTCAGGAGACCCCCGGGCCAACCAGGCTCGATAGGACTCCTTCTTCAGTTTGACAGCATCCCTTACTTCCGGGGTCCACCACCGGGTTCGGGGATTGCCGCCACGACAGGCACCGGAGACCTTACGGCCACAGCTCCGGACAGCCACGTCAACAATGGAAGTGGAGAACATGGTCCATTCGGACTCAATGTCCCCAGCCTCCCTCGGGATCTGGTTAAAGCTCTCCCGGAGGTGGGAGTTGAAGACCTGACAGAGGGTTCCGCCAGACTTTCCCAGCAGACCCTCACAATACGTTTGGGTCTGCCAGGTCTATCCAGCTTCCTCCCCTGCCAGCGGATCCAACTCATCACCAGGTGGTGATCAGTTGACAGCTCAGCCCCTCTCTTCACCCGAGTGTCCAAGACATACGGCCGGAGGTCAGATGACACGACCACAAAGTCGATCATTGACCTCCGGCCTAGGGTGTCCTGGTGCCACGTGCACATATGGACACCCTTATGCTTGAACAAGGTGTTTGTTATGGACAAACTGTGACTAGCACAGAAGTCCAGTAACAAAACACCACTCGGGTTCAGATCAGGGAGGCCGTTCCTCCCAATCACGCCCCTCCAGGTAACACTGTCGCTGCCCACATGAGCGTTGAAGTCCCCCAGTAAAACAACGGAGTCCCCGGTTGGAGCACTCTCCAGTACCCCTCCCAGGGACTCCAAGAAGGCCGGGTACTCTACACTGCTGTTCGGCCCATAAGCCGAGACAACAGTGAGAGACCTATTCCTGACCCGAAGGCGCAGGGAAGCGACCCTCTAGTTCACTGGGGTAAACTCCAACACATGGCGGCTGAGCTGGGGAGCTATAAGCAAGCCCACACCAGCTCGCCGCCTCTCACCGCGGGCAACTCCAGAGTAGAAGAGAGTCCAGCCTCTCTCAAGGAGTTGGGTTCCAGAACCCAGACTGTGCGTGGAGGTGAGCCCGACTATATCTAGCCGGTACCGCTCAACCTCCCGCACCAGCTCAGGCTCTTTCCCCCCCAGCGAGGTGACATTCCATGTCCCCATGGCTAGAGTCACCGTCCGGGGATTGGGTCGCCGGGGCCCCCGCCCACGACTGCCACCCAAATCCCACTGTACCAGCCCCTTCTGAACCCTCCGGCGAGTGGTGAGCTCACCGGAGGGCGGGCCCACGTCGCTCCTTCGGGCTGGGCCCGGCCGGGTCCCGTGGGCAAAGACCCGGCCACCAGGCGCTCGCCTGCGAGCCCCAACCTCAGGCCTGGCTCCAGGGTGGGGCCCCGGTAACGCCAATCCGGGCGACGTACGCTTCCTCGATTTTCTGTCTGTCATTAGGGCTTTTGAACCGATCTTAGTCTGACCCGTCACCTAGAACCTGTTTGCCTTGGGAGACCCTACCAGGGGCATTAAGCCCCGGACAACATAGCTCCTAGGATCTGGGGGACACAAGCTCTATTAATGTGAACTACTACAAGAAATACTCTATTTTACTTGCAAGCACTGCAGCGAAAAAATGTATTCTGATTAACTGGAAATCTGAAAATTCATCATTATTATTATGTTGTTTATTATTATGTTGTTTATTTCGGGCATGTTAATTCATCATCATCACATTTCATCATTGTTCAAATAATACAATACACATGGCCGAAAGGGAAAAGCGGGAGAAGCCAAAGCTTATCTAGTCCCGCCCCCATTACCCACAGGATAAAATCTTCATCCTAATCTTTTGTTATCTTTTGCATTTTACATTTTTACCGAACACTTTCTTTTACTATGACATTTGACAAAACATATTACAGCAGTAGCATACAGAGCTGAATTCAACTCTAGACAGTACATACAGATTACGTGTGTGTCTGCACATGTGACCATATTAGTCCGTCATGAGTGAACAACAGTCTCATGTTATAGCCTCATCTTATAGCCAGGCATGTCACAAGGTCAGAATGATGGTCCAATCGACAGAGAGCAAAAGTCCAGTGTATTTATTATTTGTTGGGATGGTGTGAGAGCCCTTTTTATGCCATTTTTATTTTATTCATCTGTCTCATCTGCAGCTTTCGCCGCTGTTAACTTCACCATATCCTCCCGATTAGTTGCTACGTCAACTCGCATCAGTGCCACGAATTCACGAATTGCGGAGATGTCAGAGCGCATCCCGACCACAGCACTCCGAGTATTGGCGATGTCCGCCCGCGCACTGGTCTGCCCAATAGCGATCTTTTTCATTTTCCGATATTGCATAAAGATTCCAAATCCCAAAACGATCATTCCAATTGTCATGAACGTGAACATGTACACATCCTCCACATCCTCCACATCCAGTGCGGCAAGGCAGATGACTTTTCACTCTCCCCAATCATCCATAGCGTAGCCGGATATGAAGGTCCCGTCTGGGCATGTCGGTTCAGCAGAACCCGCACGCCGTGTTGAGAACACTCTGTCGATGGCATTCAGTGACCAGCTCAGCAACTCCATCGTGGATTGATCGATCGATTGATTGGTTGAGAACGTTGTTGTACAATATTAGACAAGTCTCCAATCGAGTGACTTTAGTGTGCCAATTTACAGGGCTCAGTGAAGTTCTTCACAGCTCAGAAGAACTTGTGATAACCAACAGTAGTGTCACAGTTTGTATTCGTACCGAAGTTATCTCCACATTGTTGATGCACATTATAACAACATCCTGCTATGTACAGCTGGCATTGGCCTTGGACCATACAAGTTTCTCAGGTTCAACTTATTGTTTGGGTACAGAATGTTTTTTGTTATGCTCACATGCCATCTCAACACAGTGTCTGTTGAGTCGTGCCTCTGACCTTAATCAACCATCCAGTATTAATCTGTATTGATCAACGGTTGAATTTACATATTTTTTCTTAAAACTACTTAGTGTTGTTGATTTTTTGACATCAGCTTCTAGCTCATTCCATAGTTTAACACCTGTTACCGATAAGGAAAAGGATTTTAACGTAGTTCGTACCTTCTTTTGCCTGAAAATCATGTTCCCTCTGAGATTGTAACTCTTCTCTCTGTCTAGAAAAAGTATTTGCAGGTTGTGAGGGAGGCTGTTGTTAGCTGCCTTATACATCATTTGTAGTGTGCGATAGTTTATTAAGTCATATAGTTTGAGTATTCTTGATTCGAAAAAATAACTGATTTGTGTGTGCCCTATAGTTGGCATAATGTAAGATTCTCAGGGCTCTTTTTTGGAGTATTAACAAAGGCTGTGTGGAGCCTTTATATGTGTGCCCCCATACCTCTGCACAGTATTGCAGGTGTGGAGAAACTAGTGCGCAGTACAACAGATGAAGTGCTTTTTGATTTAATATTTTTTGTGCTTTCCAGAGTATGGACACACTCCTGGCCAAGTTCCTTTTTAACTGTCTTATGTGTGGCTTCCAACTTAACATGTCGCCGATAATCACGCCCAGTACTTTGTTCTAATCAGTAAGACATTGGATTAATGAGCTTGTGTCTTACTGCACACCTGAAAAGATATTATATAATGTGAGAAGGAAGCATGCAGCCTTTGGAGAAATCTGGGCCCCTTCACAGACACTCTGCCTTCTCTGGACTTGCATAACTTCCTCATTGATGCATTTGTTGTGAGTAGTGCATTGATTTATATAGATATGAATGTGTACAGATGGGTGTATGTATAAACTGTATACATAAACTGTGTAGATATATAAATGGAAGGAAACTGAGAACCATAGGAGGGTGGGGGGTGGGATAGGAAAAGTTTGTGTAATATTTTTGTTTTTGTTTTGTATTGATTGATATTGATTTTCTTAGTTTCTTAGTTTTTTTTTCTTTCTCTTTGTTTTCTATTCGGATGTTCAAAAATCAAAAATCATCATCCTTGCATGGTGTGTCTGTAAGGTAATACATTTGTGTATGTTCCTTTTGTAAAATACGACTTTCAATGTATCAAACTGAAGATGCGTCCTACACATCATAAACATATAGTAAGAGCTTCTGTTAATAAAAACAAATCTTTAAAAAAAAACCACAATACCTATATCTCACTGAAATGTTGCTGTCTACGTGATTGTGTTTTATATAAACTGTAATTTGATATTTTGAGCAGAAACTGGGAGGAGTTATTGCAGCAGAGTCAAAGCTTAATGTTATGTTTTATTATGTTTTACATTTTAGATTTTCTAGCATTCCTTATAAGTGTTAGTGTTAAATATTAATTTATTCACTACAGATTTTTTGAAAGTATTCTATTCAGTAGGTCTACCTATTCTCAGACGGACAAATGGAGCAAACTGCTTATGAATCAGACTAATACAGGGGGAAAAAAATTTCTAATTTCCAATAATAGACAACAAAGTTGTCCTATGTTGATTTTCAGATATGAGGTAACTATCATGAAATTATATGGATGTTTTTGCTATCTGTGAGTAATGAAATGTAATGTACCCTACTTACCCTAGACAAGGGGCTCTATAAAATATTGATACGGCAATCTATCATCGTTTTTGAGAGTAGCGATACGCTGACACCAAATATTGAACATACAAACCAAATCGATAAAGACTACACAATATGTAAGAACTGCCTGGTAAAAGACAGGGGCAATGACAAGTGACTAATGCTAACACTTTAAGTCAACCTGCATTGTGAGTGCAATGTTTAAAGCAAAGTTTACTTTCCCGTCAATAAGGGCTGCCAGTATTATGCTAATGAGTCCATCGCTGGGTTTATTAGCAAAGATGTGTGCCCGTACAGCATGGTCGAAAATGAACGTTTTCACCATATGCTACAAACACTGGTAGCTAGCTGTTCAATGAGATGAAAGGAAAGATGGAGGATGCACTCCAATCTGCATGACCACCATAGCCCCCTTGGTGTCGGCTTCTTCCATAGCTGAAAAGGATATCAGATAATATCAAGAGGCTCCGTCGCTGCCATAAACCACTGGAACAGTGGAAATCTCAGGCACCATGCTACCCACTCCTTGCTAAGGTGGCACAAAGGTATGTGTGTGACCCGGGGACTAGTACATCTGCACTGTCACTCATCTCAGAGAATGCTGATCAGTTGCTGTTTCTGAAAAAGAACATGCATATTTGGGGATATTCTTAGGTTTACATAAAAGAAGCTGGTAAACACTTAAATGTTCCAGATTTATATAAAGCAAGCAATTAAATGTGTCCTGATATACAAAATAACACGTTTGTTAAGCTTATAAAAGTATAAGCTGTGCTAAAATGTGTACAGGTTTAAATACACAAGTTGGTTATGCTTGCAAAGCACTAAAATTAGTATTGTTTCATGTGCCTTACATTGCCTAGTTGTTCTATGGTTCTATAAAATGTAATTTACATTTACAAAAACTTGCTATGCTGCAAAACTGTGGTTTTCTACAGTTTGGACTTTTGCTAGTTTATGTGAGGGCACACGTGGACATTGACAAGTTATAGTCAGTGGGTTTGTAAAAAGGGTTAGTATCGCTATATGATTGTCTTGCATATCAATTATCGCAGAATCATTGCATTGTGATATCATGGGCTACATATTGCTCACCGTATCGTGAGCTACCCTGTGATTCCCACCCCTACTCCAGACCTTTCTCGACCTTCAGTATGTTTGAACTGTTTGGTGCTGTAGTCCAGTAAGCATGCATGTTCATAGTGGATGGTACGCAGAGTGGTTTGAGGAAATAGTACATATACTTTACTTCATATAGCCATTAATGCCAGGGCCAGACTTTGTCAATGACCTGAATGTGTCAATAAGTCTTGTGTGAGTGTGACAGAGTGAACTGAGTGTCTACTAGAGGAGACCAAAGGCTGCTGTATGGATCCTGTTTAAGAACTGCTGCTTGGATCCTGTTTACAATTTCATTGCACATGTCACTTCTACATATTATGTGTATCTAGGAATAAGGACAATTTCTATAATCGTTTCCCCTGTACTTCGCTTCCCAATCTATAATGCAATTCTGTATTTGATCAACTCCCTCTTGCTCAAACTGCTTTCAGCTGGCCACACATTTTTAAAAAATAATAAACACAGCAGAGCATAGATTCGTTCAACGTGGTCAAATTTTAGTTCCATTCGACGCCTGGTTGCCTTGCTTCATAACTTTATACTTTTTCTGTATAATGAGAGCAAACTACTGTTTCCTCTACTGGGAAGAAGGGATAAGACAGTGCTAGCTGAGACAATTTCTCACAATCAGAATTGCTGACAGAGGGAAAGTTGTAATTGTGTGAACCAGAGTTGCATAGTAAAACTGTATAAAGAAAAACATGACAAGACTTTTTACAGGAAGTTGCCAAGATTGCTTTTAAGATGTCAACAATCAAAGCTTATCAAGGGGTTAGAAGGTAAAGGGGAAAAGGCTCAGTTTAAGTTATTCTTTAAGAACAAATAAGCCTGTCTAACCTTTAGTTTTGATCTCCATATACATCACCTACATGAATAAAACATTGCAGTCTCATAAAATATTTATTCAGCTCCCAACCTATATGCCTGTTTTTCCACTATAAATGGACGTGTGTTTGATGGTCTAATCACAACCCATAATTTAGAGGCAACACATTACAGCAGTCAGTTCTTTAGGCATGGCCCTATCATGAGCTTAGCAGACATCTACTGCAGTTGTGGCCAGACTGAAACTAAGGTGGTCAGCAGATAATCTGGGATGTAAGAAAAACTGTCATCATTTTGGAAGAGGAATGGACGTCTTCCCAATGGACGTCTTCCCAAAACTGCCAAAAACGAAACCCAACACCATTCCAAATGTCCGAAAGAGGCCAAGTTTTACAGAGAAAAATATGGCTTTTTCTGTGGGTCCTGTGTCATTGTTCATACAAGTCATTACTTCAAACTGTTGTTCACCAGGTTTTTCCATTATTGAGATCTCTGGCATCTGATATCTTCATTTATGCTGCACACTACCGTAGACTTCTAGATCATGATGAAAATTTCCCTTACATTAGATCTGTGGGCTGCTTCACATGTCATGCACTCAAAATGTGGTCTAACACAAATCATGATTTAGATGATTCAATCTCTCCTTCTCATCTTTCTTGTCACTTTCTATTACACTGTCCAAGAAAGCAGACATCATAGGAAATAAAGAAAATGCCTTTCAAATTACCACTGCTGGCAAAGGTGCAAAGCCAGTCCTTTTGGTGCCACAAATTGCTCCAATTTCATATGCCACACAATATAAGTAATAAAGTAAAGTAAAATAATAAAAATAAGGAAGGTATTTTTGCCTCCTCTTGGGCCGAATATACGCTTTCTTTAAACTGTGAGTCTGGATATGCACGAGGGCTGGCTCATGCATCCTGTGTCCATTTGAAGTGTCGGTTGAGCATGTCCTCAGAAAAACAATGCTACGTGCCAGCAAGATGCAATATTTATATAAATGGTAGTAGCAGTGTAGAGTCAGTATACAGAGCTGAAGTCTGGCCCCTTCCGGTGGAACCTTATTTCGGAAAAAACTTGTATGGTAGTGAATGGAGAAGGACAAATTGTTTCTTTGATCCTATTTGAAATATGACATGAATCACAGTATGCCAGTTTGTCATAAAACTAATGAACTATAAAATGGTGAAAATACTTTAAAGACTACACAGCCAAAAGTCACGTTGTTGACGGGCACCAAAACCATAACTTAAAGGTCCCATATTATTCTGTTTTTCATCAGTTTCTCACAGCTGTCAGAGGTCCAGCAACACTGTATTCAATATGCATTGCCCCAAACCCATCCGTGGTCCTGAATTTCAGCTGTCTAAAAGTCGCTCAAGTGAGCTCCATTGAGAACAGGCTGTTTCTGTGCCTGCACCTTTAAATGCTAATGAGCTCCGTCTGTCAATGCCTACTTGGAGAGCCTTGCCTGCTACACTTCCCTCTCAGGAAGATGATGCCTCTTACTCTAGCAATAGCATGCACTAATGTTATGGTGGATGCATCGCTATGGTTCGCGGAGATGCTTTCGTTCAACCCTACAAGTTTGACCCAGAATCAGACCCAGAAGGAAAAGCTCCAGAAGAAGTACAGACTCTGCAGCTGCAGCAGGACGTTTCAGAATGGTAAGCGTGTCTGAATAATGTTAGTTTGTTTGTATGTGTTGTTACAGTTACTACGATGTAGCTAATGGCTAACAGCTAGCGAAAGCTGTGTTAATCTCCAACACAGTCTCCAAACTCTTGGACACTGTTCGCATCGTCTCTGTCTCCAGTCTGCACGTTTCCAGACTTTTTACTGTGACAACCAAGCTCCATCGTAATATTATTAACATTAAACTCGCTTCAAATGCCATTGCATAGCGACCGAAGCGGAGCTAACTAGTTAGCCGATTTCCAGCTGACTTCACCTGACCTCACCATACCATCACCGTAGGCAACTGTAAATAGGTTGCTATCAAAACGTGGCGACACTTACCTGTGGTTCGGATGCAGTTGCTGGGTCCGGTATGGTTGGGACTGATCCTTTTAAACATGCTGGTCCTATGTATTAGCATGCTCACAAAACTTACGAACTACCCTTTAACTGCAGTTGTCAGTATAGCTAGATTTATTGTGATTTCCATCTTTTTCAGAACCTTACCTGTGCCGAGTTGGCGGCCATGTTGCCGTTGGTGTCATATGTTGAAGGAGAAAACTAGATGGCATTTTACTTAAGTAACGACATACTGTGACTTTCTTGATTTAAAAATGATCTTTTAAATTGACAAACATATGTTTAGTTCATGGCACAACTCAAGCAGGACTGAAAAAATATTTGTCTTTTTCCTTTCACTATCACAGAAAGTTTTTCCAAAATAAAGTCCCATGGGGTCCACTGGAAGTTGCATGACTTTGCCACTCTATGGGGGTGTGACCATGGACCTATTACTGCTGGACACAGCCCTCGCGTAGAGCCCCACTCATTCCTATGAAAGCTGCTTAGTGGTGCATGATGCTAAAAACAAACGTTTTCTGGCCGGGGCTCTTTCGCACAGCTTCCGTACTGGGCCCAAATATACCTTCTAAAAGGGCTAAACTCTGTAAAAATGTATAAGCCTCTTCTGTTAAGAAAAAAAACTTCATGATCTCATGCTCTTCTTCAGGTTCATAGTTTTATTTTGGTTGACTACCACGAGCTGCTTACATGCTTTAAGGTTCAAAGATACAATTTTTTTGTAATATTGTAAATTGCTGCAGCTCCTCTAGTCACCCTTCATCTGAACAAATGTTTTAGTGCCTGTCTAGAAAATGCCCAGTCTGCTCTGATTGGTTAGCTCCACCCTGTTTCCACATTAGCCCTGAGTGTGTTTGTATCCATGAGATTCCTAGGGAGGTTATTTGGGAAAGGGTTAACTATGGCTGATAAAGTCATCATAATAACTGACCAACCAGGAGCTCTTTCAAAGCTTTAGGAGCACCAGGTAAGTGGGGTAAGCAATAATAATAGTGCAGTATTCACTTGATTAAGTTGAGTCGAGAAAAGTCTTGATAAAAATTTCAGGTAAGTACTCAGCTAATATCAGCCTTTGTTATCAACAGAGCGGTGGTGGTGATTGGATTTAAATCTCATGCAGGATTATGTATTATTCACAAACATTTAAAAATGTAGTTAACCCATTTCAAACCATCATTAGACCAGACAATCATTTCCAATCTGTAACAGACCAATTTAGGTAATTTCATCCAATCAGCACTCATTTTCATACATTCAAAGCAGTCTGCAGCTGACAGCTAACCTAAACTCTTAGCTGTATCTACTTTATATTTGACAAATTGATATTCTGTGCACTTCTTTTTGGATACAGAGCTCTCGCAAAGTTGGATGTGGATTAGCTAATCCACACAGCTGACTCAAGTCACAATCGAGTGACAAAAAGCAATAAACGATAAAACTTTCCCAATTCTGCGATGATTGTCCCACTGGATGATATATTTGCATATTCATGAAGACAATAATAGGATTGATAATGATGACAACATATCCAGCTTGTTAAGTCTAATTAGAACTAGAGGTATACAGAGTATAGACTATAAAGGGAATACACATTTCATACTGTGAGTTTCAAAGTGATTAAAGGCCTTAATGTGTTGAAATTTAGATTATATAAAATTTAAGCAACATCCACAGTAATGTTCTAGTTTCTGCTATCACTATTGCCTCCTGAGCCTTTTTGGACAAATAAAGTAGAAAATGTCAACCTGCTGGTGGCACTGAATGAAAAGTTGGGATCACCCAAGTCATTACAATGCACAATGTCTTTGGGGACAAATATCTGTGCCAAATTTTGTGATAATTCATCTGGCACATTGTTCACTGGCTAAGCAAAATTACTATCTAATTACTATCTAATTACTTTTGGCTAAGAATACACATGAAGTTCTTTAGCCCAGTACATGGACTCCAAAAGCTAACAGACCCTGTGGCTCATTTCAGTGGATGAGGCTGCAGAGTCTTTAGGCAGTACATTTTAAGGCATTATATTGAATGATTGGCATTTTGAGCACTGATGTCTTGTTGTAAGAAATCATATTGAGCAACGGCCAGAGTTGTTAATGGAATCCAGGAAACCATTGCCAATGCAGTAAACACACTGTGAGGCAACCTCTGTGCCTCATCACTGTTGCAGCTATGATTTATTATTAGCCTAATATGACTTGAATACATTCGACAGTACAAATGAGCCAAAATAAAATAAAATGGAATAATCTACTGGCTGTGAATATTACTACCATTCACCTTTTCTATCTGAAAATTTTGCAACTTAATGTCCCTGGATCACTGCCAATATACAATATTTATACCTACATTAGACTTCAGTTATTAAATCAAATAAATGGACGGTTTACTAATGTCAAGCCTCTTTATGGTCAGTTTACACAGCTAAGTTTAATTTAAAAAACAAACACATGGGTGTGAAGTAGGATACTGAAATATACTGTACCATTGAATTTGAACATTTTAAATCTTAAATACTATTTACTTTAAAAGCAATAATCTAGCAACTAATCTGAACTTAAAATATACACTATTTCACCATCTTCACAAGTTTATTGACACACAGGTGGCCCTAGTTTTTACAATGTTGGCACATGTTGGCCCTTGTGGCTCGGCTTTTGATGTTGAATCAGCTGTGGGGCCACTCAGTCAGTCAGTCACTCTGGCTGTTCAGCTATGCAAATCAGTGCACGAAAAGCGATACGGAAAATGAAGAGAAAGCCCCTTAATTCTATCGCTTTAGTATCCATGATTCCACCCATTTAGAGCTGCTTCATTTGTTGCCTACCCCTTTCCTTTTTGCTTCCACAACCAAAAGACCAAGGAGTGACAACGCCAGTGCCATTAGCAACTTTTTATCAGACACATTCACTATTAGAAGTGGCTATATTAACGATAGTGTTGGGAAACTGATGAAAGAGCTGCTTTATCATAAGAACAGCTTGTACCCTCTTATCTGCAGTCCTGAGTCTTCTGGCTTCCCTTTATGAAAGAATACAGACTACTGCCACATGGTGGTATGGAGAGTTATTTTCTCTAACACAGGCGCAGAACGTATGCGCTAGTTAAGCCTTAAGCTGTTGCCTTTGCAGGTTGAACTTTGCTAGGTGCGTCTGGGCCCCAAGGTATCCAAAGCTATGTGTATACAATAAGTAGCATTGTTGCTTCTTAGGTAATCAAATTAGTAAGTTTGGCTGTATATTAAGTATAATGTTATCACTAAGTATCTAAATCTCCCAGAAATCATGTAGCATAAATATAGTAATGTTGGTAAAAGGGTCATGGCAAGAAGATCTAAGACCAAGAATTTGCTACTAAATAACATCCTGAGAAGATCCATAAAAGAAACTACCTAATTAATGTTATTATTTTGAGTTAATGTTATTATTTTCATGTCTTAACTAAGGTTATACCATATTGGCACGACTACCCAGAAGATAGGGGTCGAAATCCGGAGATATGGCATACTCGGAAACTGGAATGTAAGGAGAGTGATTTGTAGTATCCGCAATAAAGAACAGAAATTCTTTTGAGCAAATGTGATATGGCTAGTAGGAATGTATGGGGTCTCATTTAGAGGGTAGGGGATGCATTCCTCCATTGCAGCACAGTTTCAAGACATGCATCAGACTTGACTGTACAACAGCATATTATCAGAGTGATAAAATTTTGGAAATTCTAAGTGCAACCCGGCATTTTTAAACGGCATTGCAAATACATGTACAATGTCACTCTTCAAAGTCAGCACTGTGTGTATGATCTCTGTGTTGTTCCCTCGTCATGTTATTGGTGAATGTGTCATTACTTTAGGAGAGTCTACTAAGCATTACCACTTGTCCTACTTCTATGCATAGGAACACACAGGGGCAGTGGGTAGAGATACACCCTTTTGTTTTACAGGGAACCCCACTATAATTAACCCCTGTGAGGCCTCAGTGTCAGTATGGGAATAGACAATCCAGTGGCTCCCAGTAATGGTTCTAGCAGAGTAGGGGGTAGGACAGTTATACAGACATGGAGAGCATGGTGATTAGCTAGCGGATACAAGCTGGTTTGAATCTAGATAGTTATTAGGACACTGACTGAAGATGATGTCAACCCTGCAGTACTGGTCAACCCACAATATAGTGTTACATGCTGCAGACAGACCACCCTGAATGAAGGATTGAAAGTTTAGGCCACTGAAACTTTATATACAAACTTCAAAATGAAAGAACATTGAGGCAATATGGTCAGTGAAGCATTTGCTTTACTGGACAAAATATGTGCTTTCAGACACGCACAGCACTAGTTTTGGCAATTACATTTGCATCATGTGAGGACCAGTGAATCATATTTTGAGAAGGAAATCTCTTTCACATTACACATACTTTGTCCAAGAAATACTACTGCGAAATATCTGCATGATAATATTCTATTTCTTTTGGAGAGCTGAGATTTTTGGGGCTAAATAATCAAGCAGACATTTCAATTTTCCGACTAATGTGCTGTGATCTAATAACAAGCCACAGTGAGCGGGGGAGAGCGAAGCGTAATCCCATAAAGCCACTAGAATATCAGATTCAAACACAAATACCATAATTATGATTAATAGTAATTATGATTTACTGCAGTCATTAGATGGAGATCTTTCTGAACATAGACATTAAAATACATTTAATGTGTGTTTTGGGGCACTGGTGATGAGTGCAGGACTACTTACATTTTATAATGTATGTGGTTGTAGGAGCACTGTAATCCAAGCAAGCAATAACAAAGTAGATTTTGACACATTTCTGATAACAAAGATTTCAGCAGTAAGCGTAATTAAACTGTGAGGTTGGAGGCAGACAGATTTAAAATTGAGTTAAAACATGCCCTGCTCGTGTTATTTTTGCAGATTCTTTTAGATCAATTTGTAATTAAAATTCCCTACATACACTGCAGACTTTAGCCCTTTTCAGACAGAGATTTCACAATAGAGCCACATTCAAGGCTCACCTCTATACCACCTTTGTTTGTTTACGCTGAACCGTCTTGCAACTACAAGAGGCATGACGGAACACATAATGTTGAGATCTGTGATTTCTTTTCAAGCGTTTTCACCCCGCTTCCACCTGTAAATCTAAATATCTCGGCAACAAAGTCTCAGCAAACTGTTTTTAATTGTATGGATGCTGTTATATTGTGTTGTGATTCAGATCCTGAGGCATTGTGGAAATTGACAAATACAAGCATTTTGCTCTAAACTAGATCCCATAATAGCCATGAAAGAGTGGTCTGGCTCTCACTCGCAGAGAGGGATCCTGAAGACTTGGTAGGGAACTGTGACTTTTCCACATTAAATTTGGTGATTTCTCTCTATATAAGTCAATACTAACTACAACAACACAAAAGTGGAAGGCAATAAAGAGATAATCACAGCCAGAAAACAGCTGGAGCTGCCAGCCTCACCCTGCCGGGGACCGACACTGTTTTCTGGGCGGAAGTGTGATGAAGGTGAGTGGGACAGACTGGATGACAGCGACTTTTCCACATATAAATTCTAAATTTTTTTCCTCATATAAATCGCCAGACAATTCTTGCTTCCATATTACTGTTGTTTTGTCACGTAACATTGCTTAAGTGGGTTCAAGTGTGGGACATTTCTGTTTTATTTTGAGCAATATCAAGTGAAGGATCTGTTTAAAAAAAAAAGAAAAAAAGCCTGGCTGTGTCAAACTTGCTTTGTAGTGTAAGGCCAATCAATGCTTCATTGAGAGCAGTTGAAGCTGCTCTGAAAACAACGAGATGTCACCCTGCATCCTCAGTCTTAGTGGGTGTAGCAGGGTGAAACACTTTATTTAGGATGACTGACCCATCACCTACTGATATCAAAGATACAATGACACTATTGTCACTGAAATCCTATCTGTGTTTATATTTCTCTGCTGCTCCATATTTATAATCCATCTAACATTGTAGCAACGTCTTAGACCTTCAAAGAAAGTTCTATTTCTGCCAGACAAAAAAAGCTTTAGAGTTTTAGCTTGATGATAAAAAACTTACTCTTTTTGTCTGGGAAGCTATGAATCTACAAACCATAGGAAAAGTAGTGCTGTCAGGCGATTAAAAAAATTAATCTAATTAATTACAGGATTTGTAATTAATTAATCTAATTAATCGCATTTTAATCTCATATCTGCTAAAGGTACCCAAATACAGAATTCGAATTCTAGGACATTACAAAAGTGTATTGCGTGACTAATCAATTGAATACACTAAGAAGAGAAGAACTTGCCGTTCAAAGGCCCGAGCAACGATGTGCTCGCCTCGCTCCCCTGAGTCGCGTCCATGTCTGTTGTCATCCTGCTTTGACTAGCGACTCGGGCTGATGGTCTGTTAACTGCACAGATCCCTCACTCAACTTAATACAGAGAAATGTCCCACAAAACAACGTTACAGAACCAAACTAAGGTAGCATAGTAACTGTAACTGTCTTTGGGAACAAGTTAAAAATACCACAGCTGTAAGTGGAGAAGCGTCCTTCCTCCCGCCCGTCCTACAGACTCCTCGTCACATTTCTGCCATGCAAAAACACTTTACCTCACCGAGTGTTTCTGATGAAAAAAAATCTCAGCGACGGTCAGCCCTCCGGACCGAGACTTCAGTGAACTTTACCCCGGAAGACAGTCTCCGTCGGTTTTGAGTGACAGGGGAGACACCGGGGAAACCCCTTGAAAACACACACACGTCATCATCATGACGTGTACCGTCACGTCTCTTTAGGAGCCGCAGCGGCGCTTTCTGTGTAAATTACGCAGCGGTTCGTCTTTACAGCAATGCTTCAGTCTGTGTGAACGAACAAGTGGAGAATTGGCGAACGACCGCTGCGGTGTTAATGTGGTTACAGCTCATAGGGCTGATCTGGACTGGAAGTTGTGTTGCGATTCTGCCTTCTCACAGAGCGAGACAGGTTCGTGGATCTGAGTGTCGCCGTTTCAGCTTCGATTAGTTACAGCCCTACTGGCGACGCAGGTGGGAAGTGACGTGCCACTGCCAAGTAGCCTACGGGTCATTCAATGGGCCAAATTTAAAATGCTCGCGCATTAAATTGCCACTCAGAATCTCAGAATTAATTGCGTTAATTTTTATAACGCGTTAATTTGCAGTGTAATTAATTAATCTAATTAACGCGTTAAACTGACAGCCCTAAGGAAAAGACCCTATTTGATTTAGAAAAAGAAAAATGTGAATGTTAATGTTTATCACCTACAATTATCGGGGTTTCTGCAGGTTTGAACAAGTCAAATTTAAGACTTTTTAAGACCATTTTGAACTAAATTTAAGACCAACACCAAGTACAAAAAAGTAAGGAAAAATGAAGTCCCAGAATTACTTTCAAAAATAACTATTGCCATTCACAGAACAACTCAAACAATGAAGAAAGGAGTGAGTGAGTGAGTGTGTGTGTGTGTGTCAGGGTTATTATAGTTTCATTAGTTTTCATTTTCATTATTATATTTCAGAAGTTTTTATCTTAATTTAGTTTTTCAGTGTTTTTTTTAAATTTCAGTTTAGTTTTAATTAGTTTAACAAGTGATTAAGTAGTTTTACTTTAGTTTTTATTTGGGTATTTAATTTAATTTAGTTAACTATAACCCTGGTGTGTGTGAGAGAGAAGTTCCACTCAGTTTATTCAACAGTGGAAGATGAGAGGCTGCAGGAAAGGAAAGGACAGGACAGGTTGTCACATACCTCCCCTAACATCAAACTGGAGGAGAGAGGGGCACAAATATTAACATTCAAATCTGTTGCCAAAATGTTTAGCAACAGTGTTCAAAATCCAAAGCACCTCCGCTTTCAACATCGGAGTTGAGCCAAAGATTTGAATGTCGCTTGGCTGCGAGACGGCAGAGGCGGTGCAGAGTTCGGGTCGAGCAGAACTCGACGAACTTAGACTGGGAACTGGTGACAAAGGCATACAGAAGTGTGTGATAGCATACACTGCGCTTCAAATTCATTATGAGGTACGACTTTTAACCAACTGAATTCTGGTTGTTCAAGCCAACACTTGTTAAATTTACACTTTCCCATAGTTGTAGCAGATTCCGCTGTCAAAGTCCTTCCGGAACTGGCAAAGTGTACGGCGAAACCTTCCGACCAGGCTGTTGACAAAATGCCACTTACGTTCCTGGATACAGTACTTCAGAAAGAAGTACAACACATGGAACTTTCCCACAACACATTTCCCCAAAACAAAAACAAAAAATAAGGCGACGACGGTACCAGTAAAAGAATGTCCATATTTAAGACCTGACTAAATGTAATTTAAGACCTGTATGCAAAATATGGACGTATTTAAGAGTTTTTAAGGCCTAAAATTAAAATTGTCAAATTATAGACTTTTCGACGTGGAAACCCTGAATAATGTAACTAAAGAAAGAAGACAGAGTGCAGTAGAGTGGGCGGGTTGTAATATGTCAAAGGATACTGATCTCGTTATTACGTTGCATCAACATCTCCTTTAATTTGTTCACTTCTGCTGTACTGCGGTGGCTGTTTTGAATTACTTCTTCACTCAATGTCGCTGCTGGTGACTCCTGTTTATCACGACGGCTATTTCCTCTTTGTCCTTGGTTGCCCATGATCATCATCTGAACAAAAAATATAAAGAAGAATAATTTGTTGACATTTCATTTAAGTTACAAAAAAATAATTGCTTCTTTTCTCCTTTGTTTTTCTTTTTTTGGGATAAGGATTTGTCAAAGAATTTTACAGAATTACATAATATGGTGCAGTAAAGATAAAACTGCAGATAGGAACATCACCATAAAACTAGAACAGGCAGAGAGTTGTGTGTGAAAGATCTTTCCAGCATTGAGAAAATAGAAGAAAAAAATCTAATTCAAAGCAGATCCACATTCCTACAGAATCACTGGAGCATAACTATGGTGATGCTTGGAGGAATGTAAACTGAACAGCAGACAGAATGTGTGGATCATAGCAAATTGAAGGAGAGACATTCAAGTGGGATCTGGAACTGCCTCTGGTGGTGAAACACCAACCAGAGTGCAGGAGCAGTGTGAGCATCGCCATGTTTACCCAATGCTCATTTAGCAACAGAGGGTCTGGCTGCTGTTTTACAAACATAGCGTAACATCTGTAACAAATCTGACTTTCTCCGAAAAACTTACCCTAAAATAATGTTTACCACCAACATTAGGCAAACTACAACAACTAAATTCAATTATAAACTTTTTCCACAGCTGTCTGCATATTAATGGATTGTGCATCCTGCCGTGACCAAAACTATATCCAGACTTTACTACATAGGACGTATAAATTTGACATTTGCCCACCTCTTCCAGGTTACTTCCCGAATAGTACATTCAGAGGAATTCTTTAACGACAAATTTGCCATACATGTAACACAAAGTGTTTTTTTGTATGTTTTGCGATAATAAGAATATGGAAATGTTTACTAGCCCATTCATTATCAAATAATCAATTCATGTATCAAACAAGCCCTATTAAAATGGTCCCAGAAATGTCACCAGCTGTTATCGATCATCATCACTCAGAAGAAGTTAAGAGGCTATGCTACTACGAAGCAAATTTGATTCACCCAATTGTCTACATCGCCAAAATTCACTTTGGTGTATGTATATTTTTGACCAAGCAGATTTGGTCACATTTTCAGGAGATCTATAATAGATTCCTTATTGAACCAAACTTCATGATTTTTTTTTTTGTGACAAAGTAGTATGTGTAGGGAGCCCTGGATGTGGCATGGATAGGCTTTTTTTTAATCTCGCAGGTGTGATTTACTATCTCGCACGCGCCAGTTACTATCACGCATGTGCGACTAACTGTATCTCGGGAGTAATAACTCGCACTCGTGAGATAGTAAGTAAGATGCAGTGGCACTCAGGCTCAAATGATTGAATGAAGTGAACGTTGTGGTGTTAACTCAACAATGATGGGACGCTGGAATCATGAACGTTTACTTCAACAACTTATACTGTAACATAGTTCTCAGTAGCAGCGTCGTATCGTACATAGTCGCCATCTTGTTGCACTCTGACCTCTCTACATACAGGTGTTAACTACAACCTGTCTTATACAACAGCGCCACCCTTGTGTATAAAGAACAATAGTATATCTGTTGTAATAACAGAGCACAACAAATGTGTTTAGTGTTACTGTGAAAGCCAAGAGAATGTGGTCTGTGTGAGAATGTCATGGAAAATTGAAGGTATTTCAGTAAATTTAGGTTTTCTGTCACAACTTTCACATGAATATGATACTATATGCACCTGCATCCATTATAAATCGTTTGTCCTGATTGCCAGTTGTCACTGCTGCAATGTTATTTCATAAATTAATAATAACCAAACTACTAGTACCTTGACAACTCCTCCATCACCATGGCTAGCATAACAGCTATTAAAACAGCTATTATACGCTATTGGACGCTCATCGTGGATCATTAAAATACCTATTACATGTACCACTTACCGTTACACAATAACAATAAGAGACTTTATTAACTTTTATTAATTAATCAATTAAAATTCTGAGATGGTCTCGATCCATGACGTGCATTTAACCACTGTTTAATTTACTTCAAAATGCGTATGAATTAAAATCTCTCGCGCACAAGATACATTAAGACGCGCGCAATACTTTAAGTCGCATTCACAAGATTAAAAAAAACCCATCCATGTCACCTCCAGGGCTCCGTATATGTGTTCCACTCAGTCCTTCACCGAAAAATGAGAGCTGTAGAAATCATTGGAACTGAAGACTGCCATGATATAGATTTTTTTTTAGAAATGTTTGCAAACTTTTGACCACGACTGTAAGTTTGTCTATGTTTTGGAGCTGTGTAAATTCTTAGGAAGACCTGGTTTGAACAAACACATCAACAATTGCATGTCACATTACACCTTGCCTCTAATTAAATGGCAAATAATTACACAAAGTGTCTAGACTACAGTCAGGCTGTGGGAAAATCAGCAGCACTGGATAAAATCGAACATCAGGGGATCTTTCCACAGCCTCTAGAATTTAGCAGTCAATATCCAGTTTCATTGCAGTTAGACCAATGAAGTGATACAATTCTACTTGTGCAAGTTTATGAGACTGTAACCATCTAAACGTTAACCACATTAAATTGGAAAAGAAAATGTTGTTAATTCAAACATAAAACATGTCCCAGCAAAGGACATTAGAGAGAGTGATTTAGAGGAAGTGATTGTTGAGCTGGTCAATGCTGAACTGATGAATAAAGGTTTAATATGTGGTGACACTTGTATTGATCAGTTCTGATACTGATCAATTCTGTTCATTCCTTTGTCTTCCACTTCACTGTTACAATGAAAATAAAACTCAATCACTTACTTACAATTTGAACTCAACAGGGTTTCTACAGGTATTAGACAATTAGATGTAATGCTTCTAAAGTCATGTTAATCAAGCATTGCATCTTAGTATGAAGGTGAGCAGGCAGGTTTTATGTTGGAATATGATTATTAAAGGGTATCATGTTGATCTACATTTTGCCAACACGTAAAAAAAAGATGGTTCAGCATACAATGTTTTTGTTACTTCAAGAATGTGGACTTACATGCAGAAAAAAAAAGAAGTGTAATTCCAAAAAATGTTGGTCGTAATTTTAATACAATGTAATGACTTTCAAGGTCTAATGTTTATAAAGTTGAAGTTAAGACATTTCAAGACATTTAAGGATCTGCAGACACCCTTTTTAATATCAGTGATCTACAAAAGCAACCTGAACTGAAAATATCTTCGGCTGCCACACTAGGCACAAGGCAAAAGAGACCACAGGAAATGGTGGCATAGCAGAGAGAATAAACGCAGATAAACACAGAGGCTTATACAAGGAGACATGAGTGTTGATACAAGGAGAAACTGATACTGTAAATAACTTACCTTCAGCAAGGAGAAACAGTGCTGGATTTTTCTCATGTCTGGTCCCAATGATAGTGTCACATCTGGATTAGGCTCATCAAGAAAGGCTTTGACTAACTCTTCCAACCTAAACAAACAGACAAAGACAAGCAGAGACTTCCTAATAACCTACCAAAGTTTAGATCAGTGGCACATTCCACGATTCAATCCTTCTCCATCACACTTAACACAGACTCAACAGGCACTCAAACTGTTAAGGTCTACCTTTGAGGAGTGCTTCTAATGTTTAAAATGTGGCTCTGGTCAAAGAAAACTATTTACTTAAATGTGTGTTCCAGCTCCAGGGCTGTTGATAAACTATATCTAGATGTTAGTCCAAACATTGGTTCTTCAGGCCACCGGCCACTAAGAAAGACCAGAAGGCAGCCATCCAGACGGATCCAATGGAGGCATGTCAGTGTGTGTTTTTTTTCTGTTGTAGCATGTGCAGCATAGAAACCCTGCATTACATGACCAAGGGCTTAAAACAAAAGTAGTGGTCTTGTTTCAGGGGCCTACGAGACATCAGTGGCTTTGTGATTGTGTAGAAAGCCCTTCAGTGACATGTACAATATTTTGGAAGAGAGGACACATCATTTTTCAAATGCCAGAAATTATAGTTACTTGATTCTATTTTTTTCCTAGGTGTGAGGTCCTGGGTATAGAAAAATGTGGGTTGGACAATATAACAAGGATCTGGGGGCTCTCAATAACAGAAATTCTATATATATGTAAATTCAAAGGTGTTTTGCTTCATCGAGGCCTGGCATCAATGACTAGCTAATGTTAGCAACATGCTTGTGTGTGGCATGTGACATCTGCCTGAGTGCAAGATAGCTGTGAACATGTTGTTAATTGAACTTTAATTAATTTGGGCATTCCCTTGATTGATTGAAGTACAAAAAGCTGTATAGACTGGATAAGGAAGCAAAGGCACAGCACTCTGAGACAAGCACGGACAAGTGGATAGGTGCATTTTCAACATGGTAAAAGTTGGGGGGGTTGAAACTAATAATTTTAAAAGTGATGGGGACTTTTCTCACCCTTATGTAATAGCTTCAATTCCCCCGTGAGAGGTAATATGTTAACGTAGCAAACTAATATCCGATTAAAAAAAAACAATATTCAATTGACTTCACCTTTTGAGAATTGATTAACATTGAATCTTAGAAAGCACTGAAGGCAGTAGAGTAGTCCTCTGGAAAGGCAAAAATCTGTATGCATGAGGACATATTTGCGTTTGGAAATGTGACAACAAGTAAGCCAGAATATGTGCAATCATTGAGCACTGGTGATAAGTCAAAGCATAACCCAGAGAGGAAACAGCAACAAATAAGTCAGCATGTCCATTAAGTGTGGCACAACAGACATCATTAAACCTGCTCTGTGTGAGTTTGACCATAAATAAGGATAAGGGAAATAAGGATAATCACCCAGGTAGAGAGAAAATAATAAAAAAAAGTGAACTGAGGGAGCCATAGGGGGACTGAGTGTAAAAACATCAGCACCAGACGGGTCCTCGATGGAACCTCCGTCCTGAACTCTGGCTCTGACTAACAGGGTCCGGCTGCCATTTGAGAATGAGAGCAGAAATAAAGCAGTCCTGGCTAAAAAACAATCAAGGGAAACTCTAGTAGATCCTTTTTAGCCTCAGTGAACAAGGCTTCAAGTTCACTGCTCATGAATCACACATACTGAGACCATCAGAGACCAATCCAGGGATACACCCTGTAATGTCCCAAGGTCACATCACTTAAGACATACAGTACACACATACATATTGTACAACCTATGGTATCGCCTCTAAAACACTCGATTTCAAGTGACTTTGTTGGTTCCCCTCATCAGTATTCTCTAAATCTAAAGATAGCATCATATACTTAAATCTATAAGCTACTGTATAATGACAAACTGAGAGGATTGAGGATATAAGGAGGTGACATACTTCTGGATCTCCTCCACAGTGAGCTTGTCATCTTTCTGTTCTCCTGTCACCATGGCCAGCTCTTCCTTAAGAGACTGGACCTCCCTCTTCAAACGTGCAATAACCTGAAATACACACACAAAAAAGCAGATACACACATTGTCAAAAAGCACTTAAACAAATTTGCAACTACAGTAAAAAACAGACAGACACTAACACAGACACACAGACACACACACACACACACACACACACACACACACACACACACACACACACACACACACACACACACACACACACAGGCAGAGGGTTCTTTGCTGCTGCCAATGGATGAGACAATCCTTCTGAGAATGATCTTGGGGCTTATCTTGCTGATGCATTTCAAAGACAGACTTAAAGTAATTCCAGGCAACTGGATGCTCCAGTGAGAAACTGCAGGAAGCAAAATATAGATTACAGATTACCATTAAACAGCTATGGTGGCAACAAAAGAAATCAAAACCCTCAGCCGCTGTCTGTCCGCACGTGTTTGGTTATGGCCTTGCACACTGAGCCAAAGACTGGTTGGTGTTAGTAACCACTGCTCAGGTCTGGTTACTGTATATAAAAAAGCTGAATATCTCACCAAGCCCAGACATAGCTTCTGCAATAAGTACGGTACTTGGTCAGAAATGGTCAGAAGACAACGGATGTGAGAGGACCAATAAACATCATTCTACTGGTTAGTACCTGTGGATCACTGGAGGCAATTTATCAGATTACATACAGCTTCTTTTGGAGCCACAAAAGCCTCTATACTCACCAGTGTTGGGAAAGTTCACTTTCTACATGAACTAGTTCAAAGTTCAGTTCACAGTTCCAAAAATGAACTAGTTCATAGTTCTTTTTTTTTCAATATGTTGCTGTGAGCTATTATTTTTCAAAATTATGGCCGCAGCCCATATAGAAGCACAGACAGCAATTAATTTGATCAGTTTTAACACTGAAACTGCAGGTCTCCAACAATATACTGCAAAACCAGGTTGTCCAGCTGCGGCTGGGAGATGAAGACAGCGGAGCCACTACTTCATGCCGTTGATGTGATTTGGGTGGTAGAGGATCTGTTTTGGCTCGCCGTTGCCGTGTCTTTTGATTTTTTATTCACTTGCACATACCTCGAAAGGCTAACCGAGTGCTTTAGTTCAATGTGCCATTTCAGGTTTGCTGTTGACGTTGTTATGTATGGAGTTGCTTCATGAAAGCCGGTGGGCAAAGTTTACACAAAAAGGTCAGATTTTTCCCACCTGGATCATCACTGACCTTTTCAAAAAAATGTGTTAAGTAATCATACGAGAATGCCGTATTAATGGTGGAGGCAGAGTCTGAGGTAGTGCTGCTGCCTTCAGTTCAATTCAATTCAATTCAAACTTTAATATAGTCTGGTGGCATAGTGAAAATACCGTTACCGAGGTGATAAAGCACCAAATTTTGCATGGTGTTTCCTTAGAGTCTATAGTATAATTTTGGCCTAGGAGCCCTCAGAAAAAACTTCATATTAGCAGTATATCACTATCTGTGAATAGAATGCTTAAAACACAGTGATTTTCAAGTTCCTGCACAAGATACAGTGTACGAATGAATCTCAAAGTTAACATTCTATAGTTTTATTTATGTGTATGAACTTTTACATAACTGAAGCTTCAATACATGACAAGTATTGAAAAAGTATAATCTTTATTGGCCCTGTAATTGATAATTATGAGTCGTTACAAGTGCATTTGCAAAGAGGTTAGCAGTCTACAGTCTATTTGCCAGCCCATAGAGCCCCATTGTGAACACGGAAATGTTGAGTACACCAAAGTTTTATGTTAGAAATGTACAGTATGGGTCCCCAGCATTAAGAATTAGCTGGATGCTAACTTGCATATGTTGGGCAATTTACATAATTAGCATTATTAGCATTAATTAGGGTTGATCGCCTATATGGGCAATATTTCAGCAAGTGCTTGACCGATTTGGACAATATTGGAGTAGTTTTGGGGGTTATTAAGGATGGTGAATCCATTTCTGTCATTTTCAAAATTCAAAATGACAATTTAAACCAAAAGTGGCCATATTTCAACTCCCGGTGGGCCGATTTTTATTAATTTTGAGTCGATTTTGAGGTTATTTATATGCTTTATACACTGGACCTGCATTTCAGAATCAATAGAGCACAATGTCATTGGTGTGAATGTTGAGACGTAATATTTCTTCAAATTGCTTCAGTTCTGCTTGCGTTTTTTGGCAACACAACTTTGTGTGATTGGCTGGATGGAAAGATGGACAAAACAGAGCTTTTAATATTTGGATCACATCATCTCAGTGCAAGTAAGTTGATCAAATAGAAGCAGATAACAGTGATTACAGTGTGTATGTAGTGCAAATTTAATTGTTTTGAATATATATATAGCATAATATTTCTATAGCCTACTTCTAAACCGTCTCTAAAATATGGTAGGAGTTATTTTGAGTAAAATCCAGAGACTTAATCCAGAGTAATTAATACATCAACAGTTAATGTTACCACAGCTACTAAAAGAAGTTAGACCACTTTGCTTCATCATCCCAACCCTAATAGCTCACAAGTTCTAGCTAGCAGAAAGACAGGGTGATTGGCTATTGCAACAACAATGCCTTGAGAGATGCTGCCCTATTTCTTTGCCATCACAACTACTCAAGATGGATCACATAGCATCTGCGCGACATGTAGCACCCTCCTGCTACTGCCAAGGATGACCTCCTCCCCGGAAGCCATGTGTGCTACCACTCAGATGGTGCAGCTGCAGTGAGTGGGGATATGTTTGGGGAACAGACATGCATCAAGCAAGGGAAGGGAGTGAAAGGCATGAAGGGCATCTCCACCAACTCTGAACAGGTCACAGTGTGGATCCAATCTTTGAGCATCAGCTCCCACCTCTCCAAGTCATTGGATGAGATGTATGACGATGCTGAAGCTTTGGAAAAGACAATGAAACCCAACAGACACAAAGAAGAGGGTAAAGGACGGTGGGAGTTGGACGCAGAGGACCAAGCTAAAATCCTGAGAGTGCTTTGGGAAAACTCTCACTCACTCACCACAGAGACTGCTACCCTCTACCATATCATAAATGGCAAGGTGGCGGATGGAAAAGTGAATGTGCAAGATGCATTGAAGATCAGGCAAGACATGAGCACATTGTTCTGTTCATCGCTTACTGGGGGATTTCATGCACCCATCTCAAATAAGGTGGTGCCAATGAAATTCAAGACCAGAGGAGTGAAAGTCAATGGAGAGATCATATGTGACCTTGAGGCGTTGTTTGCTTCGGCTGCTGGTGGTGGGGAGCAAGAGAAGAATGGAGCTCTCTACCCTCTTCATCTACGAGCTCGGCCCGGTGCTTGCATCCATCATCGGTGAGTAGAGAAGAACTGGGTAGAGCTCAATAGAGTACAACTCTCACTGAAAACCCCCCTACCTAGCCGCGATAAAGTGATGAAGGACAAGACAAACGAGTGGAGGCTAGGCGAGCCCCTGTGCACACACAACATATCACATCGAGATGGTCAGCAGAGCAGACAGTATTGTCACTCATGACGAAGCAGCCAGGCGTGGTGTTAAAACTGTCCACATTCTCAGCGACGACACTGATGTGTTTGTGCTCATGGTCTATTGGTGCTGGAGGGTGGGTATCACATGTCACCTGCAGATGGAGAGGTGGCTATGCACGCTGTCTCCGGGTGTGGCAAAGGGAAGGTGTCCACGCTCAAGGCCATGAGACTAGTACCTGGTGACCTGCTTCACTTCATTGGAGAGGAGGGAGCTACTGATTTGCAAATCACAGAGGCAGTGAGGGTTTGTTTTTCCTGGCTCTTGTGGATTTTATTATATACTCGCAGCGCAGTATGATACTTAGATGAGAGACAGCTTAAGACACACACATGCAGAAGGCCCAAGACACTGTCACAGGAGAGTGCAAATATGTGTGGATTATTTTTGCTATGATGCTATCGCAGGCTGCTAAACCGGACGTGCAGCATGAAGCAGTTCTTGTTTTCTTTCTCAAAAATAACTAACTGTCAGACGAGTCTGAGTGACGGTTCGGGGGAAAGGCAGCATCTGCAATTTACTAGAAATGATGATATGATTTGCATCTCTGTATGTGTCCTTTTTAGGATTTGCTTTGCAAACGTGTAAACCGCCCCTAGATGTGTAATAAAACGAGCCTGAAAACTGCGGAGAACTAGAACTCTTGGAGGCAGCTGGTCACAGGATCTGTATTGGGCTGTAGGGTTCTCCCTTTTAAAAGGCGGAAACAGAATTCTGACTCTGTGTGATCATTCAGTCTTCTCTCCCTTTAGGAGCGTATAAGTTGAGGTCCTGAGGATTCGGGGTGACGAATCAGGTCACAACAATTTTGGGGGCTTGTCCGGGATCAACTAAAAGTTGACAAAAGCGGACCTCGACGCACGATTCGAGAAACAAAAGACTGATACGAACGGACGAGGGACACAAGCCGGCAAACATAAGGTAAGCAGATCTTTATTCTGCATTGGCACAAAACTAAATTACTGTGTCCTCAATCCTAGTAGTTAAAGTCTGTAAATTTAGCGGGAGACGAGGTGAATGATCAGACTGAGATACATAGAGTGAAATAACAGATTGAAAAATAAGAAAGTGTGTGTAAATCCTGAGAGTGGCAACTCACGCAGTACTCTGACGAGGGGCTGTTAAAACAGCAGGGCTGTTAGGCTGGGTTGGAGGCCCGGGGACTAGGGACCCTCGAATACTAAACTAGGAAGGCTAAAAGAAAAGACAAGACCAGGCAATACACATGGTATGAATGTTGGGTGACTGAAACCTGAAACAGCGACTGCACTATTTAGGCAGTCGGTGAAGTAAGTGGACGGTATCTCAAATTACAGATATATAAAGTTTTGGTGTCAGTTGTGGAGATTAGCTCCATAAGCAAAAGCTGGATACCAGGGACATAGCGTGCCATAGTTTCCAGCCGGCCAAAACTTAAAACAGGAACACATACGCAGCAAATAACTGTGAGTTGTCTCAAACGCCCTGAGATGACAAGAACAGATGAATAACTGTGAGCTGTTTTAACATTTTTGAGACCACAAGATCGAGCAAAATCCTACGTGAGTTGTCTCTTAAATGCTCTGAAGCAGCAAGATCAGAGAGATAAGTCCTGTGAGTCAAAGCATTCCTTATACAGAACACTAGAAACACACACGTAGTAAGCAAGAACAGGATAAACTGTGAGCTACTACAAACAAATAGCAAGATCAGCAAAAAGGTTGTGAGCTATTTGAAGAAAGGCATAGCAAGACCAGGATAAACTGTGAGCGGCTACGAACAATTAGCGAGATCAGCAAAAGGCTGTGAGCTATTTGAGGAAGGGCAGAGCAAGAACAGGAAAAACTGTGAGCAGGAGTTGCCCAAAAAGGTCAGCAAGAACAGGAAAAACTGTGAGCTAGAGCCGCCTAAAAGTTAGCAAGATCAGGAAAGACTGTGAGCTAACACCAAAAGACCAGCAAGAACAGAGTGCACCTGTGAGCAGTCAATTAGTAGGGTAACGAATGAATGTGAAACATTGAAAAGTGTGAATGTCAGAAAGAAGGTGAACTGAAGCAGCAGCACTGTTGAAACCTGGCGGTGATAACGCACGCAGTGGTCTGTTGAAGTAAGTCACCAGAAATCTGAATTAAGGAGAAGTGCGCCTTGTAGTACGAACGCGAAACAAACTTGCAGTACACAACGAACTAAGACAAACAAACTTGTAGTACACAACGAACTGAGACCTACAAAGACAGATAATGGAGGGCGAGTTTGACAGAGAGATAGATGATGACGGGTGGGGACCGATAACGAGACTAAAACTGTCGAGGAACAAGTATTGGCTCTCGAAAGGGTGATAGATCGGACACATGAACATAAAACAGCTACAGAAGAGAAATCCAAATTAAGAACAGCAGTGATGAACTTGGTGCAAGAAAAGGGAAGAGGTATGCAAGAAAGAGGAAACTTAAAAAATGAGTTTTGGAGGAAAGAAGAAGAAGCTAAGCGAAGAAAAGAAAAAGAGATAGAGGAAGGAAAGAAGTGTGGTTTACTAAGTAAAGGCAAGCATAAGAGAGCTCAGGCGAAGGCAGAGGAGGAAAGGGCTCACTGGGGTAAATGGGCTGTATGGTGGCAGGGAGCAAAACGCCTCATGACAGAAGAAACCAAAAAACCAAAGATAGACATCCCCCCAGTTCCAAACCCCCCACCCTACTCGACTGCATGCCCTAGCGCTCCACCGCATAACCCCACACCCGGTATATACCCTACGTTGCAGATAACATCAGGCAAAATTCATATAGATAACCCTCAGGAGGACGACTGGACAGAAACCGGTAGCTCAGTAAGCGCTGTATCACCATCGGACGTGACGTCTCACGTACTGCTCCCCACACCCCAAAAGCAAGGAACTGCTCAGAAACAGACAGATCATAGTGAACCAGAGCCATTCGCGCTAAGGCAGCAGAGAGATAAAACAGAGCAGGGAGGGCAGATAGGTATCACTAATGATGATTTAAGAAAGTGGATGCAGACACAAGAAAGAACACCGGAAGTAACATCAGGGTATAGTGGACCGAGAGAGAGTACCCCAAGACAGAGTGGAGAAGGAGGTGATAGGCGAAGGTTCAGACTTGATTACGAAAGAGACAGGGAAGCCATGCAGATGCAGATAGCCGAAGAAGAAAGAGAAAGACTTGCCGAAAAAATGCTACAAAAACTTGAGCAACGGGCAGGGGAAGTAAAAATGGACATGATGGGGAACTGGGTATCGGGATCCGATAAAGGCAGAGAAGCCTCAGTCACAATGTATGCCGAAGGGGCATGGGAGCAAGGGAAAGACGAGGAAGCCGAGACACACTCTCTTAGAGAACAGCTAGAGGAAACATTGCACGTGTTAGAAACGCTAAGAAAGGAAAAAGACCAGCCACCCCGCATGCAAACTAGGTCGCAGACAGGACATTGTCCTGGACCGCCGCACAGACTAATACTCCCACTAGTACAAGCAGGTCCGAGCAATACGCCGCAGTACCGTCCATTCCCCGTAGGCGATGTCCAGGCCTTAGTCGACAAACTACCCCCGGTAGCTGAAGGAGGGTCATTATGGTTAAGTCAGCTGGATAGACTAACAGCCGGCCATAAGCTCGCATTGGGTGATTTTAGGGCCGTAATTAATAGATGTCTCAGAGGATCCGACGTACGAGACCTGGAAGAAGAGGCGGGTACGAATAAAATGAAAGATGACGTACCATTTACCACCGTTAGCACAAGAATAGGACAGGCCATGAGGATTAAATACCCTCTCCCCAGTGCAGCAGCCGTACCAAAATTGAAGTGGGATCCAAAACAAAATCCTCGCGAATACTTAGACCAAAGTAAAGATATGTGGATCAAACAGACCGGGTGTCACCCCGGAAAAGACAGTGTACAGAGGGTCTGGTACAGAACAGCCGTTTTAAAAGGCGTGCCTGAGGCCGTTAGAACAGCCATGGAAAATAATCCAGACATGGCGGGATGCGACTCCACGGTGTGGGACCGCCACCTCATACACCACCTGTCACGTGCCCAAGATAAAGTAGAAAGTGAGAGTCAAACAGTAAAAGACCTGCAGGCGCAATTACTAAAAATGCAGCTGGCAGAGGCCAAGCAAAAAGCAAATGATAAAAAGAAGCCTGACAAAAAGGTGCTGGTAGCTACACAGGCCGCCACAGGACCACCAGATCTTTACCCAACACCACCCTGGGTCCAGCCACCTCCTTATCAAAACCAACAACAGAGGCCCACGCGAGGGTATGGTAGAGGAAGGGGCTCATGGGGAGGCGGGCGTGGAAAGGGCGGTCCACCTAGGGGAGGACAAGGAAGAGACCGCTGTTATTACTGTGAAGAGACAGGACACTGGGCTAAAAACTGCCCACACCGCGGTCCACAGGGAGGTCAGAGACCTCCACAGCCTCACGAACAGAACGCTCCGGCTGCGCGCCAGCTTCCCGTGTCCGGATGGGATCACTGGGACGGAGAGGCGTATCAATAGCACACCCCACGGAGAGGCTCCGACAGCAGCAACACGGCAGACCCTATGCTGTCAATGAAGGTCGGCACCGACGTGCTGCCTTTTCTAGTGGACACAGGGGCCACCTGTTCCACACTTATCCATGCATTACCTGACAAACTCTCGGACCAAAGCGCTACGGTCATGGGCTTCTCTGGGGAAAAGCAAACTCTGCCGATCACTATTCCACTGACAACTCAACTTGGAGGGCAAACGCTGACACACAGCTTTGTACACTCACCCACAGTCCCCGCAAACCTATTGGGGAGGGATCTACTCATAAAACTTGGGGCCTCCATTTTGTGTAGCCCGGACGGGCTCACAGTGACACTGCCAGACAAAACCACCTTACACTGCACAGGTGCTCCCTTCAGGGGTCAATATTTGATGGCTCCCGTCGAGGAAGCATGCGCGGACATATACTGGGTCTTGATACAGCCAGAAACCCCTGAAACCTCTGGCATCCTCTCTGCGTACCTGCAGTGGAAGCCCTGGATAGCCCAAATCGACCCATTTGTCTCTCCTCCCGACCCTCCGCATGTAACTCTGTTCTATGATAGACATCAGACTGATTGGTATCAGGATAACTTCAGGGATCAGGTTGAAGGGGTGAGTTGGGATGTATATAGCCAAAACATTTACGTTACACCCGAAGGGGTGGCTGCGGGTGTTGATCTGACTCCTGAGCAGTTGCAGTGGTACATGATGGAGGATGAAGCAGCCCCTCATGTCTCGCTGGCTGTACATCCTCAGCATCAGGCTAAAGAATTGGGTGGAATGGTTAAAAGAGCGTTGAGTGTTTCGGATTGGAAACAGACTGACATTCCACAGGTCTTATTTTCTGACTCTACTCATACCTACAAAATCTTGACGGCCTGTACAGACAAAGCCATGTTACAACATGACCAAATTACCCGCTCGCACGGTAGAGAAAAAACAGATCACTACTTGGCACAGGACATTCTCTCCTCGTTGCCTGACCATCTGTGGGCTGAAGGTCCTACGGACGTAGGACTAACGAACTGTGCACCTGTAACATTTAAAGTGAAGACCGACTCGCCTCTATGGATAAAACAATATCCACATAAACCACAGGCAGAAGCAGGCATTGCGGACACAATCGACGGGCTGTTACAAACCGGAGTGTTAGAAACGTCCTACTCCGCTTGGAACACTCCTATTTTGCCGGTAGAGAAAAAGGGCACCGGTAAATATCGAATGGCACACGACCTACGATGCATTAATGACATCCTAATAACTCCAACTGTCCCGGTGCCTAATCCGTACGTGGCTTTGGCAAATCTAGATCCTTCTCAGTCATGGTTTACATGCATAGACTTGGCAAACGCTTTTTTCTGCCTCCCACTCGCAGATGACTGCCGCGACATCTTCTCTTTTACATATAAAGGCCAACAGTTGCGCTACACCAGACTCCCTCAGGGGTTCGCTCTATCTCCAGGTATCTTTAACCAGGTACTAAAGCAGGTTCTGAGTGACTGTGTGCTACCAGAAAACACCACCCTGGTCCAATATGTAGACGACTTATTGATCGCCGCACCCTCAGCCTCACTTTGCTTAACAGCCACTGAGGCTATCCTTAAACATCTTGCCAAAACAGGGTTTAAAGTCAGCAAAGCGAAACTGCAAATTGCCCGCAAACAGGTCTCCTTTTTGGGGAGAATGGTATCACAAAAGGGGGTAGGCTTATCTCCTTCGCACCGCTCGACTATTTTGCACCACCCAAAACCTGAAAAAGTCAAAGACGTACTATCCTTTCTCGGCCTGACAGGTTACAGTCGCAATTTCGTGGCTAATTACACCGGTCTCACGCAACCTCTCCGACAGTTAGTCCGAGATCAGGGCATGAGGAATCTCTCAGCAAAAGTCGATTGGACAGAGGCTGCAGAAAAAGCGTTCATCGAGCTAAAACAATCTCTCGCTACGGCCGCTGAACTCGCCACACCAGATTACAAACAACCATTCTACCTAGATGTCTCTGGAACAGATGGATGCATCAATGGCATCCTGTTCCAGAGAAAAGGGGGAGAAAGAGTAATACTCATGTTTGTAAGCATAATGTTAGACAACATGGAAAAAAGACATCCACCATGCACTCAACACGCGGCAGGGATAGCCAAAATTATCCAAAAAACCGCGCACATCGTCATGGGACACCAGCTTAAAATCCTAACAACACATAGTGTAGTGGCATATGTAAATTCGGAAACATTTACACTAACTACACTGAGACAGAGGCGGCTGAGCAAAATCTTAGAAGCACCAAACATCATTTTCACACACGAAGGGATAAACATGGCAGACCAGATAGGTACAGGGGAACCACACCTATGTGCAGAAAGAGCAGCAAAAGATGAGAAAGTGAGAACAGATCTACAGACCAGCCCAATAGAAGAAGCTAGAGATTTGTTCACAGATGGATGTTGTTTCAGACATGAGCAAGACGGACTCTGCGCCGCGTATGCAGTAGTAGAGGATCAGGGTAAAGAGACAGTTGTGCTGAAAGCAGAAAGGCTGCAGGGAACCCAATCAGCACAAAGAGCAGAAGTTGTGGCTGTGATTGAAGCTCTAAAAATAGCACAAGGACAAGAAGTGAACATATACACAGACTCAGCATATGCCACTGGAGCAGTTCATGTGGAACTGGGACAGTGGCTCAGAGCAGGGTTTTTAACAGCAGGAGACAAACCAATCAAACATGAGGCTGAAATGAAAGAGTTAGCAGAGGCATTACTCTTACCTAAGAAAGTGGCAGTCATCAAGTGTAAAGGACACAGCACAGGGAAAGACAAAGTGTCAAAAGGAAATAATGCAGCCGATCAGGCAGCAAAACAAGCAGCAGGTTATGTGGAAAGAGCCATACTAGTATGTTCCGAGACAGAGACCAGACCCCCAATTGACTTAAAGGGACTAGTAGACTTGCAGACGAAAGCCTCTCCACAGGAAAAAACACTGGAAAGCACGGGGGGCGACTGAAATAGATGGACTGTGGCGAGGGCCAGACGGCAGACCCATCTTACCCCCCGGACTGAGACAAACAGCCATGGAAGAAGCACATGGGATAGGCCACGCAGGGGTCGCTCAAATGTTGAGGAACCTGAGTCATTGGTGGCACCCGTATATGAAAGACATGGCACAGTACCTGACTAAAACGTGTGAACAATGCACTCAGTTTAATGTTAAACCGACAATAAAGCCAGAACCAGGACGGTACCCTCTACAGACTAACCCAGGAAAGAAATCATCATAGACTACACTGACATGATTGAGACAGTCCGAGGGTATCGGTATGTACTAATGTGTGTTGATGCATATACGGGGTGGCCAGAAGCATGGCCAGCTAAAAGGAGGATAGTCAGACCGTGATTAAATGTCTGATTAACCATTACATCCCTAGACATGGGTTTCCTGAAAAAATCAGGTCGGACAATGGAACACATTTCAAGAACAAAGACCTTCAGCAGGTGGAGGCAATGCTGGGGCTAAAACATGGTTTCGGAACTGTGTATCATCCACAGTCACAAGGAAAGGTGGAAAGAATGAACCAAACGGTAAAAAACAAATTGGCAAAAATCTGTGCACAGACCAAACTCAATTGGGTAGACGCCTTACCACTAGCCCTCATGTCCATACGCAGTTCTGTAAACACAACAACGGGTTTTACTCCCCACGAGCTACAAACAGGGAAAGCATTCCCAGGATCAGGCTCTAAACTCCCTCTAACAACAGAAGAAGGCCAGATAATGACAAAAAGAGCATATTAAAACGAACTGCATAGTTTGGTCTCCCATTTCTCCAAACAGGTGCAGAGCCGACAACCGGAGGAAGGCGGACACACATCCCCGGAAGTTGGGTGGGTGTTACTGAGAGTGATCAAGAGAAAGTGGACGGAGCCCAGGTGGACAGGTCCGTTCCAGATCACCGAGAGAACAACGCACGCCGTCCGCCTTAAGGAAAAGGGGGACACCTGGTTTCATTGGAGCCAGTGCGCAGCAGCAGAGGAGCCACAACGCACCGTGGCTGAGATACAGAGAAATCTCCAAAAGCAGAACGCCGAGTCGGCTGACTCGGAGGAAGGTCCTGCCAACAAAGGGGCAGAATAATCCCCGGCAGTGACCAGAGGCTCCAGGGCAGTCTACCCCTGGGGTCTGAAGAACGAAGAGATCCGGATGGGAGGAGGTGAAATAGCGCTCCTCTCCTACATGTAGTGTGCCAAACTACCACCAAGAAGAACAGGGTCTCATTTTATGTTTCATTTTATAGTTCATTTTTTACTTTTAGGCACGCTAACAGAATAAGTATTAGGAAACCGTGTGTAATGAATAACTGTGTTGTGTTTACTCTTTTTCTGTGCTGGTTAGTTATCTTAGGAGCATTCGTCTGGGCCCTAATTAGACTAGCTCTCACCGGGAGCACACGCTTGTAAATTATCCGACTAGATGCCCATAGGAACAAGGAAAAAGGGAAACAGGTGTAGGGACAAAAAGTTGTACAAAAGAAAAGTACGATACCAATACCTAAAATCGCCTCATCCAGCAGTTAATTGGATATAGAAGTGCAGGAGAACTTGCATTTTGAAAGTCGTTAGTTTTAAATCCTTCACAAGGACGAAGGGTTTAAAACTATCTTGGAGTATCCCGGTCCAAGATTAGCAAGAAGAGGAAGTTTTTATTAACCAGGAGGCATAGCTTGAGTGAACTATATACTATTTTCTCTATTACATTAGGGCTATGAGGCTGACGCACATGCACGAAATTATATTCGCAGGATTGCTTGCTTTTACCATTGTATCGTTTATTTTCTGGTTTTACTGTGAGCTCCCCACCCAAAACTGTAACGGTAGTAAATATAAATAATTAGGTTATGAGTAGGTGGTGATTGGCTAATCACAACCTACTGGAACTCACAGTAAATGCCCAGCGTTGCTTATTTATGTTAAAGTGTTGAACTCTAAGAGAGTTCAAAAGGGGGAATTGTGGATTTTATTATATACTCGCAGCGCAGTATGATACTTAGATGAGAGACAGCTTAAGACACACACATGCAGAAGGCCCAAGACACTGTCACAGGAGAGTGCAAAGATGTGTGGATTATTTTTGCTATGATGCTATTGCAGGCTGCTAAACCAGACGTGCAGCATGAAGCAGTTCTTGTTTTCTTTCTCAAAAATAACTAACTGTCAGACGAGTCTGAGTGACGGTTCGGGGGAAAGGCAGCATCTGCAATTTACTAGAAATGATGATATGATTTGCATCTCTGTATGTGTCCTTTTTAGGATTTGCTTTGCAAACGTGTAAACCGCCCCTAGATGTGTAATAAAACGAGCCTGAAAACTGCGGAGAACCAGAACTCTTGGAGGCAGCTGCAGGAGCAGGTCACAGGATCTGTATTGGGCTGTAGGGTTCTCCCTTTTAAAAGGCGGAAACAGAATTCTGACTCTGTGTGATCATTCAGTCTTCTCTCCCTTTAGGAGCGTATAAGTTGAGGTCCTGAGGATTCGGGGTGACGAATCAGGTCACAACACTCTGTACAGCCACAGGAAGTCTGCATCTCTGAATGTCGCCAGATATGACTTATACCGAAAGTGCAAAACCCCCCCAGCACTGAAGACACTGCCTCCTACAGAGCGAAACGTGCACCTCCATGGATGGTGTGCCTATCTACAGATGCTGCTTTGGAAAGCAGCAGACCGCCCTGATCCACCAGCTGTGGAAATCACCAAGTTAGGATGGAACAAGAAGGAATGTGAGAAGGAAGGAGAGGAAGTCATCATGCCTGTCCTGGATGCAAGTCCCGTTGCTCCTCCTGCCCTGTTGGACATTATCAGCTGTAGCTGGGTTAAAGCCATGTACAACAACAAAGTGCAGGCCTTGCCTGTACCAGCTACTGCTTCTGCAATGGCTATAACAGTACATGTTGCAACTCGCTCAGACACTCACAGCAACAAGAGCAAGATGACAAAAATGTAGTCGAAGAAAAAGATGAAGACAGAGCAGATGATGATGTTGATGATGAATATATGGTTATATAGTGCAGAGTAGCAGAACTATAGGGTGCTACTGCTTGATGAAAGTTTTCTAGTTTTCTGCTCTGATAATTTTGGGTATACTTCTGTTTTAAATCTGTTCCAGGACTCTTGTGTTCTACCTGTAACTTGTATTACACTCCTTTCTCTATATTATTTAGCCATAGTCATAGTTTGATATGGTACTTGCCTTTGTTACCTCCAATGTCACCTCAGGGTGAAATGTTATGTGAATTAAAATGTACACATTCTGCATGATTTGGATAATTGTGTTCATAAATATCCTGCAATTTATTTTTACAGATTCAATGTCCTCTAAAACATCTAAATTGACTCAAAATTAATCAAAATCGGGAGTTGAAATATGGTTTAAACTGCCATTTTGAATTTTGAAAATGTCGGATGTATATATTTAATGTGATGTGATGCAGTCTAACATAAAACTAATGGCCAAACTATGAACTCAGTAGATGGCTATATGAATGACCTAAAGCTAAAATGAAAAATAAAAGAGGAAACCAAGATCTCTTAACATTTAAGCAATTTTTGCTGCCTTTTTTTATAATTCTGTCTATATTATACAGGGCTTTTGAGGTTTTTTGGGGTCTAAGGTTTTTTGGTGCTCTATTTTACACTTATTATTTGGAAGATATACTGGCCTGAGCACAAATTAACAAAATGAAGCTTATTCATTGGTCTTAAAAGGCCATTACCATGAAAGCTTTACTCAAGACATACATGTATATACATAACCCCCCACCCACCCACCCACCCACCCACACACACACACACACACACACACACACACACACACACATCATATATTTCCATACAGGCTTGAACGCCAGTAGTTCCACATTCTAGACGAGAACCTGGTAGAGCTCAGTTCAGAGCTGATTATGGCTAAAAAAATACCATTTCCAGAGTCAGATACCCTACACATATATCTGTATTAGGGCTGTCAAAGTTAACGCGTTAATAACGTGTTAACGCAATGTCCTCTTAACGCTGTTAATTCTTTTAACGCGCGATTAACGCTCAGTATATTACAAAAAAAAAAAAAAAAAAAAAAAAACGTGCATTGTATGATTTACAGCCGTCGGCGGCACCCATAGTCTTGATCAGGCATGGACTGGCCATCTGGCGTACCGGGCAATGCCCGGTGGGCCGACCCACATTTTTGGGCCGGGCTGTCATAATTTAATCAAAAAGGTATGTTATAAATCATTTTTATCGAACGCGACGGCCCATTGGTTAATTTTCTTGAAGGACATTGAGCTAATCCAATGAAATCTCTCAGCTCTCCTCTTTTTTTTTTTTTTTTTTTAATCTTTTCTAAGAGCACAATTTAGAGGGGACGGCCCATTGGTCCATCTTCAATATAGACAGTGGACTGAACCAATCAGGATATATCGTAAGAAAGCGGCCCCACCCCTCCCTGGCTGTCAGCTGCAACTTCTGCTAGTTTACTGTGTTGAGCGTGAGGAGTCGCAGCATGGAGCAACCAGAAAGTTGCGTGCTAAGAGAGTGAAGAATCTCACTGTGCTGCAAAATGTGCTAAAATCACAGACATGTTCGCTGGAGGGGCTGCTGTAGCCTCCACGTCCTCTGTGACAGCAGGTTGAAGGTGAAGACAGCAGCAGCAGCGGGCAGGAGAGGAGCAGCCAGAGATGCTGCTGACTGACAGGGACAGTGTAGTACAGCCGGTAAGCAGGTAGTAACGTTAGGATAATACAGGGACTGTGAGGTGATGGAGGTAACGTTAGCTATATTACATGTAGAGTTCTCAACGGGTCGGGCCGGCCTGACAACCCGACCGGACCCGCGGGTTCAGGCCGGCCTCGCGTGTGGTGTAGAGACAGTTCATGCTGGTGTGTCGGGCTGCGTCGGGTTCGGGCTTAAAAACCCGCGGGCCGGGTCGGGTTGTAATTTTCAGGCCCCTTGAAAACTCTACTTACATGAGAATGATGAGCAATGACGATTGATTAGTATCAATATTAATTGGTATTGCATACTTCACAAAATCTGGCAGCCACGACACCTTATTCTGATGAAATAGCAAACGGTCAAGGCTGAGAAGTGTTGATGAGCAGCAAGTGTCCATTTTAGGCTCCATCATGGCATTTTAGATATTTAGGTTAAAAGTGTGTTGAAAGGCTGCATAGTAGTTTGAATTTGTAGCAACCCTCTATGCTGTGGTTAAACATGTTTTAAAAAACAGATTTTAAAACTGCTAAATGATAAATAAAAGCTTTGCAGTTTAAGCATTAGTAAAGTAAGTGTAAAAAAAAAAGTATAAAAGTATTATTAGCAAAAGGCATGCCCACACTGAATAAGAGTAACACAGTGTTAAATGCTTTTAAGACAAGTTGCTTTGCATGAGTTCATAAAGCAGCCCTGTTTTTAGCCTGATACCAATGCATGTTATACCTTTTTAAAGGAGGGAGCACCTTTTAACCTGGAGAATTAGAATTGAGCTGCTATATCAGGGAAATTCAGAAAATACTTATTCTAGATGATTTCAATAAAAAGGGTAAAATAATCAATTGAACTACACAGAGCAGACAAAAGTGGTGGAGTTAACAATAGATGCTAAACGTCTGAGATTTAGGATGCTGATGATACATTATGCTTGAAGTAGAATATACCTAAGGAGGTAGAACTATGTGTTGAGTAAATGTACTTATTTGCTTTCCACAATGGTTATTTGACAGACTTCTAAAGACATAGTAATAGGATTGAAAGGGTTTGTGAGCGTTTTTCCAGTCAAGTCAGTAAACATATGCACACCTCACAATAATTAGAGTTGGGTTTGGGATAATAGTAAAATACATTCCTTTGGGGAACACATACATAAATTACTAGTCGGATGTGCTCCGCTAATTATGAGGGGCCGGTCTGAGCCAAAAATGCCAGGGCTGATTTTTTGTCCCAGTCCAGCCCTGGTCTTGATACAGAGGGTGGCAGAAGAAGAAGAAAGGGAATCAGAAGAAGAAGAAGCAGGGCTGGCGGTTCGTTAAAAACACGGCGGACTGAAAAGCAGCACTCGCTGCAAACTCCTCATCTCTGCTGTCACTCACGGTGGCGGACATTTGTTTCTCCATCGCCCTGATCATTTTGCGGGACACTCTCTGGTGGCGTGCCCGTTTGCTGATAACTCATCCCCGCATGTTTATCTCAGGCTCCTCGATAGCCTTCTTCCTCCCTCCAGCAGGCAGCCTGGCCCTGCTGCTGTCCTCCTCGGACAGACGCTGAAGCTCCGTTTCTCTCACTCTCTTGGAGTCGACAGAGAAACGTTTAGCGGCTGCTTCTCCCGAGTTTTCCTCTGAATATATCACGACAAAAAGTTTGAATTTCAAGTCATACTTTTTATTGTTTTGCTGCACCGGAGCCATGGCGATCATCAGTGTGATACTGACTGACAGAAAGTAGCACACTGCGTGAAAAAGGCAAAGAAGAAAAACGTGCAGTGTCAGTGGACACCACTTGCAAGCCAAACACACGGCAGATGCAGAGAGCCCGTCGCCCCCCCTCGCCAAAAGCAGACAACCCTGGATTTATTTTCCTGCATGATTTGAAGTGCTGAATAAACATTTTCATAATGCAAGCATATTTGACCTTTCTTATGTTGTTAAAAGTATTAAGAACATGAAAAAATACATTAAGGTACATTTAGAACAGAAAAAAATGTGGCAAAAAAATTGGGATTAATTTGCGATTAATCGCAAGTTAAGTATGGACAAAATGCGATTAATCGTGATTAAAAAAATTGATCGTTTGACAGCCCTAATCTATATATAAAATTCCTTATTACAGCAGAGCAAGTGGGTATACCAACATTAAAAAACATTTGGCTAGCACTGCAGCTTCTACGAGCTTTTAACAGCAGCCTCATACTGTCATTGTAGGCCACAAGTCTCTGCATGCTTCCTTTTTTATAGCACCGCCACAGGTGGGCAGTGTATAAAGGGGTACAGAAAGCTTTAAACAGGGAGGTCTTCACAGGCACTGAACACATACTGAATTTACGCACCAAGGTAATGAATTTTTTTTTTTTCTCTAAACAATTTTACTGAACAATTTGAATGTACACAACTACAAGGTATACAATAATAATCGAGAATTGGTGACATACATAATAAATAAATCAAGGATAGAGTACAAATAAAGAAGTAAAACAAAAATAAGTACATAAATAAATAATAAATATAGCCGCAAGCGGCAATCCGCGGGTTCTAACCTCTTTTGCCCCAAACCGGCCACCCTGACCCTCATCAACCGCAGTCGATGACATCAGCCACCGTGTTCCTCAAAGATCTGTGCAACACACAGGCATGATAAGCCCCAGATTTCTTCAAATTGGGTTTTCGGCTACATGCTAATGGCATTTATAGCACCCCCTATAGGCTGAGCTCAACATGCTGTGTTAGGCAGATTCCCAGTCCTGTTTCGAACCTACGCATCAAGTTTTGTGATGATAGGACAAAGGGTGTGGGAATTATGGCCAATAATTCCTAAGCCCCGCCCATTGCGACAATACATTGGTCCGTGGCAGCCATGTTTTTTGACCAATCTGGTTCATTTATAGTAGAAATATGTCTTTTCATTCCCCGAAGCCGTAAAACAAATTTGGTGTTGATAGAGTCAATCTTTCAAAAGTTCTATTCATTTTACTGTTTTTAACATCATGCAAATTAGCAAAAAATCTTTAATAGCGGCTTTCTTAGTGCAATAGGCTTTTTGTAGAGGACTGTCAGGAGGACATGTTTGAAAAATGTCAAGTCAATAGCACTTATGGCTTGGTGGGGAGAGCCTTTCGAAGTTCACACCGCATGTCATAGCGCCCCCATCTGACGGATCGGGGTGAAATTTTTGGAGCAGCATGTGGGCGTCATTTATACTCAACGTACCAAGTTTCGTGTCTCTGGGTACTTCCAGCTTGCTATAAATGAATAAAATGCAAACAATGATGGTTAATGACGAATAGGCCACGCCCACTTTCACCAATCAACATGGCACTCAAGATATCAGTTAATACTCGCCCCTAGAACATGCTTGCCAAATTTGGTGGAATTCCATCCAATGGTCTTTGAGATACACATGTGTAGCATTTATAGCGCCCCCTATAGGTTGAGCTCAACATGCTTTGGTAGGCAGATTCCCAGTACAGTTGTGAACCTACCCACCAAGTTTTGTGATGATAGGGCAAAGGGCGTGGGAGTTATGGCCAATTATGTCTAAGCCCCGCCCATTGCGACAATACATTGGTTCGTGGCGGCCATGCTTTTTGTGATGTTATGGCAAAGGGTGTGGGAGTTATGTTCAATAATTTCTAAGCCCTGCCCATTGTGAAGATACATTGGTCCGTAGCGGCCATGTTTTTTGACCAAGCTGGCTGATTTATAGTAGAAATGTGTCTTTTCATGCCCCTAAACCGTATACCAAATCTGGTGTTGATAGAGTCAATCTTTCAAAAGTTCTATTCATTTTACTGTTTTTAACATTATGCAAATTAGCAAAAAATCTGTAACAGCGGCTTTCATGGTGCGTAGGGTTTTTTGTAGAGGGCTATCAGGAGGGCGTGTCTGAAAAATTTCAAGTCAGTAGCACTTATGGCTTCGCAGGGAGAGCCTTTCGAAGTTCACACCCTGTGTTATAGCGCCCCCATCTGACGGATTCGCATCAAATTTTTGGAGCAGCATTTGGACGTCATTTATACTCAACGTACCAAGTTTCGTGTCTCTGGGTCCTTCCAGCTTGCCATAAATTGATAAAACGCAAACAATGATGGTTAATGACGAATAGGCCACGCCCACTTTCACCTATCAACATGGCACTCAAGATATAAGTTAATACTCGCCCCTAGAGCATGCATACCAAATTTGATGGAATTCTGTCAAATGGTCTCTGAGATACGCATGTGTAGCATTTATAGCGCCCCCTATAGGTTGAGCTCAACATGCTTTGGTTGGCAGATTCCCAGTACAGTTGTGAACCTACCCACCAAGTTTTGTGATGATAGGGCAAAGGGCGTGGGAGCTATGGCCAATTATGTCTAAGCCCCGCCCATTGCGACAATACATTGGTCCGTGGCGGCCATGCTTTTTGACGAATCTGGCTCATTTATAGTAGAAATATGTCTGTCCATTCCCCGAAGCCGTATACCAAATTTGGTGTTGATAGAGTCAATCTTTCAAAAGTTCTATTCATTTTACTGTTTTTCACATTATGCTAATTAGCAAAAAATCTAAGTAGGCGGAGCTTCATGGTCCAAGAGGCTTTTTTGTAGAGCACATGGAGCTGGACTTGTGTGTCAAATTTCAAGTCAATTAGACGTACGGTGTGAGGGGCGTGGCCTTCCCAAAAACGCATTTTCAAGCCTTCGTTACAGCGCCACCATCTGGCTGACTGGGCTCATATTTTAATAAAAGTTGATGCAAATCATTTCCAATCATTGGGCCAAGTTTCAAGTTTCTGGCCCATTCCAGCTCACGGGAATTTGAGCTCAAGCGGCAGACAACAAATAATAAATATAGCGGCAAGCGGCAATCCGCGGGTTCTAACCTCTTTTGCTCCAAACCAGCCACCCTGACCCTCATCCCCCGTGGTTGATGACATCTGCCGCCGTGTCCCTCAAAGATCTGTGCAACACATAGGCATGATAAGGCCCAGATTTCTCCAAATTGGGTTTTCAGCGACATGCTAATGGCATTTATAGAGCCCCCTACAGGTTGAGCTCAAGATGCTTTGGTAGACAGATTCCCAGTACAGGTGTGAACCTACCCACCAAGTTTTGTGATGATATGGCAAAGGGTGTGGGAGTTATGTTCAATAATTTCTAAGCCCCGCCCATTGTGAAGATACATTGGTCCGTAGCGGCCATGTTTTTTGACCAAGCTGGCTGATTTATAGTAGAAATGTGTCTTTTCGTGCCCCTAAACCGTATACCAAATCTGGTGTTGATAGAGTCAATCTTTCAAAAGTTCTATTCATTTTACTGTTTTTAACATTATGCAAATTAGCAAAAAATCTGTAACAGCGGCTTTCATGGTGCGTAGGGTTTTTTGTAGAGGGCCATCAGGAGGGCGTGTCTGAAAAATTTCAAGTCAGTAGCACTTATGGCTTCGCAGGGAGAGCCTTTCGAAGTTCACACCCTGTGTTATAGCGCCCCCATCTGACGGATTCGCATCAAATTTTTGGAGCAGCATTTGGACGGCATTTATACTCAACGTACCAAGTTTCGTGTCTCTGGGTCCTTCCAGCTTGCCATAAATTGATAAAACGCAAACAATGATGGTTAATGACGAATAGGCCACGCCCACTTTCACCTATCAACATGGCACTCAAGATATAAGTTAATACTCGCCCCTAGAGCATGCATACCAAATTTGATGGAATTCTGTCAAATGGTCTCTGAGATACGCATGTGTAGCATTTATAGCGCCCCCTATAGGTTGAGATCAACAAGCTTTGGTAGACAGAGTCCCAGTACAGTTGTGAACCTACCCACCAAGTTTTGTGATGATAGGTCAAAGGGTGTGGGAGTTATGGCCAATCATTTTTAAGCCCCGCCCATTGCAAAGATACATTGGTCCGTGGCGGACATGTTTTTTGACCAATCGGGCTCATTTATAGTAGAAATATGTCTTTTCATCGCCCGAAGCCATATACCAAATTTGGTGTTGATAGAGTCAATCTTTCAAAAGTTCTATTCATTTTACTGTTTTTCACATTATGCTAATTAGCAAAAAATCTAAGTAGGCGGAGCTTCATGGTCCAAGAGGCTTTTTTGTAGAGCACATGGAGCTGGACTTGTGTGTCAAATTTCAAGTCAATTAGACGTACGGTGTGAGGGGCGTGGCCTTCCCAAAAACGCATTTTCAAGCCTTCGTTACAGCGCCACCATCTGGCTGACTGGGCTCATGTTTTAATAAAAGTTGATGCACATCATTTCCAATCATTGGGCCAAGTTTCAAGTTTCTGGCCCATTCCAGCTCACGGGAATTTGAGCTCAAGCGGCAGACAACAAATAAAAATAATAAACCGGCACAATCTTAGAAGGGTTTACCCCTTCGCGGTTAGAACCCTAATAATAAACCGGCACAATCTTAGAAGGGTTCTACCCCTTCGGGGTTAGAACCCTAATAATAATAATAAACCGGCACAATCTTAGAAGGGTTCTACCCCTTCGGGGTTAGAACCCTAATAATAAATAAACTGATAGTTCAGACAGTGGCTTAAGGGAAAAACTTTTCATAGTGACTCAGTAAGGTATTACTTTTTTTGTTATTTAACAAAATCAGAGATTTAAGCAAAAAGCTCAGTTCCAGGAGAAAAGGAGCAAATTTAGGTAGTGATTTTGCAAATTTTTGCATATAGAATAACAAAGTTCATCATGTGTTCAAGAGCATTATCCTCTGGGTTAACATAGTAGCAAATAACATGTTTAAGGGTAAGAGAATGGACAGAGTTAGCAGCATCAAAAAAATGAGATTCAACATCACTCCAGAACTTTTTAGATATATCATAATAAAAAACAGATGTGAAGGCTTCATTTGTTTTTGCCTCCATGCTTAGCATGTTGATGACGCATGCGGCGGTGCGACTCTGTGGTGGCTGGTGTTGCCTGTGTTATGTCTGTTCAGGACGAATTAATCTGTGCTTGTTTGATAATGCCTCACTGCATGTTCAGTATGCAGCTGTTTCTGTCTGAAATAGTTAAGTCTCGTTTTGATCGAAAGTAAGGCTCGATGGCAATCTGGCACTCTCTCGAACGAATTTAACTGTGAGAGAGCGCCGGTCACAGACGCCAGAATGAATAACGTTCATCAGGCAGAATGCAGTACGTCCAGAGTTCATGAACGATCATGAACGATCGTTCACTGAACGCGTTCAGGCACAACACTGATACTCACCTCTTTTTTCACAAATTTAACAGTACTCCTGCAGACCTGAAAACACACTTTAATGTGTAAAATCAGTGGAGTTACCCTTAAATTGGTGTATTAGCTTGGCATGTTTTACTGACAATGACATGTACAACTAGACAATTCCCCGCCGGGGAATCGCGAGAGTGGGCTGTGTGCTTTGCCCCGTGACGAACAAAAACTACAAAAGCTAAAGCAAAAGTTGAATCCCACGTTGATAAATTGGACTTTTATCTACATTTTAAAGTTTGAATGGTGCGTCTCGGTCAAAGTATGCCAGAGATGTCAATGTTTGAACTCTTCCTTTCGATCTTTTCACCTGGTCTCATTCACTTTGTGTGTGTGTGTTTGTGTGCATGTGAGTGTGTGTGTGTGTGTGTGTGCGTGTCTCTCTGTGTCTGTGTGTCTGCAACTTTTTGATCTCATCCCATTCATTCCTTATGGGAAAGTTTATGCAGGTTTTCGCAACTTACTTCGCGAATACATGAACGTTCTAGAAAACTGATTAATAATCTGTGTGTGTCCGTCTGTATGTGTGTGTGTGTGTGTGTGTGTGTGTGTGTATTTGTGTGTCTGCGACTTTTTTGACCTCGTCTCATTCATTCCTTATGGGAAAGCTTATGCAGGTTTTCGCGAAAACATGAACGTTCTGGAAAACTGATTAATAATCTGTGTGTGTCCGTCTGTGTGTGTCCGTCTGTGTGTGTGTGTGTGTGTGTGTGTGTGTGTGTGTGTATTTGTGTGTCTGCGACTTTTTTGACCTCGTCCCATTCATTCCTCATGGGAAAGTTTACGAAGGTTTTCGCGACTTACGTCGCGAAAACATGAATATTCTCTGTCTGTCTGTGTGTGTGTGTCTGCATGTGAGCGTGTGTGTGTGTGTGCATGTGTGTCTGTCTGTCTGTCACTCTCTCTGTTGGCCCAGCTGATCTCGGTTGCTAGGTGACGGTTGGTGAGGGCCCGTAGCAACGGCTGTCCCAGGCTGATTTGAGACTGATTTCTGCCTCAAATCTAGGACGTCAAACTAGTGCTATTTAGTCAAAATCATACATGATATCGGCAATTTTTTTTCACGATCGAGCCAGAAAGGCCTTAAGGAAGACACTCATGAAGTTTTGTCGTCCTAGCTTCAGGAATGTGGAAATACAACGAGTTTAAAAAAGGTGCAGTTTGGAAAATCCTCCTCCCGATTTACATTGGAGTGAATGGGACTGTTGAGAGCTACTCTTGTCGGTTAGAGACAGTTAATTCAAAAACCGTAAATCCTACCGATAAAGTAGACACATTGAGAGAAAGAAGACACGTGTGGCTACAACTCTGGAAAATATCACTGTTTTTGAGTGACATTTGTGGCCGGGATCATGATGTAAACAGAAAATAGCAGAGGAAAATTTTGAGTTTCTGCCACTGTGTCAGTTGGCTCTCTCACTCTGCTGCACGAACATTCCGCCATACACACTCATTGAAAACCCTGAATTCTTCCAAAATCACTCACCGTCATTAAAGAAGCATTTCACCGGTGGGAACATTGATCTTTATTGAAAGAGGGTCATATTTGTAGTCAAAATGTAACATCATTTTTGAATTTTGTGCTTATTTGACTGAGAAAAGGCAGAAAGTGACTTTAGGGCGCATTTGTATGAAAGACAACAACTCCCACAATGCACCACAATGCACAGCTCTGCAAGCCACTCCCACTAATCCGGCACACCACACATATCTCCGTCCGCTGTAGATATTTCGTCGCGAAGAAACTGGCATCTCTGGGATTCACTGCAGCAGACAGAGTCCAGTTCGGTGTCCATAGGCGCACAGCGAGAGCACCGGTGGCACCGCCAGTCCGCCCCTGCTCGAGCCAGTCCGGGCTCCTCGTCCGGGACAGGCAGGTCTTCTGCCGCGGCTGCAGCAGCCGCCGCAGCCGAGGCAGAAGACCTGCCGCCTCCATCTCCCTCAGCTGCTCGTCGCTGTATTGTGGCTCGTACAGGTAGCCGCGAACATCTGACTCGAGCATCACGGTCTCGAAATCACTCTCTTCGTTGTCTGAAATATCATATTGCATATCATCTGCCATCGTGGGTCAAACCTGGCTCCACAGCGTCTGTTCGCTTAGCGGCCAACAAAGATGGCAGCTATGTATTTTCGTTCTGCAAGTGAAGTCCCGCCCATTGGTCTGTGATAGGTCTGTAGCGTGAGTGGGTCCCACCTCTAGCCCCCACCCTTGGAAAAATGAGCGAAGCGTTTGTAGTCTTCCCTCTCAACACAGATATAGGACTTCCTGCTTTCAATGACGTAAAATGACGATTTTTACATCATTGAAAGCAGGAAGTCCAACACTGGAATCTCTAGTTCTCCTGTCTCAGGGCAAACTGAGGGAATGATGCACGACCATTCAAAAACATGACTGTTTTCCTGAAGATACAAAGCTCAATGCAAATCGGTGAAGTGTCCCTTTAAGGGGTCAGAGTTTAAAAACTATACATTGTAGGAAAAAAGTTCAAATACAACTCAAATAGACAAGACTTGTGTCTACAGTTTAAAGTTTGAATGGTGTTTCTAGGTGAACGTATGCCAGAGCAGGAGATGTTTGAAAAACATCGCAGATTTGCGACTTTTTTGACCTCGTCCCATTCATTCCTTATGGGAAATTTTTCGCAGTTTTTCGCGTCTTACGACGCGAAAAATGTATATTATGGTGATAAAAATAATAGCATACCGAGTCAGATCGAGCCGCACGTTTTGATATATAATTAGTTTGTATGCGACCAACGGTGTGGGACAGAAAAAAGGAAGGAGGATGAAAAATAATAAGAAGACGCGCGCACAGCCCACTATGGACACCTATAGCTTTGCTATAGAGGTGTCCATAGTGGGCTGGCGAGCACAGCCCACTAATTAGTGCAGGAGCCTCAATGTTATAAAGTCAAATGTTATTTGTTACAAAGGTAATACTGATGAAGTAAACAAATATATTACTTGCTAATGTTAACAATGTCATTATTTGTATGAAACACCTTGGAATGCATTTCACTTAGACCTCTCTTAATAGTGCTTTCAACATCTTCAAAATCATTTTGATGGTGAAGTGTCTTGTAATAGGGTGAATGGTGTCTCCGCATCACTTGTTTCTGCACTATGGAACTTCAGTGAGAGGGTACAATCTGCCGTTACAGACATGTTTATTTCAAGATACAAGTTTGCAAGACATAACACTGTCACAAAGTAATGAGTTTTGTTTGTATTTAGCACCTGCATTACTTCTGTCAACGACAGTGGTGCACTTAGAAACTGTGGGGAGTGCCAAATCGCACAAAAAGCCCATTTCTACATAATGTTGCTTTCTTTATTTTCTATTTATCCAACAGCCACGTTCAGTTGCATAAATCCTCAATCGCCTGGTCCACATCAAGAGGAACAAGAGCAGGAGGTATTAGGTAAGCCCACTACACACACACGCCCTTGTTTTGAAACTGAATAGTTACTTGCAGTGTGCCATAACTTCATCTTAAAATGCTATGACTAAAGGAGCCACACACATGAAAAACAGCCCTGAAGAACAGACAAATCTAATAAAACCTTCAGCTTAATAACTCTGCAGCTAGTTGTACAAGATACATATGTATGTACTCTATGTAATATATTTATTTATCCTCAAGTTTATCCTTCTAATAAACTTGCATCAATGTGTATTTTATTGCATTTTCTCTTCAGTAATCATAATCCCTGCACTGTTATACCTTACTTTTAATCACCTTGCACTGTTGGACTGACAGTTACTGTGTATGTTGTTGAAAATGCTGTATCACACCGGTCTGCTTTGGTACTCGTCAATACATTTACCTTCAGTTTGCATTGTGTCTTCCAGAGTAATGGTAATTCTTGCAGTGTTTACAGTTAAACTACCTCCATTTGCCCACATGATGACACTATGATGATAACAGATCTCTGCAGCAGTTCTGGTATCACTTCTTACTCTTATTTTCTTGTCTTATCTAATCTAATCTATCAATCTATCCATGTTAACAGGGCATTTATTTCTTCCCTGAAATCCTTGAAAGAAGTGAATCATTTCAGGGGGAGAATGAGCCTCTCTATAGTACATCTAAACAGAGATGTGCAACTACATGTTAACGGTAGGGAAAATAGGCCAACACCAAAATCTGTGAATGGTGTAGTTATTTAAAAGGAAGCCACACCAGTTGTAATAAACAAATGCACAAATCACACCACAAAACAACACACAAAAACACCTTCTCACATGACACAATCACCACTGAATTTTGACTGCATCACAAAATACTACAGCAGACTGAATTGCTGGAACTGTCTCAGAATAGACAAATACAAGAGAAAGTGGTGACTGTGTGCAAGATTCACACAGTGACACTCCTGACACCAAGCTGCTAGGAGCCAAAGTTCAGTGAAAACTAAATCAAGGTCAAAGGTCAGACTGAGTCATCAAAGCAAAACACTGCCTATTATGGCAAACCTCATTCTAACTGGAAAGTCACAAGCAGTCATACAGTCAAACATCACCAACTCAAGGTGCTCTTGAGAAGAAACAGACCTGCAGTGTGGTTTGGGGTAGGTGCCACCAACCTAAAAGAAAATTTCATCCCTAATCCACCACATATCATATTTTTTAACATTGAACATCTTAGCTGACCATCGCTCAGCAGAGCCACTCCCTGTATCTCTTTTTTGGGACCCATGGTCTGATGTAATTCTCCCAGCTGCATCCTGACCGCCAGCTGTTGGTCAGTGGAATTCTGCAGTCTATTTCAGAGTGCCGAGCCCACACTGGTACCACAGCACGGCGGCAGGCTTCCATGCACTCTGAATAAAAAACTGATTTATGTGACTGATGATGCCAGCATGTCCTATGGAAACCCATGTAAGTAAAACAGTGCTAAATTAATATTGTAAAAGGAACAGTTAATCCACAAATGAAAATGCAGTCATTATCTACTCAACCGCATGCCAATGGGTGACATTTCGTAGTCGTTAAAACATTTCTGAGGCTCTACAGCGAAAAAGTATTGCAGTATTCTCCTAAACAACTGAAATAGATCAAGACTTGTTCTGAAATGCAAAAAGCAAAACAAAACAGAAAACAACGACACAGCTCAATACAGCTCAATACAGCTCATCTGGTGAAATCCAACTATGCCGACAGCCCAGATAACCCACATTAAGGAAAGGAGTTATTTGGTGTAGTCTATTACTCTCTTGCAATTTAACACAAAGTAGTTTCCACATCTTAACATGATATCTAGTCATACTGACATCAGGCTACAGCCTCCACAAATACCATACGTTCTAACTAGTGATGGTAGGCTCCGTTAAATTAGCTAACATCAATGTTTACGTTAGCTTGTGTCGGCGATGCTTGGTGAGCTGGTGCTAACTGGATGCTTTCGGTTCAGATGTTGAATCATTGTTGACATGCTGTTGTGGTACGCCGGTTTTGTTCTGCAGTAGACACATTGCACTTTGTTATCTTCTCTATTAAGTGTGAAATGATCCCAAACTTTGGACATTCTCTGACTTTTATAGACGGCTTCTTGGCTCTCCGCCATCGCGCTAATTTAATCCTGAATGTAGCGGGTCGTGTCCGCAATGACAATCCATGTGGAAAAATGATCCCTGAGCTAAGCAGGCCACATAACGTGGGTGATAGGAATTAAACAAAGCCTCGAGGCAGAGATTTTGCCTCGATCATTTTTAGTAATCAAATTATTCGAGTTACTTGAGTAATCATTGCGGCCCTAATCTACTTAAGTTGTTATTATGCAGCCTCCGTTAATGAAGGAGGAGGCGTCATAGTTCCCACTACACCTTAACATGGGCACAGTCTTTCATCCCCCAAACAAAAACACATTCGGGCACCGCAGATAGTGTTAGCCCCGGGCCTGATAGCAGGCCTGCTAGCCTTAGCACTAGCTCAGTCTCGTCGGCAGCTGCTGTGGAGTTTGTCCCTGCTTGGTCGTGGCGTGGAAGAGGGCGCAGGAGCAGGTCACCGGTTGTGTGGGGTGGTCAGCAGTCACCCCTCCCGACTGCTAACCAGTTTTCTGTCCTTGCTAGCCCAGTTGCTAGCCCGGCTGGCTCGCGTGACTCCCCAGCCCCGGCCGACGGAGCTAAACTCCACACGCTAGTGATAGGGGACTCCATTACCCGCAACGTTAAGCTAGCGTCGTCAGCCACTGTTTACTGTTTACATGGGGCCAGAGCGTCCGACATAGAGGCTAATCTTAGGGTGCTGGCATCACGCAGGGTTAAACAGGGAACTCAGGCACACAGTAGTGTTGTGTCGGTCGCGAACGTGTCGTTCGAAAGAACGAATCTTTTAAGTGAACGAAGTGAACGGAATCACTTCAGGAACTGATTCGTTCCTTTCTCAGTTCAGTTGAGCTCAGCCGCAAGCATGCCGGCCGGTAGTGGAACTGCCGCGAATCACTGTGTGATTCGTTCCTGATTCGCGAACCTACTGCATACAGAGAACTGTCTGAGGACGTGATTCTCGTTCACGTACTGTGCTAAAAGGAGCGCTGTGTCACTCACTCACTCACTCACTCAATCACTCACACAGGGCAGAGGAGTTGATTCTTGTTCAGTAACTGTACTGCTAAAACTAGCGCTGTGTTGCTAACATCCGTGTAGCATCATGTTAAGTGATTTTACTGCACAGTAAAAGTCACTCACGTTCACGAACGTGATTCTCAGACCTGCTGAGGACATGAATCACGTTCGCGAACGTGATTCTAAGCAGGACGTGAATCACGTTCGCGCGGTCATTCACGTTCGCGAACGTGATTCATGTTCATGGTGATTCACGTTCACGGTGATTCAGTGACAGCTGCGCGAACGTGATTCACGTCCTCAGCAGGTCGTTCGCGAACGACTGATTCACTCATGATTCGCGTCGCTGGGGACGTGAATCTCGTTCACGTACTGTGCTGAAAATGGCGCTGTGCCACTCACTCACTCACTCACTCACTCACTCACTCAGGGCAGAGGAGGTGATTCTCGTTCAGTAACCGTACTGCTAAAACTAGCGCTGTGTTGCTAGTATCCGTGTAGCTTCATGTTAAGTGATTTTACTGTGCACAGAGGACACTTTCACCGTGTAATAGTTTTAGTGCATGTATACCACTCAAAGCAGCGCTGCCTCTCCCGCGAATGATTGTGTACAGTAGTCCGTGAACGCACCGTCCCTCAGTAAGTGAACGTGAACCTCAGGGCTGAATCATGAACTGAATGACGGATCGTTTGGCTGTTTATCAGTTCAGGGAGTTGGAGAGCACTGAACGATTCGGTGAACGAATCTTTTGAACAAATCATTTTAACGAACTGATTCTAGAGATTCAGTACAGTAAAAAGAACTGCCATTCCCATCACTAGCACACAGCACCACACGCTACAGCAACATTGTAATTCATGCCGGCGCCAACAATATTCGTCAGAAGCAGTCTGAGATTACAAAAGATAGCCTAGCCAGGACTTTTCAGGCTGCAAGAAAGATGTGTCGGCATCTATTAATTGTCTCTGGTCCCTTACCCCAGCGGGGTAATGATGAGACGTACAGTAGGCTTACAGCTATGAACCGTTGGCTGGTGCGTCACTGTAGGGAGCAGGGATACAGGTTCGTGGATAACTGGCCCTCCTTCTGGGGTCGCCCCCACCTGCTGAGAGCAGACGGCCTTCATCCTACTGGAGTCGGCGCTGCTGTTTTGTCTAGCAATATAGACAGGTGTTTGAAGCAGGTTTGACACAAGGGATGTAACACTCAGCAGGTCGCAGGTCTCTAGAGAGCCTGCTAGTGTTATTGTCAGTGGTGGTATGGAGTCTACTAGCCTAGTTAACATGGTTGGTCAGGGACATGGCACTGAGTGCCAGACTGATAGCTTAGTTCATAACATTGAGACTGTCACCTTCCCTCGCCACTTCGTCATTGAATCACCCTCTAAATATGTAAATCATAACAATCTAATTTTGATCTCCACCTCTGACGGTGGGGAAATGTCTCAGCAAGCACCTTACACAGTCTTACATAATAAAATACCAAAGCTAATCACTACTGCATCCCGGCATCCCTACCTGCACAGGCAGCCAAAACCTACTACTACTAAAAGGTACCTTGTTCCAATTCCTAAACTATCTACCATAAGCTCCACCGAACGGCCGGTCACTGGAAACTGCTCCAATGAGCTTAAAACCCTCAAATTTGGTTTTATCAATATTAGATCACTCTCGACCAAAGCCTTACTGATTAATAATTTGATCACTGAGCATAAGCTGGACATGATTGGCTTATGTGAAACATGGCTGAAACCTAATACCTTTCTGCCATTAAATGAAGCCTCTCCTCCTGACTATAACTATGCCCATGTTGCTCGGGCCTCTAAACAGGGGGAGGTGTTGCTCTGATCTACAAATCTATTCTCAGCCTAAACTCCAACCAGGATATTAAATTTACCTCATTTGAGGCTCTGGTGTTAAAACCATCCTCATCAAATAGTAACAGCCTTGTCCAGGGAACAGGCTTTCACCTGGTTGTACTGTACAGACCTCCAGGGCCTTACTCCCAATTCCTAGAGGAATTTGGTGAATTTATTGCAGATCTTGTGACTCGCTCAGATAAAATCCTAATCATTGGGGATTTCAATATCCACTTAAATAAGCCCTCTGACCCCCTAGGGAAAGCTTTTTTGAGACTTCTTGATATTTCCAATCTTATTCAGCTTGTCCATGAACCCACTCATTCCAGTGGAAACACTCTGGATTTGATAATTTCCCATGGACTTGACGTGTCAGCCCTGAACGTGGCTTCTGTCTCCTCTGCTGTGTCGGACCACTTTCTCATTACATTTGAAGCGTCATTAGCCTGTCCCTATGTCAATGACACAAATGTTTTTACTTCTCGTCATATCAGCCCGGCAATCACAGCGATGCTCCGTGATAAAGTTCCCGGTGTCCTGGCTCCTTTTGTGACTGCGACAAAACCTGTGGAAAGCCTCACGAATGAAGTGAATTCAGTACTTGTTTCGCTCCTCGATTCTGTGGCACCGGTCTCTACCAGGACAAGACGACCAAAGAAATCTACTCCCTGGTTCACTGAAGAAACTCAAGCAGGCCTGCAGGAAAATGGAACGAGCATGGCGTAAATCTAAATTGGACGTTTTCTATCTTGCCTGGCATGATAGTGTACTAAACTATAAGCGTGCTCTGAATACTGCTAGAACAGAATATTTCTCCAGCCTAATAAACAATAATAAACACAATCCTAGATTTCTCTTTAACACCGTGGCTAAACTTACTCAAAAACCTCAGTCGGTGAGCTGTGCACCCTTCAATGCAAATGATTTCTTAGATTTCTTTTGCAATAAAATCGATGAGATCAGAATTAAAATTAATTCATCATCTCCGGCTTCCTCCTCAAAGTTTGTTAAAAAATATCCTGCTGTCGATTCTCAGTTAGTCTCAGCTCTAAACACTTTTGAAAATATCTCCCTTGAGATATTGTCCAAAATTGTCTCATCCTCAAAACCAACTACTTACGTCCTGGACCCCTTTCCGGCAAAACTGTTTAAAGAACTATGGCCAGCACTGGGACCGACAATGTTAAACATTGTCAACACATCTCTTATGACTGGTGATGTCCCTTCCAGTTTTAAGTCTGCTGTGGTTAAGCCTCTACTTAAGAAACCACACCTCGACCCAGGATCACTAAATAACTATCGACCAGTATCCAACCTTCCCTTCTTCTCTAAAATCTTAGAAAGCGCCGTGTCCCAACAACTTTCAGGCTACCTACTCCATAATAATCTCCTGGAACCATTTCAGTCAGCCTTCAGAACCTGTCACTCCACCGAAACCGCCCTTACTAAAGTGGTAAATGACATTTTGCTTAACTTAGACTCTAACTCGACCTCAGTGCTCATGTTACTGGATCTCAGCGCTGCATTTGATACTATAGATCATGGCATACTGTCATACCGACTTGAAAGTCAATTTGGCATCTCTGGCCTGGCCCTAGCCTGGCTAAAATCGTACCTGTCCGAAAGAACACGAAAGAACGTACGGCAGAAAATAGTGCGTATGACCATTTCCACGCAAACTTCGGCATTTATCAATTTGGACGTGAGCGGAAACTACGATCAGATCTCACGTCAGGTCTGAGCTCGTGTACGCAAATTTGAGTGTGTGGATTTGCGGTGCAGCACAGCGAAATCTGGCTGAGTCTGAAAATGATTATTAAACAAATAATAAACAGATCAAAGCAGATTATTTTTTTACGTTTTTACTGATACCACTTTTTTGTAAAGTATAATATGTAAATAGCCTAACATGACAACTAGTTAACGGAATACCTAATAACCCCGCTGGCAAACCTACTACAGAGCAGGAACGCAGATTCAATAGTGCGCACACACGCACACGGGTCACAGTGGAGCTGCTTCGGGGTGCTGAAGGGCAGGTGGCTCCGTCTCGGACCAGCAGGGGGAACTCTGCTGTATACCCCAGAGAAAGTGTGCCATATTATTTTGGCCTCTTCAGTTTTGCACACCATTGCATTAGTGAATGGAGCCTCTGATGTGCCGGCGCTGCCGGGATGCCGATCTCCATCTCGGAAAAGTTTCTCTTCTTGCCAGTGTTTCTTCTCTCAATGTTTGACCTCAGTGGGCGAGGCCTCCGATCCACGAATATTTAAGGGCGTAACATGTTAATGACGATCGAATTCAGCTGCCGCATTTATCAAGACCCGATCATTCGTACGCTGACGAATTGGTCAGATACGAATGTTTCATAAATCACATGTGTGTCCTGTCGTAAGACCAATTCTGCGCTCAGATGTGCACCCGTTTTCACGCAAGATTGATAAATGAGGGCCAATGTGTTTCCTACAATGACACTTCATCAATTTTTAGTGCTGTGAAGTATGGAGTTCCCCAGGGTTCTGTTCTGGGCCCTTTGCTTTTCTCTTTGTATATTTCACCTCTCGGCCAAATTATTCGGAGCTATGGAATACATTTCCACTGCTATGCGGACGACACTCAGCTGTATGTCCCCCTAAAAGCTGACGACAAATCTCAAATCAGGAAACTAGAGACCTGCCTATGTGCAGTGAAGAAGTGGATGTCTGAAAACTTCCTGCTCCTAAATTCGGAAAAAACTGAGATGCTGGTCATCACTCCAGCCAGCCAGAGACACCATGTTGATCAGGTGACTGTAACTCTGGACAACTGTGTTATTTCTCAAAGCTCAACCGTCAAGAATCTAGGTGTTACTTTTGATTCTACACTCTTTTGATCAGCACATCCAAGAAATTACCAAGATCGCCTTCTATCACCTGCGCAATATAGCTAAAATTAGGTCTTTCCTGTCCACGGTGGACGCAGAGATCCTGATTCATGCCTTTGTTTCGTCTAGGCTGGATTACTGCAATGCCTTATTTTCAGGTCTTCCACGTGAGAGCACTAAAAGTCTTCAGATGGTTCAGAATGCTGCAGCCAGAGTCTTAACACGTACGAGAAAATTTGATCATATTACACCAATCTTAGCATCTCTGCACTGGCTCCCAGTGCATCTAAGATCAGACTTTAAGGTGCTGCTGATGACATACAAAGCTGTACAAGGCCTTGCCCCGTTGTACATGTCAGATCTAATTAAACCATATACTCCAACTCGGGCATTACGCTCTCAAAATTTAGGGCTCCTGATGGTTCCCAGGATCAAGAAGAAGTCAGCTGGCTGCAGGGCTTTTTCCTATCGGGCTCCTTTCCTCTGGAATAACCTCCCAGCTGACATCAGACAATCTGGCTCTGTTGACGCCTTTAAATCTAAACTCAAAACTCACTTCTTTGACGTAGCCTTTAATTAGCCCTTGATACCAAAGTAAGCTTCTTCAGTGGGTCGGTGTCAGTCTCAATGAGTTCCTATAGTATTAGATTACATTGTGCTGCCGACGAGAAACAATCTGTTTATTCGGATCAATATTGCATTTCTCTAACCTTTGTTTTTGTTTTCTGTTCCCACAAGCTGTGTCACTCTCTACACTCTCTATAGCTTCCTCCTCCTCCTCCTCTTCCCTCTCCTCCTTCTCCTTTCTCTTCCTCCCCTCTTTCTTTCAGGCTCCCTTCTGATGGACCACGGCCTCCTGGGACCATCTACCGTTTCCGGGCTCCTGCTGCCTTGAAATACTGACTGATCTGGATCGTCACGCCCTGGGCTCTGCTGGATCCCTGCTCCTCTGCTTCAACACCTCCTCATATCTATATTTCTGTAAATCTTGATGCCTCTCTCTGTCTATTACTAATGCTCTTGTGTGTCCTGCCCTCTCTCAGGTCACCATGGTGGATAGGAGGTCATCTGGCTTGGGCACCACTTGGTGATGCCTCGTCCTGCTCGGTCATCTCCTGGATCCACTCAATTTACACATAACTTGTACCAGACTTTCTGTTGATGTAACTTGTAAACTGTGATTTGTTGCTCTTTTCTGTACATGCAACATCTATTGCATGTCTGTCCGTCCTGGAAGAGGGATCCCTCCTCTGTGGCTCTTCCTGAGGTTTCTTCCATTGTTTTTTTTTTTACCCTGTTAAAAGTTTTTTTTTCCATCAACATGTGAAGTTTTTCCTCACTCGAATCGAGGGTCTAAGGACAGAGGATGTTGTTCACTGTACAGATTGTAAAGCCCACTGAGGCAATGTGATTGTGATTTTGGGCTATATAAATAAAAATTGATTTGATTTGATTTGATTTGATACTGTCATGCATGGCACCATTTAGGCATTTTCGACTAAACCACACCACTACACATACAAACTCCCTTCTGTCTTAATGAATGCCACTTGGATGAGACAGACGAGGGACCCAGGGAAAGCAACCATATGCAGGAATTTTCACAACTGCTTACCAAACATGTCTCGCTGGTGGGTTATAAGCAGGTGTCTCACATATATGCACTAATCAAACCTGTCTTCTCAAGTGAGATGATGTGTGTACCCTCAGAGTACATGTTTTGGAGAGTGACCCAGCCTCATATTACCCTGTGCTTAGCTGCATAGCTAGGCACATTAAGATCATATTGTGACCCTTTAGGAATTACAGAATAATAACTTGATGGCATTTTCAGTTTTTCCCTTGAGCACATACTTAAAATAAGGGCAACACTGAGATGGTGTAGGCATTTTAGAAGCTCAAATAACTGTTGAAAATGTCCTCTGACTGCAGACCAGGATCAGCCTGGCCTAAATGGAGGATTAAGACTGACCTAAGCACTCTTAGTGGAATCAACACAGCCAACCTTATATGGTATGGTCACTGTGGCTGATTTCATTATAATCACAGGTCATTTTCAGCACCTCATTCTTTCCCTATCCATGAGACTTGTGGCTGGTTTCCTGCTGTTCAGGCAGTGCTTTTAGCAGTGCTGTTGCGGTTTTAGATAAAATGAGTCCCTGAGCCCACAGGTTGTCATTTGAGTGGGTCCCAGGGAAAGCCAGTGGACCACAATAAAGTTTGTGATTTATGACAAATTGTAGTGTTAAACTTGTGTTTGATATTATATGAGTATAATCATGGTTATATTCTTGAATGCTGAAACTGCATCTAAAAAATTGACAAATAAAATAAATCCCAATTCTCACAACACACTGGCACATCAAGGGCTGTCCCCTGAAAGTTTTTTTTTTTTTTTTTTTTTATAATTTTATTTTATTAATTTCATTCATTTCTGTGGGTCATCATAGTTAGGTACCAGGAAGTACATCAAAGCAACATCAGAGTTTCATCAAAATTTCATCAAATTCAAAGTTACCTTTCTTATGTTCAATGCTTTCTTCCATAATGATAATTAATTATACAGACCCACCCTTACCACCCCACCTCCCCCCACTCAACCCAACCTTCCCTCCACCCTACCTATCCCACCCCACACCCCTTAACCCACCCACCCGCACTCGATAGAGCTGAATACCCCAAGTACACAAGAAGTCTCTTGAGAAAAGGGGCCCCCAGAGCTTCTATCTAAATGCTGGTACACATTCAAAACCTGACACACTTACACATTCATACACCCGACAAATAATAATAATAATAATAAAATAAAAAAAATAAAAATTAAAAAATATATATATATATATATATATATATATATATAAAATAAAATCTCAAATATGTCAATAGCCACATAGATCTATTTATAGAAACAAATATGACAAGTGGGAACCCCCAGGATAGACCAGGTATTGATATAATTTGGGATACCTTTAAGGCATATCTAAGAGGAGTTATGATTGGATATGCGTCAAAGAAGAATTGGGAAAACGAGAGAAGAGATAGAACTACTCCAGAAAGTACACAAGACCCAAACAAATGATAGAATTTATAAAGAATTACAGGAAGCTAAACTTAAACTGGATAATCTGTTAATTAAAAAAGCGAAGGACTTAAAGTACAACTCTAACAAAATAAATTACATAGCTGCAAATAAATCAGGTAGACACTTGACTTCCTTAATAAAGAAAGTTTTAAAAAAGGCAACCTATAGTCCTAAGAGATGTAATGTCAAACAGAGCCAGCATAAATAACCAGGCTATAAACGATGAATTTAGATCATTTTATGTACACTTATATATATCAGAAATAAAAGACAAGGACTCTCTCCCTTTCTTGAAGTCTATTAACCTTAAATGCCTTTCTCTTGAACAAATTGAAGATCTCAGCAAGGACATAACCAATTTAGAAATACTATCAGCTATAAAGAACTTTCCCCTCAAAAAAGCTCCAGGAATGGACGGTTTTCCTATAGAATTGTATACTACTTTCTGGGCAAAAATTGATTCCTTCTTCACGGAAGTGGTTAAATCAGTGCAACAAAATAAGAATCTTCCTGAAACAATGTATCAAGCGACTATATCTGTTATACCAAAACCAGGTAAGACTTGCGAATCACCTTCTGATTATAGGCCAATAAGTTTAATAAATTGTGATAAGAAGATCATAACTAAAATTCTGAATAACAGACTAGTAAAGATCTTACCAAGCCTAATTCATTACGACCAAGCTGGTATTATACAGCATAGGGATCTAAGAACTAATACCAGAACATGCCTTTCTCTCACCCAATATGCAAAGAAATATAAAATAGATTTAACATTAATGTCGGTGGATGCGGAGAAGGCCTTTGATAGAATAGAATGGTCCTACTTGTTCAAGGTATTAGAGGTATACAACTTCCCAGCTAGTTTTATAAATATGATTAGAACCCTGTATAAGGCGCCTAAAGCACATGTATTTACAAACGGAATTCTATCAAAACCTTTCTCATTAACTAGAGGTACTGCCCAAGGCTGTCCTCTCTCACCAACATTGTTTGCATTGGCAATTGAACCCTTGGCTCAAAAAATTAGAGAGACAAAAGAAATAAGAGGTATTGAGATTGGTAAGAAACAGTTTAAACTAAGTTTATTTGCGGATGATCTATTGCTTTATTTAAGCAATGCAATCACCTCAGTTCCACATGTAATGAAAATAATAACAATATTTTCGGAGATTTCAGGTTATAAAATGAACATCGCAAAAACGGAGCTGTTGGCCATAGGCCCTTGTAAAAAGGACTTGCAGAAGTGTACACAATTTCAGATAATGAAAAAATAAATGACATACCTCGGAATTTACATTAGTGATGACAAGACCCAGTTGTACAAAAAAAATTTTCTTCCACTTGTGAAAGAATTTAAAAAAGATGTAAGGAAGTGGCAAGATTTGAAGATTAATTTAATAGGAAGAATAAACCTCTTTAAGATGATGTGGCTACCAAAATTCCTATTTAAATTCCAAACTATTCCTATAACGCCTCCTAAAACCTTCTTTAAAGAGGTAAATTCAATAATTTCTTCGTTTATTTGGTCAAATAAAGCAAGTAGATTGAAAAGAAAACTTTTGTATTATCCAAGAGCAGAAAGAGGTCTTACCCTCCCCAACCTAGAGTTATATCAGGTAGCAGCCCAGGCATTTTATATTGATCGTATAATAAATAAAACAAATGAGGACCCATGGATAGACATAGAAAATAATCAATTACAGGGCAATAGCTTACTGTTTGCACTATTTTCCAAGAACAACGTTAAATCAACAAATTTTGTCATTAATAGCACATTAATAGCCTGGAATAAAATTTAAAAAAATCTTCATCAAGAAGTAAGGCTTCCCAGGCACATAGCAATATGGAATAATCCATTAATTAATATACAGGGCATGCCGTTACACTGGGAAACATGGATAACAAGTGGAATTCAGAGGCTGTCAGATGTCATAAAATACAACACTGTGGTACCTTTCAGCGATTTAAAAAGTAAACATAATCTAAAAGATACAGAATTTTTTAGATATATGCAACTGAAAAACTGGATTATCTGCAATTTTGACTTGAGAAAGAATTCCAGTTTTGAAGTATGCAATATCTTCAATCCCGCCAAAAAAAGGGGACTGACTGGTCTTATGTACAATTTGCTGATAAGCTCGGAAAACAGTGATACATTATTAGAGAAAATATATAGTAAGTGGATTGAAGACCTCGGCGCTGAAGTCAAAGAAAAATGGAAAGAATGCTTGTCACTAACATATAAATTAACCACTAATGAAAATTTGCGCCTAATACAGTTTAAGGTAATGACAAGAGTATACTATACTCGAGATAAAATTAGCAAATTTGATAACACAGCTTCAGATATATGTCTAAAGTGCAACCGATATAGCGATTCCCTCATGCATGCCTTGTGGTATTGCAAAAGTATTAAGAAGATTTGGGGGAGTATAGAGAGTTGGTTATGTAAATATACCAACAGAACAATTGTATTCTCTCCAAGAAGGTGTATCTTTCAAGATATTGAGGGGATGAGGTATCCGACCAGTTGGCACTTACTTTTTTCTTCTCTTATTCTTAAAAAATTAATAGTGCAAAACTGGAAGAATAAGGAAGCACCCTCAATAGAAAATTGGAAGGCCTTGATGAAGTATTACCTGTGTATTGAAAGATGGACAAAAACAAAACGAAACAATTCGATAGCCAATGGAGTCAGATTTATAATACCCTCTAGAGCTCGTACTAGTACCCTCATATATCTGTCCCCTGAAAGTTGATGAGCCAGTCATATCGATACATCGTAGACTGATTTTGTCAGTCAGAGTTCTTTTAAAAAACAGGATAAACCTTGAAAGCTCACAAAAGCGCAGAGGGGTGATGTGTGATCAAGCTTGTACACCCAACCAGACAAACTGTACGGAGCCATTTTATGTTGTTTATTATGTTTTTTTCATGTTTTAAAACAAGTACCCATCTACTTCAGTTGTTCAGGAGAATGCTGCAACTCTGTTCAGCTGTGAAGCTCCAAAAGGTTTTTGTCGACAGCAAAACGTGACCCGAATTTCGATCGGCAGGAAGGTGAGCAGATGATGACTTGCATGAATTTTAATTTTTGGTTTATTTGTTGTTTAAGGCAATGGTGAGCAGCACTAAATGTACTGTACGTACTGTAAACATGTTACACAACTAAGTCTGAAACATTACACTGAGAAGCAGAAAACTGCCCACAGTTTTACAATGAACTACAAGCACTGCAGTGTAACTACATGATCCACCTCAAATGCATATACATTATGTAGTATGCCACTCACAAATATCCCAATGAGAGGTTATATATAAAGAGAACCAGAAATGTACTTTTATATTAGCTGCCACATTAGTTTAAAAAAAATCCTCCATGTGATGGTGGATAGCTGATGAGAGAAGCTGCAACAAAATGTGTAGCAACTGCCTTGCTATTGCTATCAGGTCCCACAGGACAGCATGGTGTGCTGGTATTTTATAACTAAACTATGAGCAGGATGGACACTTTTATTTCCTCAGACTGTATGGAAATCTGGAAAAGTCTGAAGCTGCAGGTAAAACATACTGATGTAGGCTGATAATGAAGTCAAAAAAATACGAATGGTGGCATCTTTTTATTGAACAGCAAAATCTGTCTGCCACAGCCCAACTCATCATCCTGATACACTACAATATTCAAGTAAACTGAATAGTGTTTTATTTCTGTGGTTTAACCAGGTCACATCACCTGAACAGCAGAGCATCATCTGTCATCATCTTCATGAGAGGTTACAGGATTGATTACAACTAATTAATCCTGACAGTGGCCCAGTTAGTTTATACACCAATGCCAAGTTTGTAGCTAGCTTTTTTAAATCTGTGTGTCAAGGACTGATCTTGTTGGAGGAGAAAGTGTCATGTCACGATGAATGAGAATTAATGTCGGAAACAATGATCAGCAGATTTTGTTGTGCCTTGATAGCAAGTATTTCAAAAAGAATGTGTTGTTCACAGTATTGCATTATTAAGGATTAAATACGGTGCATCCCCTCAACGTACTAGTTAGTGAGTTCACCGCTGTCCTTTACGATTTGAATGCGTTTGAGAAGCATGGCGCATACCTATCAGCATCACTGATTTAGTAGCTTATAGGCTACAGTACAGGACAATTAAGGCAGTGTGTGGTCTAAACAATGTACCAAACACTGACTGCATGGTTGTGAAAGTCAAACTCCAGGTTTCAAATCAATTACAACAGCTGGCATGCCCAATAGACAATGTGCCTTCAGACTGAGGCAGGCCAACAATTGGAGTCTGAGTGTCACCCCTAACCACAGTAAATCATCATTCTAATCTGCAAGCTGCACTGCTGACTTTACTGTTTTTTTCTCAGTAAAGCAAGAATGGAGATAGAGGGAGAGACAGAGAAAGAGACAGAGACAAAAGAGCAATAAACAATGAGAAAACAACACACAAGAAAGTCATAAATGGAGAAAAGGAGTTTGCCCACGAAGTTTGGGTTTGCCTGGAGCTGCAACTCTGCTGGACCCGGTTGGGAGCAGCCAGACACTGTCACAATTACTGAGCCGGCCGCAGACTCTCTTAAAAATACCTCTGTAGGGTTTGCAAGTGGCCAGCCAAGTCTCAGCAGCAGTAATACAGTAGCAGTTGATCCTTAGGCAGGTCATGGTGGGAGGGGAGGAAGCAGATATCACTATGATGACTTACTACTGTATATCCCCACAGGGGTTTACACTAGTTACCAGGTCTGCTTCCTGGCATACTACAATAGGGAAAGGTGTGACAAGTGCTGTAGGAGGCAGACAAAAAGGAGGGAAACCCTTATCAAGGGCTAACCTTTCTAAACTGCCCTGGCAGTCTCTAATGTTATTGAGTCATTATTTGTCATTATATAATGTATACTAATATAAAACAATGGAGGAATGTGTAAGGTCTTATTGTTGGGCGGACTCCATGACCACATACAGTAGCGACAATCCAAGAGTATTCTTGCCAAATCTTTCTCTGCTGCACATCTCCTACTTTGGCCTCTTCTCTAACTTATCATTAAAATAATGTATTCATAGCATATAGACACTAAATATAACGAGAGTTGGCACACTGCACACTTTCATTTGAAAAAAAAATTACACTTCATCCTAAAATCTAAGACATCTGGGCAGGAATTGCTCTGTGGCTCCATGCGTGGAATGTGTGCTTAGAATACAAAATATACTTCCCATATCTATTTCATAAGACAGATGCGTAGGAGAGGTCCGAGTAGACCAGGAGTTGAAAGCAGAATCTCGCACACTTTCTAACTTGCAAAGATACATTTATTTGCGAAGTTTCAGTACTAGACCTTCATCAAACTGTTTGCATGATGAAGGACTAGTACTGAAACGTCACAAATAAATGTATCTTTGCAAGTTTGACAGTGTCCAGGATTTTTCTTTCAAATTAGGATTATGTATGCCATAGCAGAAATGGAGGCATGTAAACAAGACAGAGAGAGAATGCAAACAGGTCCTGTAAGCAGTCTAAATAACAAAAGACAGACAGGCGTCCATGTGCTGAAAGTGGAAAACTGCTTTTTTCAGAATGACTGCATGGCAGTCCTAAAGATGACATTTAAGCACATGGTAGGTTACACTTAGTTAAATTTAGAAGTTGGATTCTCACTACAACTTGTTCCCTGATCAATTTAAGATCTGGAAGAGGGTCTGGCCATAATGAAACAGCACACTGAGTCATGTTCTAGTGGTGTGATTGTGGCAGATGTAGTGACTGCAGAAGTGCTGTGAGTGCCAGGCTGTCTCACCAGGGTAGGATCCAGTTCTTCATTCAGTATGGCCTCATTCTTGATGAGAGCCACTCGCTGAGCAAAGCGGCACGTAGAGATGGACTCCTGAAGAGAACAGATTTAAACTGTTTTAATATTTGTTTTTCTGCCCGAGGGTAAGACTTGTACTCCGAATGACTCTCTATGAGGCAGAATACACACATTTTTCCAGGGGGTATTTTTCCATCTAGACTGTATGGTAACACTTTATGATAACCATCATCAATAAATGGTAACTTTGTAGTTAATTAAACTTAGGTTAATAGTTTTGTTCACTTATAAACCAATGAGATGATTTATCAAGCAGCTGTTTATTGTGATGCTGCAACTTATGGTTCAAATACTTTGTAATGGTTAATAATTACTGTGCAGTTGATCAACATGATATGGATATGGATTTATACATTTGCAACTGATGTTTATAAACCTTTACAATTGCTTAATAAATGGTTAATAAACCATTTCATTGTTTGTTAACAATGAAATAACTACTAAGCATTTCAGTGTATGAATTTCAGTAGTACAAGTTGTATAAACTTAACATGTATATGAACTCACCATTTGTCAATGATGGTTATTATAAGGCCATGGTATTCAGCATGTGGGGCTGAAAGTGCCAAAAATTACATTTAAAAAACTCAACAGCAATGTCTCTTTCCAGAAGTCACAACCCTGTTACTCCAGATAATCCACAACACCTGCCAACTGTATTACTATGAGGAATAAAGGGTGCATATATACTAATGGAGAAGAGGCATGGTATGTAAACATTCAATCATGTCCTCCTTAGCACCTCATTGTGAGTGTTTACTGCTTTTTGTTGTCATTTATTGTCACACTTGTTTCACTCCTTATCTGTCTGTTTACAACAGGCATACGGCTGACACTGTGGAGGCACAGGTCTCATGTAAGACTAGGAGGAGCAGAGCTGACTGAAGCATTACAGTTACTACGTTATGTCTCATTACGTCTGTTTTTATTTTGTTCTGTTTAAGATGAAACATGAATTTGGAGGCAGTAAAGATGCTGACTATGCTTAAGCACTTTAATGCAATTTAAAATATGGCTCCAAACAGATGTCTGTTTTTCCATAGATGGATATAGGCTGTGATTTTTGCCAAGTCAACTACTGTTTTGTCCACATGACTAGCAGTGGACTCAACAATGATTTTAAATTAATAAGCAGTGTGTTAATACATTGTTATCAAATGTGGAACATCCTCTTGCATTCACATAATCAATACTCTGATTTATTTATTATCAGAGTATTGATGATGTGAATAAATGTATCGTCTACCTGCATAAAGTATGTCTGTGTGTGACTGACAGTGCAAAGAGGGAAAGATGAAGAAGCAGAGAAAGAACAGAGAGAGAGCAAGAGTAGAAAAAGCCTGATGAGAAAGTGTACAGATAATGAAGATCGTTATGGTGGCAAAACAGTGACTGTTAAGCAGAGGGCAAAAAGACATTTCATTAATAGAAGGTGGGAGCAGAATATCACTACAGGTAAGAGGGAATAACTTGGAACTGTCCTTTAAAAAGGAAAACAAAAACAAAAAACTCTAAACTTTGAGTTTGTTTCTATCAGAATATAATAATAATAATAATGGATTGGATTTGTATGGCGCTTTTCTAGAGACTCAAAGCGCCTCACAGGGTTCCAGGTTCCATTCATTCAGACACAGTCATACTGGTGGTGGTGAGGTACGGTAGTAGCCACAGCTGCCCTGGGGCCGACTGACGGGAACGTGGCTGCACATTCAGCACCAACAGCAACAACAACCATGACCCAATTGGCAGGGGCGGGGATCAAACTGCTGACCCTCCGAACATAGGCCGACCCACTCTACCAACTGGAGCCACGGTCGCCCCATAATAATAATAATATTCAATCTAACAGTATATTCTGTCTGAACATGGCATGAGGTAGACTGTACTTACATCAAGGTTCCTCTTTTCGACTGCCAAAGTGGCAATCATTGTAGTCATGCAGTTGCCCCCAAGGCTGTCCCTCAGCACAGAGGTCAACATGGAGTTCCTGTATGGAATATGGGTACGGTTCTTCTCTGACAGAGCTATAATCACCTGAAGAAGAAAGCAATGAAAAGGGTAAATGATATGTAACTGAAGACAGTAATGGAGGATGGAAATTCAATGCCAGATCCTAACTTAATGTCTGAAAGGAACGGCAATTAGTATTTCCAACAGTGTAGGTCATTACTGTTCATGGACTAGCTTCAAGGCAAATGTCTGACTGAATGTGTGAACTATATTTTTCTCATGGTCGAAACTTGCTGTGCAATATCATACACAGTAAATGAAACAAACAAACAATCAAGTAAAAATATTGTATATTTACAACATATATATCTGAAATATTAAGTTGTTTGTACAATGTATTATTTTAAATAAAGACAGATGTCTCAGAAGTAGCTACCTGCTCCAGGTAGTGGAGGGAGAGGTTGATGTACTTGGCCTCAGTAAGCAGTTGCCCATTCAGGCCGGTCTTGCTAACTCTATCAGATCCAGCAAGGTCCACCAGGTGGAGCTTGGAGCGCCGCAGGGTGGCCGAGCCCTGCTCATGTCTGCATAAGTGCACAGTGAAAATACAGTGGGAGCGTGTGGATGCTTGGTTCATTGGAGTCTAGATGAGAGAGAAGAAAGAGGCATAGAGTGGTGAGAGAACACTTTGAAAAGGCTGCAATATTCTTTGTTCTGTGTGAGAGTAGTTTGAATATTCTCAGATTGGTACACATGGTGGATATGAAAATAACAGAAGATGGGAATTTTATTCTCCATTTGCGGTACTTTTTATATTCAAAACAACAAAAAACTTGTTTCCTTTGATTCTAATTTTTTCAAGCGCCTGCTGGTTTGAAAATCAAAGCCGCACCATGTGTACCCGATGAGCAGTAAACACATGGTGGCAGCTTTAGAAAAGTTGAGGTTGCTTTTGAGATGGTCACTGGAACAGCAGAAGTCAGGTTAAAACAAGGAGGAGACAGAAATAAGACATGAGTCATTCTGCACAAACAAACTTTATTAACTAGAGGAGGGTCAGTTACTCAGGGCACCCTCAAAGCCAGAATCAATAGAGGAAATGGACACTTACTGACATAGTGCTGACCACTGACTTCTTTCTGTTTTTGTTGGACACATGATTTTGGTTTTAAATAACAGATTTTAAACGGAGGCTGTATCTTGATATAGTAAAACTTAATTTTGATTACAATAGTTTTTGAATTTGATTACAAAAGCTTTTGGGTTCAGATTCAGTTCTAATTGTAGTGTGGTCAATGGCTTAAAGACACTGACATGACTTACTTCACCTCTGAATGAAAACAGTGTCCATGACCACATTTTTCACTATCTTAACCCACCGCTATCATCGGGACGCGCGCTCTACCCACTGAGCTAAACGGCGCCCCAGCTATTTTCCACACCAACCAACAGCACTGAGGTTCAACCTTGAAAAGTGGCCAATACTGTTAGTTTGACCATTTCCGGACAGCTAGCAGTGTAATACATCTGTCTCACAATGAATACTGTCCTTATGGAGGTTATAATTTGTTAAATAGCAATCAGGAAGCCGTGTTCTATTTGCATATTCGAAAAAAAATAATGGTCAGCTTTTGTTTAACTGATTTAATAAGGCATTGATTCAACTTTATTATGGACCAAGCGCCGATAGGTGCGAGTACCCCCTTAAAATGCAAGAAATCCTTCCTTCCTTCCTTCCTTTCTGCCTCCCTCCTTACCTGCATTTTCCAGGCGCTAAATGTGCTTGAAAACTCAAAAAACTTCAATGGAAGTGTGACACGCATCACATGTGGTGAAAATGTATATAGAGATTTCTATGGACAGCGCATTAAGTAGAGTATGTCCTGCACATTTAAATGCTTACAGACATTGTGTTGATGCTCACAGAGGGAATAGTGTCCACATAGGAGCATTGAAATATGTCTTAGTTGTGAAAACACAGCAGGGCAATGCAACCTCACTTCCTTTATTCTCCTGAGTTCTCACTTGACCACATGTTGATCTTACATGAACCACATGCTGACCACACACAGTGCTGCATTGGGTCAGCATAAACGCACACTCTTACAACCCCCAAACACAAATTGCAGATTTGAAAGAGTAAGAGTGACATTTAATAATGACCACCTGCTAGGCATCCTACTCACCCCCACAAGTTCAGGAGGCAGTTAGGATGCAGGAACGGGGAAAGATCCAGGTCCTACATCCTCATATATGACGAGAAGTGAAATAGGGATTCAGAAAAAAGACCATATGGGTGAAAAGTTTCCCAAAGAGGTTGAAGGAAGGGTGAGGAGTTTTAGAAGCTGTATTTTATTTCCTGTCCAATAAAAGTGAAGAGGGGATTGCAAAGTCTCAAAGCGGGTGAGCTCACTGTCCGCTGAGTGTAGCCTGAATGTGTCATCTTTTATCCACATGGCTGGGGGCAAGAGGCAAAAGAAAGCATTACTGTTAACTTTATTGGAAGTCTATGTGGAGGGGGGACTACTGAGAGGTTTCTGGCAGCAGTAAATTGACTATGTTGATGGTGCTTTGTTTGCTTGGAACTCAAGAGAGATTTTCTTGTGAAAAAGTTCAGAGAGAACAAGTTCATAATAGTCTTTGTGTGGGCTGACTGTCTAGGAAGCTCCTTGCTGAGCTGTGCAATGTCTCATCAACAGAATAACATAACACCCATGAATGTGTTTCTCTTGAAATATACCCCTAGGTGTAACATAAGTGGACACAGGGAGCGTGTCCTCAAGGTAGATAAAAGAAAAAAAAAAGAACTAATGCAAATTGTTTTGGCAGTGGGCTAGTTCAGTGGACCATAGGGTTGGAAATCACAGAGTAACTTACGATACCATATGTTATGATTCGTTGCCCTCAATAATAATGACAAAACAGTTGTCTAGGATATGTCACAATGTCGCTCCAACTGAAAAAGAAAAAGGCAAAAGGTAGGATAAAAGGCTAAACTGTCAGAAAGCTGTATAGTTTTGGGCTTAAAATGTTTAAAGGAAGGAAACAAATATGCCTCATAAAAGTCTGTATAAATTCAATTTGTGTAAATTAAGTTCATATTTGACACCATTGGTGATACAAATATGTGTATTGTTTCTTCTTGTGATATAATTTATTGCAGCATGTGAGTTGTATGTGTGTTCTTGGTAGACTCCTATACACCACAAAATGTATGTGACTATACTAGATACCAGCTTCTAAACCCATTTCCAAGTTCCCAAGAAATTCCATCTTTTGGAATGAATTATTTTTAAAGTGAAACTGTCGCCAAAATGCAACCTAGGGTCTTTTTGTGAATGTACCCGAGTCGAACGTTTGTTTAAAAGCATAATTACGACGAAAGCGCCAATTTGCTATTTTTTTTTTCTTTTTTTTTTTAGACATTTTTATTCGGAGTTAAGGCACTTTAGAACAGAAATCAATGTCAGATTAACATTGAGTATCACATCTCATCCATGTCACAATAGAAAAAAAAAAGAAGAAAAAAATAGACATTGATATGATACAATACAATAGAAATACTGTGCATCTTGAGGAATGAAGGTTCCGGCGCTGTGATGAGCGGCAGCCAGCAACAGTTGCTCTCTCTTTTTTCCGCACTTTTAGCTATTCTATTGTATTTTATTGTCTTATGTATTGTTTTATATTATCGTTTTGCTGTGTTAGCCTGCCAATATAGTTGGGAACTTTTTTCCATTTTTTTGTCCATGTGTCTCATTTTTGGGATAATTTTTCCAGACCGCGTCTCTGTCTGGGCGCAAAAATGCGGCGGGTCTATTGTTTACACCCGAGATCAGCTGTTGTCCCTACAACCATTGGCGCTGATGTGGGAGAGGCATGAAATCCCCAGAGAGCTGAGGAGGAAATACAGGGGACGTAAGGCTAGTCGTAAACTCCGGGAAAAGTAGCGGAGATATAAACCATCTCTCCCTTCCATCACCATGGGGAACGTGAGGTCGCTGGCTAACAAAATGGACGAGCTGGCAGGCCTTGTGAGGACTCAGTGGGTGTATCGTGAGAGCAGCATACTGTGTTTCACAGAGACGTGGCTGCATGAGGACATTCCGGACTCTAATATAACTGTGGACGGCTTTCAGTCTGTTCGGGCCGACAGGAGTCACCGTGAGAGTGGCAAGAGGAAAGGTGGGGGACTTGCTATTCTTGTTAACAACAAGTGGTGTCATCCTGGTCACGTTACTGTAAAGGAGCATGTGTGCAGCCCGGACATTGAACTGCTTGCCGTGAGTCTGCGGCCATATTATCTGCCGAGGGAATTCTCACACGTTATCATCCTGGTTGTTTACATTCCTCCGACTGCAAACGCGGCGCATGCGAGTGACATTATCCACACCGTTGTCGCGGGACTTCAGACGCGGCACCCAGACGCATTCATCGCGATATCTGGGGACTTCAATCACATCACTCTGGCTGAGACACTGCCCACTTTCAAGCAGTTTGTGGACTGTCCCACCAGGAAAAACAAGACACTGGACCTGCTGTATGCCAATGTTAAGGAGGCTTACAGCTCCACTGCCCTTCCTCCTCTTGGAAGATCAGACCACAACCTCATCCACCTGCAACCCCTGTATAAGCCACAAGTCCAGCGGCTTCCTGTGACCACCAGGACGGTGAGGAGATGGTCACGGGAGACCGATGAAGCTTTGCAGGGCTGCTTTGAACTAACAGACTGGGAGTTGCTCTGTGATTCGCATGGAGAGGACCTTGATGATCTAACGGACTGCATAACGGGGTACATCAACTTCTGTGTGGACAGCGTTGTTCCTACAGTGACTGTACGCTGTTTCCCCAATAACAAGCCATGGGTCACCAGAGACATCAAGGTCCTGCTGAGTGAAGAGAAGAGGGCTTTCAGAGATGGGGACAGGGAGCAGATGAGTAGGGTTCAGAGGGCGCTTAAGGAGAGGATCTAACAGGGTTAAGACAGCTACAGGAGGAAGCTGGAGCACAAACTCCAGCAGAACAACTTGAAGGACGTGTGGAGCAGCATGAGGAGCATCACTGGCTACAAACCATCTGGCAGCCAGACAATAGGAGGTATTGAACGAGCCAACGAGCTGAATCTGTTTTTCAACAGATTTGATCAGAGGACTCCAGACCACTCCTCCCCCAGCTCCTCTACAACCATCCACCTCCAAAACTCCAGCCCTGCTGCCCCCCCGCCTCCGTTCCTTCCTGACTATGCCCTACCTGCCCTTTCCCCCCCACCATTACCTCTCCCCACCCCCATCAACACACACGGCAGACAGACCTTCACTGCAGAGCAGGTGAGGAAGGAGCTGTACAGACTCCGCCCAGGAAAGGCAGCTGGTCCCGATGATGTCAGCCCAAGGGTCCTCAAAACATGTGCAACCCAGCTGAGTGGAGTCCTGCAGCACATCTTCAACTTGAGCCTGTGTCTAGAGAGGGTCCCTGTGCTGTGGAAAACATCCTGCCTGGTACCAGTTCCGAAGAAGGTACATCCCAGCACCCCCAACGACTAAGGACCGGTGGCGCTGACGTCTCACCTGATGAAGTCGCTGGAGAGGTTGATCCTGTCACTTCTTCGGCCTCTGGTCAGCTCATCACTGGACCCTCTTCAGTTTGCCTACCAGCCGAGACTAGGAGTGGAGGATGCCATCACCTTCCTGCTCCACCGTGCCTGCGCCCACCTAGACAGACGGGGAAGCACTGTGAGAATCATTTTCATGGACTTCTCCAGTGCGTTTAACACCATCCGGCCTGCTCTGCTGGGGAGTAAGCTGACGGCAATGCAGGTGGACCCTCCCCTGGTTTCCTGGATTACAGACTTTTTGACGGGTCGACCACAGTATGTCAGACTGCAGGACGGTGTGTCTGACACGGTGGTCAGCAGTACTGGGGCTCCACAGGGAACTGTTCTTTCCCCCCTTTCTGTTCATCCTGTACACCTGAAGATTTTCAGTTCTGCTCTGATTCCTGCCACCTGCAGAAGTTTGCGGATGACTCTGCAATTGTTGGCTGTGTCAGTGAGGGGAAGGAGGAGGAGTACAGGGGCATTGTGGACTCCTTCGTTGAGTGGTGTGCAACTAACCATCTGCACATCAACTCCACCAAGACTAAGGAGCTGGTGGTGGATTTCAGCAGGAGGAAATCTGCCCCCACACCCATCTTCATGTAGATGTTGTCTGTTTACAAGACAAGACTGTTATGGACTGTTGGACGAACAGCCCAATTAGGCTAAAAGAGATCCAAATAAACAAACAAAAACAAACAAACAAGAAAGGCCAGAGTCGACTCTATTTCCTGAGGAGGCTCCGGTCATTCAATGTATGTAACATCATGCTGAAGATGTTCTACCAGTCCGTGGTAGCTAGTACCATCTTCTTTGCTGTTGTGTGCTGGAGCAGCAGGCTGAGGGCAGCAGACACCAACAAGATCAGCAGGATCATCAGAAAGGCTGGCTCTGTCCTGGGGGTCCAGCTGGACTCCTTGGTGGAGGTGTCTGAGAGGAGGATGCTGTGTAAACTGCGCAGTATCCTGGACAACAACGCTCACCCTTTCCACCAGGTGTTAACCGCGAGCAGAAGCACCTTCAGCAACAGGCTCATTCCCCCCCAGTGTAACACAGAACGCTTGAGAAAGTCTTTTCTTCCTGTGGCCATCAGACTCTACAACTCATCTACCCCCGGTTGCTAGTGGGACAGTGGAGACACTGTGCCCTGAACAATGTCACTTTATCAGTTTTTAACCAATTCACTTTATCACTTCATTTAGTTGTACTGTACCTTAATTAATTTATGCTGCTACAATTTTTATCACTTTAAACACTGTTACAACTTTACCCAATCGCTCCTCATTACTTATTTAGGTTGTACTTATTTTATTTCGATTTTGCACTGCGTATTGTTGTATATTGTATATACCTACATTTTTACTACAATTTTGTTACATGTTATATTGAGTTTCTGTTTGATTTATATTAAGTTAGCCTCTATTTTAATTTTATCTTACTCTATTTTATTTTATTTATGTAATCTCTACTTTCTGAATTTTCTTCTTCCTACTTTGTATTGTAACTGTTGCACAGCAATTTCCCTCGGGATAAATAAAGCTTCTTGAATCTTGAATCTTGAAGGCATACAATCAACCTCCTAGGATATTTTTGAGTTTTGTGGCCCCTGAGAATGTAAGTGGGCGAAACAAGAAACAATACACAATTCAGAAAGAATAACAAATACGTAAATACATCTACTTGTGTGAAATAATTGAATAAATGAATGAATAAATGAATGAATAATAATAATAATAATAATAATAATAATAATAAATGAAAAAATAAATAAGAGTAAAACAAAATAAATAATAATAAAAAATAAAAAAACAAAACAAAAAAATGATAAAATATAATAATAATAATAATAATAATAGTAATAATAATAATAATAATAATAATAATAATAATTAATTAATTAATTAATTGAAAAAAAGAAGAGGGAGTGGGGGTCTTTCAATCAGGGGGAAGAGACTGAAAGTATTTTTGACATGGTATCAAAATAATTCTGCCAAAAGCGAGACAGTAGCGGACAAGAGTAAAACATATGGGTTAAGTTGCAGGTTGAGGCATGACATTTGTCGCAATTGTCAGTGATGTTGGGATAGATTGGCGACAGTCGAGATTTGGAAAAATGGGCTCTAAACAGAACGGGTGCAGGCTGAGCTTGTGTAAATTTTTCTAAGAGCAGTGTCCCACCAGTCATCCTGCAAGTCCAGACCCAGTTCACGTTCCCAAGCAACCTTGATTTTAGTAACTGGTGAGGAATCAAAAGACAGAATCACATTATGAACTTTAGAAATGAGTGACTTCTTAAGTAGGTCATGACTCAGAAGCTCCTCCCACTGTAGGCTCGCTGGTGAGGGAAAAACTGGAATCAAAGCTTTAGTGCAGTGTCTAATTTGAAAGTATCAAAAAAGATGAGAGGGAAGGAGATGGAATTCTCCTGAGACATCCATAAAGCTGCGAAAAATACCATTATTATAAAGGTCATTAAAACATTTCAGGCCTTTATTATGCCATGCAAAAAAGGTTGAATCTGTTGCGCTCGTCAGACAAATGATTCCTCAGTAAAGGAGTTAAAATAGATGCTGACTTAAATTTTAAGTGCCGCCTGAATTGATACCAAATTTTAAGTGTGTAACGAGCCACTTGGTTATTTATAAAGCCAGATAGGTTGAATGGAATAGAAGAGGTAAGTAGAGCAGTTAGGGAGAATGAAACACAAGTTGCACCATGGCAGATCCATTGAATTGAACCAAAGTGAAATTTTGTGGATATGTGCTGCCCAATAATACAGTTGGAAATTTGGAAGTGACAATCCACCATTGAATTTGCATCTCTGAAGTATGGATTTGCGGATCCTGGGTGCCTTTCCGCACCATAAGAAGTCGGAAATAGTTTGATCAATAACTGCGTTAATTCTTCCAATTAATGAGATAGGTAAACTTCCCCATCTTTGGAGGTCAGATTTAATTTTAGACATCAGAGGTGAGAAATTAGCAGAAAAAACAGAGTTTAGCGTTCTGGTTACATTGATCCCTAGATACTTAAAGCCAGAGGGGCTCAATTTAAAAGGGATATCAGACTGTGTGAGCTGTAATGCTGAAACATTGATAGGATAGCATTCACTTTTTAGAGATATTCACTTTATAACCTGAAAATGATCCAAATCTCTGAAAAGTGGATAAAATTGATGGTATGGAAAGGACAGAATCTATGACATACAACAGTAAGTCATCAGCATAAAGCGATAACTTAAATTCTGTGCCCAAACGTGAAATCCCAGTAAAAATGGAGGAGGACCTCAGGAAGATTGACAGGGGCTCTATAGCTAGTGCGAACAATAGGGGAGATAGTGGACACCCCTGTCTGGTGCCACGGGATAGAGTAAGTAAGTTGCTTGTTCACCACCGTCCTGCCAGTCGAGAAGTATATAAATAAAACATATAAAACAATATTGACCTTGAAGTTTAAAAAGGACCCTCACATAAGAAGCAATACTAAAATCAAAAGCTGGAAAAGTCACATGAGATCTCGAGTGGATAGTTGTTGCCGGAAGACAGTAGCGTTCCACCTCAACTGTCCTCCATGTTACGTCACATTCGGAGATCGACACTTCTCCACTGCCAGGAAGGTGGTGAGCGGAACAAGCGACTGCTAACGAGTTGTTCAGAAACTCTCTTTTTAGTAAACTCTGTGTACACAAACAATGTTCTCAATGCTCGTGTTCATGTGTAGAGACCCTGGTGATACTACAAGCAAATTTTTATGTTGTGTCGAGCCTTCTTAGTGTTTCAAAAATAGCGATTTTGATGCCAACATAGTATTTGCCCCTAGCACTCCATTGAAAATTATTTTGACCCGAAAATGAAAATACAGTCAATCTTAAATGTGGTGCTTTTGTCATAATTATGCTTTTAAACGAATGTTTAACTCGGGTACATTCACAAAAAGACCCCGGTTGCATTCTGGCAAGAACTTCACTTTAAGGGTGAATCCCACTGACATCAAAACCCAACTTTGAAAGACTGGTTAGAAATGAAAAGCAAGTCTCTGATTAAAATCTAATCATCCGGTTCTCTTTTACTGTCTGTTATCTACTTACAAACTCATGACACAAGTAAAAACAGTGAGACCAGCTATTTGCTTCAAACCTCAGGTTGCCAATCAAATCTGACCCACCACAGTTCTCATCAGCATGGAGAGTCTGGGTGTCCCAGCATAGAAAAGAACCAACACAACATAAACAAAAAATTACAAAGAGAATGCTTGATTTTACTGGGGAGAAAACATGGTCAAGGGGACCAAAATAATATTTTAGAAGGGTCATGTGTTGATAAAAATACCCTTTATGCCACTTCCCATGGGAGTGGTCACGTATTTGTAGTGTATGTGGATTACAAGTGGAAGTCATACATTTCTATTAGTAGGACATAGTGCAACTGAGCCTGACTGCTGAATTTATGAACTTCTATCGTTGAGAGAGAGAGAGAGTGAGAGAGAGAGAGAGAGAGAGAGAGAGAGAGAGAGAGAGTGAGAGAGAGAGAGAGAGAGAAAGAAAGAGACAGAAAGAGAAAAAAGGGAAAAAGTACTGCCCTCCACCTGTTATGTATGTTTCATTTCATGTTTGTGACATATTCTACATATATAGACATTAAAACCATAGTGAAACGCTGGAAGGCTGTTAATACAACTATCCTGAGATGTTTTCAGATATACTTTAGCTGAAGATCACATCACAAAAAAATAGGGAAGACTTAGTGCTGGGCGGTATGACGAAAAATGTATATCACGGTATTTTTCAAAATTCCTACCGTTTCACGGTATATGACGGTATTTTTTTTTTCATGCATAATCAGGTGTTCACAGCATTTTCTACTGGTTGAGAGAGGAATTACTAGCCCCTTTTAGATAGAAAAGGCAGCACATTTGCTGCAAGGTAAAGGCAGCACTCTGTCTATCTTTAAGGGAGGTGTAATTTTCCTCTCTCAACCAGTTTCTCATTCCTTCTTTCCCAAAAAGCTGCCACTGGGGTCGGCGTAAACATGTGACGTGACGTGAAGCACGAAGTTCGGTGTGAACAGTGACGTACAACATATGTATCGGTAGAAATGTGGCGACACTTGATATATTTATTTAATTATAGATCCATGGCCCATATTCTCGCCTCCTCAGTCAAACACACGCCGATGTTAAAACCCCCGCTAGTAATGGAAGCGTGCGGCCTAACGCACCACCCACTCCGTTAGCTGCCTCAAGCAACAGACAGCTAACAGGAAGCAGGTGGAATTTGTCTTCAAAATAAGAGCTTTACATTGCACCCCATTGGAGTTTAGAACTGGGTTCTTAGCGGGGGGCTTTTAATTTGAAAGTAGCGACCGCTCCTAGCTTGCCGCTACACAAGTAGCGGACACAATCAAACAGTTACAGAGACGAGGAGACGCTAGCATCTCCCGGATCTCAGCGGTTTTCCAGTTGCTCATCTTGACGTCCGCGGGTGAAGTCATGACCTGCAATGTCTATCCTATCCATCTTCACCTTAACACAACACCAGAGCCCTACTGTTTACCCTCACAGTCGCACCATACCTGTTTAGCAGCGCAACATTGAAAAGGGTCCGGTCTGAAACAGTGTCGCGCAGCTCAGCATAGCGTTCCGAACGTTGTGTATTCAAATACAACGGTATGGAGGTATTTTAAAAATTCATATCATAACGAAAATATACACCGGTATTCGGTGTGAACCGGTATACCGCCCAGCACTAGGAAGACTACCAATTTCTAGATGATAGAACCATGTTTCCCCATTTCTTACTTCTGCAATCATACGGTTAGTGTCACCCAGGAAGAGCAGATTAAGAGCCTCCTCCTCATTTGCTGAGTGCTGCAGTGACAGGTTCTTGAGATGAATGTTTTGGTCTGGATCCTCCATGATCATTACTTTTCTGGAGGGGCAAAGAACAGATTAAAGGAAATTCCAGGATAATAAATGAACTCAAATTCTAAATAATACCACACTAAACAATGACACAATTATGAAAAACAAATTATCTCATTTATGTTATCCATTTCCCTCATGTTGCCTTGGCCTTGCTCAGCTTTACATCCAAACAAACACATCTGCAAGTCAGTGTGGGCTGTGACCCAGTTTGTCACATGCACTTTATCTATCCGTGGTTCAAAACTTGATAGCAGACGGGGCTTGCTGTTGATTGGTTCTAGCACACACCAAGAGCTCTGAAACACAGCATGAATGACTCCTATGATCCTACCATATCATTTAAATCATGCCACCAGGGTTGTGACAATATGGCTACTGGATAGAGATGTCAAAGAGTGTAACATGACTGAATAACATATGTGGATGTGGATGTCTGTGCCCTGGCAAGGTTATTTTTCTAAACAGCCCCACCAATCCAAAACAGGGTTTTTTTAATGGATGTTTACATTAAAAGATAGATGTGATTAAATTATATTATATATTATATCATATTATATATATTTATATATAATTAAATATATCTTACAGAATTTTGAGTCTTTACAGGATGGAATTCTGGATGCATGATGAAAATAATGCAAAGATGGAGACAAGACAAAGTAAAACAAGAAGAAAGGAGGGCAATAATGTCAGAGAAAGGAGGAGGGTTAGGTAGTGAAGGACAGAAGTAGACAGCAGTTAAAGAGAGACATTTGTCAGTGCCACAGCTTCTCCTTGAATCAGCAAGTGTGGCCACAGCATGGTTAACAACGGGCACTGTCTATTTCCAGAAGACTGTGATTTGTGGGAATCAAAACCTTGAGCTTGATCCTCTGCGAATGGAGAGAAGAAACTGAAATGGACTAGTGCAAGAAAATACAAGTCAAACACCAAAATGATGTACCAAGATGATGTCATGCTTGGAAGTCCAAAGTTTGCTTTGAGATTAAAAAGTATTGAGTATGACAAATTTAGGCAAAAAAGGGAAAATAATAGTGGCCACAGACAAACCTCCAGACAGATGGAATTTATAATTCCAAAAGAAGATGAGCATAAAAGAAGACAGGATATAGCAGGATGAAACAGGATGAACAGTGAGATAGAGGCAGTCTCCAATACAGGGAATGGTAGGAAGGGAGGCAGAGAAGAATAACAAAGAATCAGTGAGAGAATGAAGTAGATGGACATGAAAAAAATCCCCCCAGACCAGCTGCGGCAGCAACTAGCTATGAAAAGCTATTCTCCACATGACCCTTTAGCTCTCCACTCCAGTGGCAGAGTCTGCCACCAGGTTAACCACATCCATTGCTGTCCCACACTCAAATTATGTTAGCTGGCAGTTTGTAGTGAGGTGGTAAATACTGGAGTCTCCATTTTTCACCACATGCTGACTCCGGGCCAGACAAATAGCTGTTCAGGAATTAGGCTCAGCTAAACCCACAAGTGTCTGGGAGTATAATCAGCCAGAGATGATTGGTCTTTTAAACTTTGAAATCAGTGTTTCTATCACTTATGAGTGCATGTTTTCAAGGTGAAATATACACTATATAAACCTAATTGATTCTGCTTTTTGTTTGTAATGGGATGTTGCAACTGTTTGGTAAATTTTCCAATAAAAGAACACTGACGGTAGATCTTCCATTCGAGATGCTTCATGACAGGAATCCAGAAGGTCATATCCTATCTCGTTGTAAATCTCCAGGTAGGAGATGTGTGTGGTGTAAACCATACTGCTGCCCTGTTGAGCAAAACATATCGTAGGTTACATTGGACTGGATGCACAAAGAATGAAAAGCAAAAGTTTAAATTTAATACAGCACATTGAAATTAATGATGGTAAAGAGTCAGTAGGATATTATGTGAAGTTTCTTCGTTAAATTGATGTATGTGGCCTGTATGTACCAGTGAAACTGATACCTTAAATTAAATTTAAAAAACAAGCTAACTCCGCTGTGCTGACCTGGCTGATGCGTTCATACAGGTAGGAAAGGGTGCGGGGAATAATGCCACGATCACTGTAGCGCTCTGCACCTCCTGTGATGGTAAAGGTCTTCCCACTGCCTGTCTGGCCATAGGCAAATATGGTGCCATTATAGCCATCCAACATACTGCACAGAAAAACAAGTACAGACACACACACACACACACACACACACACACACACACACACACACACACACACACACACACACACACACAGAACACACACACACAGAATTAACAACAAACTACCTGTCAAGGTTGTGAACACAAAGGGCATAGAGCTTATGGTAATGGTAATGACACCAATAATAGACAATGTTTATCTGCTTCTTACTGAATATGAAAACTAGATATTATAAAGACATACAATTTTAAGAAAAAGACAAAAATTCTTCCACATCCAATTTCTGAGTTCTGACCAATTGGCAAGAAATCATTTTTCTTGATTAATCGATCAGTTGTTTGATCTATAAAAACCACAGATAATGTCTTGTTTTGTCCACAACCCAAAAATATTCAATTTACTGTCATGGAGGAGGAAATGGAGAATTCGAAAACTCAAATCGATCAATTATCAAAATAGCTAAAAAAATAATTCAGTAATTGATAACAGATCAATAAATTAATTGTAAATTGCAACTGTAAAAACAGGCGTGCGTTACAAGTAGACCTAGTGGACATTCTTGGAATAGCATTTGGGTCATGGACGATGATGCAAATCCATGAGAACATAGAACAAATGAGAACAAAAATAATAAACAATTTATGATCACTGATGTAGTCTTTTAAAACCAAACAAAACAATGGGCCAACAGATAATTGTTTTCCTTTAAAAATTCAGCTTCAGTGACATGGACATGCACAGAATGCTTTCCTTTGTCTGTAAATGTAATGTTTTCTTGCTGTTTTGCATGGTGTGACATCACCATACTAATTTGCAAGAGTACAATGGACTTAAGTATATCACTAAGCAGACACCAAGATTCTGAGTAAATTTAATGTGACACTTTAAACCCACAGGAAAAGATGGCAGTGAGTGGAGAAGACGTATGGCAACAGACATCTGCCGGTAAGGGAGGAATGTCTCGGAGTATGAGTGAAGAAAAAGGCCCCAAGCCCACTCAACTAGGCACAGCCCGGTAAATTTTGGTTTGGCACTGAAGTGCCCTTCTGCACGTGCTCAGGGCCATGGAAACCAGAGGTATCTAGTTCTGTTTGAATAAAATGAACATCCAATACGATGATATTTATATGAGGTAGAATAAGTTGGCATAAAGGGCTGTAGTCTTGGAAATAGACCAGGATGAAATAGTAAAATGACAGTGGGGCCTCTGACACTAGAGCCTGGATCAGAGGTGAGAGTAAAATATGTGCTCTTTAACGTGCCAATTGCAGGGAAAACTACAACTTTTCCCTGCACTTGACACTATACTTTTCAAGATGAAATATAAATAAACAGATCCCTCTCTCCTTTTCTAATAGAAATGCCAACACAGTATTTGGGCAATGTGTGGGTTTCCCTCCTTTGCTGTACAATTCCACATCCTGCTTGAGAAGCATAAGGAAAATAACTACAGTCAGTTTATAAAACACTACCTCCACTCATGAGAATGGTGGTTGGATGGGCAGACTTGGACAGAAATTGGGCATCCATTTGATCTAGTGTGAGTCATGGCAGTGATTGGCAGCCAAGAGAAAGGACACAGGCTCAGTGTTTAGTTTAATGTCAATGCTAATGCTGCGGCCTGGGCCTTGCCACTGAGGCTTGGGCGTTTCCCAGTGCTTGTTCCTGTTTACACCTCAGCTTTCCTGGATACTGGCAACTCATCGTCAGAAAGATCCTTTTTCTTCCTGTTGTTTTTATAAGAAGCAGCATGTCCAATCTTTTGATGCAATAGGGTTAAGGGTAAAACTGACCTTGCTGGAGGAGCACCGCCAGTCCATATCAGCTGCGTTGTGTGCTGAGCTGAGGTTGGCCTTTTCCTTGCTGGAAGCTAAACTGGACACAGTACAGGCCACAGTAAATGACTTTGGTGAACGAATTGCGAGTTTGGAGACCAACGCCAATTCAACCGAAGGACGCATCCAGACCCTTGAAGCATCATGCTCCACTTTATCACTTTATTTGTGCTAAGCTCAAAACCAAGAACATCGATTTGGAGGGACAAAGCCGACATAACAACGTTAGGATTATCGGCCTGCCGGAGTCCGTAGAGGGTCCACGACCCACAACCCTTTTTTCTGAAGTCCACTGACTTCGTGGGGCCAATTCTCGCCTCACTTGGTTTTTACTCCTTGGAAAAAAATCCCCCTTTCTTTTTTAAAGGGGCTGAGTAACGGGAGAACTTGTACTGTTCTTTCTTTTTCTAAAATACTCGGGGGAATGTTTCCATAGTGACTGTTATATTGCAACGTTTATGCTCACGTGAATGGTTTGGTTCTGGGCCTTACAGCAGGGGAGGCAGGAGCGGTGAAGTTATGGGGCTCAGTGAGTATAAAAAAACTGGAAGCTATATAGGGATTTTAAATGTGTTAATAGGGTGGTCTGTTGGTATGTGTGTTTTTTTTGTTTGTTTGTTTGTTTTTTGTTTTGTTTTGTCTCAACCCCCCCCCCCCCGGAAAAAGGCATCGTCGCTGTGCATCTCAAATTAACAAAGGGTGAGTAATGCATAACACAATCATGCCTCAGAACCAGGGCTGCAGGTTTGTGTCGTGGAATGTCAGGGAGTCAATGGAACAATTAAGAGGGGCAAAGTGATTTTCCATATGAGACAACTCAGAGGGGTATTTATTTCCTTCAGGAAACCCACCTCAAGACCTCTGTGATTTCACATATTAAAAGACCTTGGATGAGTCATGTATTTCATTCTTAGTTTTCCGCAAGGGCGAGAGGGGCGGCCATTATTTTCAGTAAAAATATAATGTTTGAACCAACGAAATGTACTGAAGACCCTAATGGGCATTTTGTGGCTGTTTCAGGCAGACTGGTTGACATCCCAGTCATCTTAGTGAGTGCCTATGCCCCCGTATGGGACGATGACAAATTTATCACCCACCTTTTCTCCTCCCTTCCTGATATAGACTGTCATCTGATTATAGATGGCGATTTCAACCTTTTTCAGGATCCTATTCTGGATAGGTCCTCCTTTAGACCCCTCACTTTGTCAAACTCTGCTGCCACATTGAAATCTTTTATAAACCAACTTGGCCTAAGTGATCCCTGGAGGTCTCATAATCCATCCACCAAAGCTTTCTCGTTTTTCTCCCACGTTCATCGTACATACTCAAGGATCGACTTTTTTTTCGTTGACAATAGGCTATTGCATTGGGTCAACTCAAGTGAGTATCACAGTATAGTGATCTCAGACCATGCTCCTACATTGGTCGTCATAAATTTCCCAAACCGCCGCCCTCCACACACAAAATGAAAACTTTCCCACCTTTTATTGAACAATCCACATTTTAAAAAATTCTTCCAAGAGGAAATAGCCAACTTTTTCCATACAAATGACACCCCAGACATCGCGCGAGGCACTCTATGGTAGGGGGGGAAAGCATATCTGAGGGGACAGGCAATCTCGTTTGCCTCCCGACAGAAAAAGACAGACACGGAAAGGATGGTCTGGCTCTCGGATCAACTATTGAAAATTGACTTACAATATGCGGCTGCCCCCACCCTCTTTCTTTACGGCCAATGTCTTATATTTCAGGCTGAGTTTGACCTTTTGTCAACATGCAAGGTTGAAATAAAATTGTTAAAAACAAGGCAAGGCTATTTTGAATTGGGAGATAAGGCTAGTAAACTTCTCGCCCATCAGGCTAGAGCTGCAGCTCAAGGTCCTAGCCACCTGCCTGCAGCAAGACCTGCCTGCCCTAATTTTCCACGGACCTGACTAGGTTTATGGCTGGAAGGAATTCGTCATTCAATACCAGACGACTCCTCAACATTATTGGCTCTCCCAACCCTGACGTACCAGAGGTGGTAATTTCTTTAGAAGCTGAGACAGCATTTGACAGGATTGAGTGGGAGTATCTATACTAAGTGCTGTCAAAATTTGGTTTCAGTTCTGACTTTATTACATGGATTAGACTGCTTTATAACTCCCCAACTGCCCATATCCTAACAAATGGTGTGAGGTCGCCCTCCTTTGCCCTTCGTTGGGGCACCAGACAGGGATGCCCCCTGTCCCCCCTCCTGTTTGCTCTAGCTGTCGAGCCATTGGCCATCTGGCTTCGGGAGGAGGGGAGAGTCGAGGACATCACCAGGAACAGTGTCACCCACAAGTTGTCTCTGTACGTGGATGATTTGCTATTATATGTCTCAAACCCAGCCTCGTCCATCCCTGTTATTACAGACATTCTAGCCCAGTTCGGCAGATACTCTGGTTATAAATTCAATTTTAATAAAAGTGAACTTCTCCCTATCAACTGCCTGTCTAGGAAGATGCCATCATCCTCTTTCCCATTTAAAGCCGTTTCAGAGGGGCTTCGATACCTAGGCGTATTTGTCACTGCTTCTTTTGAGGACCTCTTTAACAAAAATTTTCGCCCACTTATTGATAAGTGTAAGCTTGATATGTCTCGCTGGTCCTCTCTCCCTCTCTCCCTGACTGGCAGAGTTAACCTGGTAAAGATGGTGAGTCTACCTAAATTTCTTTATTTGTTCCAACATACTCCAATTTTCATGAGAAGATCCTTTTTCCAACAGACCAGACAGTATTGTCGTTTCTGTGGTTGAATAAGCCTCCCCCAAAATTGGGCGGTCTTGCATTGCCCAACTTTATCCAATATTATTGGGCATGCAACATTAGCAAACTTAATCATGGGCTTGACAGAGGAGCTGATTAAGTTCTCTCATGGGCTCAAATAGAGATGCACCGATCCAGTTTTTTCCGATCCAATCCGATACCGATACCTGGACTGAGCGCATCGGCTGATACCCGATACCGATCCGATACCGTTGTTGAATTAATAATAAACTGTATACCTTCCACCATGTGAAAGGGACTAAAGGCACCAGACTTTCATAACTAAGACAAAATAATCAAACAGTTACCGAAAATTGTAAACATGTGTAACATTAATAATAATAATAATAATAATAATAATAATAATAATAATAATAATAATAATAATACATTTAATTTATACAGCGCCTGTGAGGGTACCCAAGGACACACGTAACAAAGTGGAACAAACAACACAAAGAATGAATGAATGGGGCGCCTGTCAGTCAGCACGGAGGGAACACTAGCACCGAAGTCAGTAGCACCGTCTGTAAACAAACTAGCGTCTGGAGGCTCTGTGCACACAGCGGGGGCGACCATCCAGCATCGCTGCGAGCCGGGGAGACCGCAGCAGCAGAGGAGGAGACAAAGCAGCCCGGCGGTGAATAACCCCGAGGTCTTGGTGGAGGGAGGACCAACGGAGCAACGATGGACAGCCCACAGAGTATTGAGTACGTCGGTTTGAAAGTTAGCGTTGCTAGGCTAACAGCTGACCAGTGAGGCTAACAACTGATGGCGGTGCTAATCAGCGGAGAAATGTGACGTGAGTAAGTGTAACGACCTGCAAACAGGAATACAAAAAAAAAAACATAGCAGCTGAACCTGAGAATAAACTAATAAAGAGTTGGTCAAACAACAACTTGTGCTCTTCCAGCATGCAACACACTGACGCTGACGAATGACGTAGGATGTGCTGCGACGGCGAAAAAAAAAAATTGGATCGGCCGGTGGATCTGTTTCCATTTTACCGATCCCCGATCAAGCCGTTTTGTCAATATCGGAGCCGATATCCGATCTTAATATCGGATCGGTGCACCCCTAGGCTCAAATAGAACTACGGTCCTCAAAGTTTTTGTTACAGTCCCTCCTTACTGCCAGACTCCTTCTCAAGATTCATAATGTCTCACAGAACCCTGTTGTTACCAACTCACTGAAAATTTGGAAGCAGTTCCGTAAACATTATGGCTTGAATGAGCCATCAACATTAGCCCTGATTGTTAAAAACCATCTATTTCCACCCTCCCTATCTGACCCTACTTTTAATATCTGGCGAAACAAAGGCCTTCTTCATGTCAAGGACCTTTACAAAGAAACTATTTTTACTGATTTTACAGAGCTTGCAGCCAGGCTTGAGCTTCCTCATTCTCACTTTTTCCGTTTTCTCCAAGCCAGGCATTTTATCCAAACTGCTTATCCTCACTTCCCCAACCACCCACCCAGATCTCTGATTGACTCCTTGCTCACCCTCGACCCTGCTCAAAGATGCTCCATTTCTGTGATTTACAACTCCACTGACTCCCTTAACCCTAACCAAATGACTCGCCTGAAGCGAACCTGGGAGGAGAAGATAGGAGTACTAATATCGGACAGCCACTGGGACCAAATTCTTAAGCTAGTTCACTCGTCTTCCATGTGTGCTAGTCACAGTATGTAAGGTTCTTCTCAGAGTGCACTATACAAACGCTTGGTTGGCGAAGATTTATCCAGGTAACAGTGACAGCTGTAATAGGTGTAAGCAGTCACCGGCTAATCACACACACGTTTTGGTCCTGACCGAACCTTACTGGCTTCTGGCGCCAAATTTTTGTTACACTTGCAATAGTGCTTGATATGGATCTTAGCCCTGAGCCTTGCACAACGCTGTTTGGTTCCCCCCCTACTTACAACACCTAATCTTCCTATGACAAAGCAGCGGGTATTGGCCTTTACAATTTTATTGGCCAGTCAACTTTTTCTGTAAAGTGGAAAAATGTTGTCCCCCCCTTCACACAATAGCTGGCTTAGGGAGGTCCTAACTCACATTAAACTTGGTTAGACTCTCACTTGCGGGTTCTGGTAATGCTTTCAACAAAACCTGGCAGCCCTTCATAGAATACTTGGACAGAACTACTATTCACCTAGAAAGTGACTAGATGCCCCCCCCCCCCGGTTTGCTGTATTGATTTTCTTTAATTTCTCCTATTTTATTTAATAATAATAATGATAATAATAATAATAATACATTTAATTTGTAAAGCATTTTACATTTAAACAAATCTCAAAGTCCTACAGGAAAAGCACCAATAAAAGAGAAAACATTAGTAAAAGAAAAACACCTAAAAGTCAAAAGCAACTTAGAGGTCATAGGATCTGCTAAAAAGGAAATTTTTAAGTCCTTTTATTAAAACATTCAACAGGTTGAGGTGCCCTCAAGTATTTAGGGAGGCTGTTCCATAGACGAGGGGCAGCAGAACAGAATGCCCGGTCCCCTAAGGTGTGGAACTTAGTCCTGGGGGGTGGAGACAGTGAGAGTTGGTCGAGCGGAGGGGTCGAGATGAGGTTTGTGGGGCTAGCAGCTCTTTAAGATAGAAGGGGGCGTTGCCATGGATGCACTGGTGAGTGAGGAGGGAGACCTTGTAATCAATCCTGGCAGAGATGGGAAGCCAATGAAGTGAATGGAGGATGGGTGTGATGTGTTCATACTTTCGCACTCTCATCAGGATCCTAGCAGCACTGTTTTGTACATACTGGAGCCTTTGGATGCTCTTGCTGGGGGTTCCAATCAGTATTGCATTGCAGTAATTCAGCCTGGAGGAGACAAAGGCATGGATGAGCTTTTCGGCGTCAGGAAAGGAGAGTGAGGGTCGGAGTTTGGCAATATTTCTGAGGTGATGGAAGGAGTTTTTGCAGAGACGTTTGATGTGAGCCTCAAAGGTGAGGTGAGGGTCAAATATGACACCAAGGTTAGTGACGGATGTGGAGAGGGGAATGACCTGCCCGGAAAACGTGATGCTGGTTATGGAGGATGACTGGATCTGGTGAAGTATGACTTCTGTTTTGGAGCTGTTTAACTGCAGGAAGTTGTGCTTCATCCAAGCTTTAATCTCCTCCAGACAGGTGGTGATAGTAGATAGTGGTGATGGTGGAAACAAAGTTGCAGAGGGGCCAAGGGGGAGCATGTAGAGTGTGGGGCCAAGGACTGACCCTTGAGGGAACCCACAGATGACAGTGTGTGTCCCTGATCTTGCACCTCCAATGGAGACGTACTTGTGTCCTGTCGGTGAGATACGAGTGGAACCAGTTGAGAGTGGTGTCAGTGAGTCCGATGGTGTGATGTAGCCGGTTGAGAAGTATACAGTAGGGATGAACGATATCGTTATCGTATCTATATCTAAATATGAACATTCAAGATATTCATATCGAAAAAACAACGACATAAACAATATAGATTCCCCCCCGCTCGCCCTGCATGTACAGCTCTGGCAGTCACAACAAACATTAGTTTTACAATTACCCTTGCCCTTGATTGCACCGCTAAGGCCAGCCAACCACAAACCTTATTTCATGCTTGCTGTGGATCGACAGCTTAAGCCAATCAATGACAAACATACCAGGGCGGGAATGAGGGAGACGGAGGCTGAGACGCACACACACGACAGGGTTGCCAACTTGGCGACTTTCTCGCTAGATTTAGTGACTTTTCAGACCCTCTTAGTGACTTTATTTCTAAAAAGCGACTAGCGACAAAATGAAGGGACTTATTCAGATCATCAGGGGAAAGGCGAGAAATATTTTATATTGTAATTCTCATGCTGCTGAGAGTCATCGCTGTCCACGGCTCCTCTGCAACACGCCGGGCTCTCTCCCCTCTCATACGGCTGCGCAGGCGGCAGGCCAGTGTGTGGGCTGGCTGAGGCAGCAGGAGCGGACGTCGCGGCCGCTCGCTCTGTGGATTTGAGCCCGGATAGCTGCCATTTACTCTGTTTTGATCCGTTAATTCTCTAACTTCTTAGTCTTTCTAGATTCCACTGGTACTTTACCGGCGATAACCTGAAGCTGCTGAGTTTCGATCTTCACTCTCACTCTTTCTCTCTAGATTAGGTTGTCATCGTTCATCTTGTAAAAATGCACATAGTTTGATTGATCTTCTCCCTCCCTTTACTGTTGTTACTTCAAATATATTTGTATCTGTAGAGAGTTTGTGAGTATTTGGTAAAGATTTCTCTATCAAACATTTGTATATGGCTTAAAATAATCTCTTTATTTTCCTGAAAAATGCTTGGTTTTCACCAAACCCGTAGTCATATCGTATCATATCGATATCGAGATATCTGGCATGAATATCGAGATATGAAATTTTGTCCATATCGTTCAGCCCTAGTATACAGTGGTCGACATTGTCGAATGCTGCAGACAAGTCAAGGAGGATGAGGAGAGAGGGTGAGCCAGCATCAGCCGTCATCAGCAAGTCGTTTGTGACCCTCATCAGAGCTTTTTCAGTGCTGTGGGTGGAGTGGAAACCAGACTGAAACCTTTCGAAAAAGGTTGTTGTGTGTTACGGCTCCTGCTGTCATCTGTCTGTATTGTGCGTGTGTGTGTGTCTGTCTCTTTTCTTTCATACAGAGTGAGCGCTCCTGTCCCAAAGATTGTGTTGCTCGCGCACGTCATTGGCTCTGCAGTCCTGGCGTGGCAGTGAGGGATTGGCCAGCACCAGAGCAGGGACTTCAAAAGCCGACGCTGCTCAAGCGACGCGGTGGATCGCTATTGCGGAGGCATCTACCACTGAGAGACTGTACTGAGAGAATTCGTTATAACTTAGAGTGTGTTTGGGCGTCTGAGTGCGGGATTGTTTGTGAGTGTGCGTGTGCTCTGGGAAACCAGAGCAAGAGTGTCTGGGGTTAGAGAAGCAGTAGGGGTGAGCTGCCTTTTTCTTTGATTCTGTTTTTCTCCTGTTTTGTATTAGGTTAGGGAGTTAGGTTTAGCACTTGTCTTTTTGTTTCGTTTTCTTTTCTGTAGGGTTTAGATAGATTTCGGGCTCTAGAGGTTAGGTGGATTTTGTTTGTTATTTTAGGCCTGGGCTCACCCTGAAGCAACGCTTCATCACTTGTATATATATCGCACCCATCACTGTACATATTGCACCTGTTGTCTTGTAAATAAATTGTTTGTTTTCACGTAACTTATACCGTGTTTGGGTGTCGGTTATTTATGTTGGGCTCGGCTCCCTAGACCGAGCGTAACATTGTGTTTCAGGTGATCCTGTAGGCGGGCAGAAACAGCTTTTTCTAATACCTTGGAGAGAAATGAAAGGTTGGAAATGGGCCTGTAGTTGGCAAGGATTTCAGGGTCCAAGGAGGGTTTTTTAAGGATTGGTCTGATTATGGCAGTTTTTAGGGCAGGTGGAACATGGCCAGCTTGGATGGAGTGGTTTATCACTGTGGTGATCAGAGGACTTATGATAGAGATGTTTGTTTTCACCAGGGCTGTAGGAAAGGGGTCAAGGGCACAAGTAGAGGGTTTCATCCTCCTGATGATGTCCTCAACCTCTTGCTGTGAGACTTCAAGGAAGCAGTGGAGAGGCTGGGAGATGCAGACTGTGGGTCGACAGTCAGGATAGGTAGAGTGGAGAGACAGCCAGATAGGATGGCACGGATGGAGTCAGAAACTATTGTGCAAGTAAACAAGTTAAACCTTTTGGTTAAACTTGAACTGCACCAAGTATGGCCAAGTGCAAACCAAAACAACAACCTCAAAGTTATTGCTGGTTGAGAGGAGAGTCGTCTACATCCATGAAACTGGTTTAAGTGTGGTGTCCAGTCCTGTCAAACTGTTTTGAATGAACAGTCTAAATGTGATTCCTTTTGTGATTTCTGTGGACATACGTATTTCAGTAACTTGTGCCACCTCAGCATTAACCTAAGCTTCATAGTTATCAAGCAGGCTTAACAGAGCTTAGTGGGTGTCAGTCCTGACTAAAGTTCTGTTCAAATCTTCTTTCGATACTTTTTTATAGCAGGGGTCTCAAACTCAATTCACCTGGGGGCCGCTGGAGGCAGAGTCTGGGTGAGGCTGGGCCGTATCAGGTGTTCCACAAAAAAAATCCAATCTTCTCAACAACATTATTAACAGTTCTTTAAGTCAAATGGGTTCTTTTGAACATGAACGGTTCTTCTGAACATGAATGAACATTGAAGAACATGAACAGTTCTTCTGAACATGAACTGTCCTGAACATGAATGAACATTGAAGAACATGAACGGTTCTTCTGAACGTGAACGGTTCTTCTAAACGTGAACGGTTCTTCAGAACATGAACTGTCCTGAACATAAATGAACACTGAAGAACATGAACGGTTCTTCTGAACATGGCTTCTCTTGCCTACTCCTTGCTGCCAGAGACCTGGCAGCGCTTCCTCTCACAAAGCTGAGCCACATTTGGCTTGAGGGAGGAAGCAGTTGAGACCCTCAATATGGCTTGAAGATGATCATCACTAAGTCTGGACCTGTACTTGGACTTATTGAAGTTCATGGTGGAGAAGAGCTTTTCGCACAGATATGTGCTCACAAAAAGGCACATGGTCCACTTGAACATTCGGGAAAGCTCAGGGAGGCTGGGGGGCAATTCTCTCAAAATTGCCCAAGCTTGTCTGCTTTTCCACTCACCTCCCTGAACTTGGCTTTGAGGTCAGAGTTGCACTGCAGGTCAATGAGCTCCATTTGAAGCTCAGGAGGGGCATCTTGCACGTCAAAGGAGAAGGTGTCTGCAAAAATTTGAAAAGTGGCTCTGTGCGTCTTGAAGTCTGCAAATCTGTGATCAAATTCCTCCTGTAGCTTCACAATGGCATCAACATACTTCTCACCACTCAATGGTGTGCCTGCATCCACGAGTGCCTTGCATGCTGGGAAATGGCAAAGGTTTGTCTGAGAGAGCTGGGCTTTCCAGTTTTGTGGAGAATGCTCTCACATTGTCATAGGCAGCACTGACGAACTGCCCCTGGCCTTGTAACTTCTTGTTCAGTACATTTAGCTCGCGTGATGTCAACAAGACAAGCTAAGTCCATGAGCCATTTGGGATCACTTAGCACAGGAACAGCCACCCCATCCTTCCCCATGAAGGCTTTCACTTCTGCTCTCAACTCAAAAAATCTCTTTAAGACGTTTCCTCTGCTGAGCCAATGCACCTCGGTGAAGTAGAGCACATCGTCATATTCAGACTCCATTTCCTCTAAAAAAACACGGACTGCTGGTGCTTTAAGCCCCTGGATCTTATTTGGTTGATGCATTTCACAACAACAGACATCACATTGTCAAACTTAAGGCATTTGCTGCAAAGGGCCTGTTGATGGATAATGCAGTTCAGAGCAATGGCCTCCTCCACACCCTCCTCTTCCAGTTTTTTTTTAACAAGTGCCACCAGTCCATTTTTCCTCCCTGTCATTGATGGCGCTCCGTCGGTTGTTATTCCAACAAACCTATTCCATGGCAAACCGGCATCCACAATGGCATCACACAGCTAGCAACATATCTCCTGAGCGGTGGTCTGGCCATGCACTGGCATTACTCTAAGAACTCCTCCATCAATTCAAAATTGTCATCAACACCACGGACATACATTGCGAGCTGGGCAGTGTCAGTGATGTCTGTGCTCTCATCAAGAGCGACTGAGTATGCATCGAAACATTTGGCTTTCTCACGCAGTATCGTAAATGTTATTTGACAGGTCAGAAATGCGCTCTGCCACAGTGTTGGCAGAAAGGCTGATGTTGCTAAATTGACCCTTCTTTTCCAGACAGACTATACTTGCAGCCTGCAACATGCACTTTTTAACAAACTCGCCTTCTGTGAATGGCTTTCCCGCCTTAGCAATCATCTCACTAACCACGTAGCTAGCTTCGACGGCTGAGTTATTCTCTTTGGTTGCTTTCTTGGAGAAATCTTGTTGCCTCAGTAGACATGTTTTAAGATTGGCAACCTGGTTGGCTCTCTCATCTCCCTGGTATTTTGCATACTCCTCAGCATGTCTAGTTGAGTAATGACGTTTCAAGTTGTATTTCTTGTGCACCGCAACTTTCTCTGTGCAAATAAGACAGGTCGGGGTGCCTCTGTGCTCAACAAAGAAATATTGCGTCTCCCACTTCTCCTGAAATTGTCTGTGCTCGTCACCAACCGTTCTCTTCACTGCAGGCTTTGAAAAAGACATGATTGGGTCTGTGTGACAAGATAAATTTATTCCACTTGGTGTCACTCCGCAATAAAGTTTCAATCAAGTGATTAACGTTGCTAATTAGCCAAAGTATGAATGCAGATTCAATCAGATCAACAGTCACCGCCCACTGTTTAAAGGGCTGCGGTTCCGTAAGTGAATTTCGCGATTTGGGTAAATATTTCCCTGGTAACAGCAAGCTCCACCAATCAGAGACGTCGCTGTAACACTATAGGATTGTGGGTAATGTAGTACTTTTCCATGACATCGCGAATAACACGTTTTCTTAAAACAAGGTTGATATCACACGGACTTGTGGACACACTCACTCCAGGAGGCTGGGCGGGAGCTGGCTGAGTGGGCGGGAGCTGGCTGAGTGGCCCCGTCGGAGGTCTGCCCGCCTCGCTAATGCCGCTAACATTGACTTCGTCCAAGAAGTAGTAATTCTGTTACGGCTATGTGGTGTTACATGGGCGCCGCCATTGTTGTTGTGAAATGTTTCTCTGCCCGGCCGATGACCCACCCCCTGGAGCCAAATACCCCACTGTGATTGGTAGGTTCGTTCAGCTCCAGATAGCGCAACAAAGGGACCTTCCAAGCACAACAAAGGGACCTTCCACACACAACACGGCAAAGTGCCATTCACACAAAACTCACGGGCCGCACTAACATTAAACTTTCCTATTAACTTTCCTACTTACCCATGAGTCTGAGACCCATGTTTTATAGTCTAGGTCTAATCTAGGTCTATTACTCTGTTTGATGGCAACATATTTCAATGGGAAAAGTGGGTTGACAAGGGAGTCTTTTAGCCACTGCGGTGAAACTGGATTTAAAATGTTAAAACTTAGTGGAATTCAGAACACTTGGTGTGTAAATAAGCATCTTGCAGAGTAGGGAAATAACTGACAGTGGACTAAGAACTGTCTTATTTGGGAGACAGATTGGTCATGGGTAGACAGAATGAGTAGTGTCTGCTTGGCTGCAGACAGACTAGTTATATCAAAGACTAAAAGACACCAAGCCTGGATGTGACCTGATATTTATAACCTGATATTTACCGTCACACAAAGGGAGAACTGTTAAATGTTTTGCTTGAGAGGATAAACTAATACCCAAGTCAGTGAACCCGTGTGAGTCAGGTTAAACACATCCAAGCCAATCCAGTCATCTCACAATGGCTTTGTGAGAGCAAAGTCTTCTAATAGCAAAGATAATGCAAAGCAGTTGTGGGGATCCACAAATAGCTCCTATTGTGACTAAGAAGGCTGTGTGGAATGTCTAGCTGATGGTGGGGCTAGATTGAGCCAATAAGGCAGAGTGTGTTAAGGATGAGAGGAAGAACCTTGTTTACATAAAAACAACACAACCAACAGTTGATCACAGGAAATTCCAAATAAATTCTCTCTCCTCTTGGCTAGTTTCTCTTTTGGAAGTCAGTCCTCATTTACACTAAGTCTGGGCAAGGAGTGAAGCTCTGACAGACTCTGTTTCCCTTTGTGAAAATGGAGTGAAAATAGTGTAGAGGTATCTCAAAGGTAAAGAAAGAAACTGTATTTTGGCATCATGACAAAATATTTGGTTGGTAATAATATATATTGGTAATATTCGGTTGCTATGGCGCCGTACTAGGTGGCAGCCTGTTGCAGCAGCTCCTGTGGGTTTTCCAAGTTTTTGTGGTTTGTTTTTAGTTCTGTTTTGATTTGGTTGTGAATTTTTGGTAATTTTTGGCAACACTTCTCCAGAGTCCGAGAGAAGACGAACACTTTCCTATTTTTCCCCTTTTTTTTTAAACTTTTGTGGCATTTTGCATCTTGTCTGATGTTTATGCTAACCCTAGCAACGGAGGGTCAGGAGCGCATCATTGAGCGCATTGTTTACACACGCGACTAGCTGATTGCGCTGTGTAAACCCGCACTGCTGCCCGGAGCCAGGAATGAGGTCCCGAAGGAGCTGCGGAGGAGACGCCGGGGGTGCAGAGCCGGAGTGAAATGGAGGGTGAAGAAGAGGAGACAGAGACCGGCTGTACCAGCGATCATTATGGGGAACGTGAGGTCTCTGGGGAACAAGACTGACGAGCTCGCCGCGCTGATGAAGTCTCAGAGGGAATATCGTGAGTGCAGTGTGTTGTGTTTCACGGAGACATGGCTCCACTCACACATCCCGGACCACAGCGTGGCGGTACCCGGCTTCAGCACTGTTCGGGCGGACAAGGACTTGACAAGCAGCGGAAAGAAGAAAGGAGGAGGGATTGCACTGTATGTGAGTGAGAGATGGTGTAATCCCGGACATGTTCACGTGAAGGGACGTCTCTGTACCCCGGACATTGAACTGCTGACTGTGGGGATGCGGCCTTATTATTTGCCCCGTGAATTCACGTCCGCCATCATCATCGGTGTGTACGTTCCTCCTTCAGCTGATGCAGCAGTGGCCTGTGACGTCATCCACTCCGCTGTTGCCCAGATACAGACGCAGCATCCTAACGCATTTATTGTCATCACTGGGGGTTTTAATCATGTCTCACTGGACAAAACCCTCCCAACATTTCACCAGTATGTTGACAGCCCCACCAGATACTGTAACACACTGGATCTTTTATATGCAAATGCTAAGGATGCATACAGTCCCACTGCCCTCCCCCCGTTTGAAAGATCTGACCACAACCTGGTCCTGCTGACCCCTATAATGTCCCTCTTGTTCAGCGGCAGCCTGTCCACACTAGGAGTGTGAGGAGGTGGACTCAGGAGGCCGCTGACGCACTACAGGACTGCTTTGAGTCGACAGACTGGGATGCACTCGTTGACCCACATGGAGAGGATCTCGACAGCATGACCGACTGCATCACAGAATACATCAGGTTCTGTGAACACACCACCATGCCAACCCGGACTGTACGCTGCTTTCCTAATAATAAGCCGTGGATCACCAATGACCTGAAAGCCTTTATTAACCAGAAGAAGGCGTTCACGTCTGGAGACAGGGAAGAACTGAGGAGAGTGCAGCATGAACTCAGGGATATGCTGAGGGCCTGTAAAGACACCTACAAGAGGAAGCTGGAGGCCAAACTTCAGCAGAACAATGTGAGGGATGTGTGGACTGGTATGAAGCAGATCACTGGGTGTAAGGTGAGCGGCAGACAGTCATCAGGCAGCCTGGAGAGGGCAAATGAGCTGAACAGATTCTTCAATAGGTTCGCCTCACAGCCTTCTGTCGTCTCCCCGACACCTCCAGAACCCCACACACCCTCACTGCCCCAAATGCTTCCTCCCCTCCCCCCTCACTCCCCTGATGTGAGCTCTCCTGTGCAACACCTCTTCTCCTCCTCCTCCACCTCCTCCACCTCCTCCTCCTCCTCCTCTTCCACCTTCACCTCCTCCTCCACCTCCTCGTCCTCCACTGAAGACATCAGCAGCCTCCCCCGCATGACTGTGACTGCAGGCCAGCTGGAGAGACCGCATGACTGTGACTGCAGGACAGCTGGAGAGACTCCACCAGCAGAAGGCTGCAGGCCCTGACGGTATCAGCCCCAGGATCCTGAAGACATGTGCCAGCCAGCTGTCTCCTGTCCTACAACACCTCTACAACCTGAGCCTGGGTCAGGAAAGAATACCAGTGCTTTGGAAGACGTCCTGCCTGGTTCCTGTTCCAAAGAAGTCGACACCATCAGATCGCAATGACTACCGACCAGTGGCTCTCACATCTTACGTCATGAAGGTGCTGGAGAGACTGGTCTTGGCCAACCTGAGGCCGCAGGTGAGAGCCCTCCTAGACCCTCTGCAATTTGCCTACCAGCCCCACTTGGGAGTTGATGACGCTGTCATCTACCTGCTGCAACGAGCCCATTCGCACCTGGATGGTGGAGGAAGCACTGTGAGAATCACATTCTTTGATTTCACTAGTGCTTTTAAAACCATTCAGCCACTGCTACTGGGGGAGAAGCTGCGGGTGATGGGTGTAGACAACACAATGATCTCCTGGATTACTGACTACCTGACGGGCAGGCCACAGTTTGTCCGTATGGGCAGTGTTCTGTCTGATGCGGTGGTCAGTGATACAGGAGCTCCGCAGAGGACTGTGCTGTCTCCTTTCCTGTTCACCTTATACACCACTGACTTTCAGTACAACACCGGGTCGTGTCAATTCTATCTATCTATCTATCTATCTATCTATCTATCTATCTATCTATCTATCTATCTATATTTTTTGATCAAAACCAAATTAGATTTATTTATTCGTAAACATCTGGTAGGGATGCATGACATAAACATTTCTGCTGATATCCAATTGTAAAGCCTACACTTATCTACTTCCCACCCCAACAAAAACATCAACGCAACACGAGACAAGTCATCCACCTCACGGTTGTGGCATATTAAGATGCAAATTATTCAGCATGATAAATGCACAGGTGTGCCCTGGGCTGGTCACAATAAAAGACCACTCCAAAATGGGCAATTTCATCACACAACACAATGCCACAAATGTAGGGACATTTGAGGAAGCATGCAATTGGCATGTTGATTACAGGAATGTCCACCAGGTGGACATTTCATAAGTCTGGGATGCTCTCGATCAATGTGTATGACTGCATGTTCCATTCCTGTCAATATCCAGCAACTTCACTGGGCAACTGAAGAGTAATAAATCATCATTCCAAAGACCACAATCAACAACTTGATCAACTCTATGCAGATAGAGATGCACCAAAAAATACATATCCATACATCTACTAATAAACTGATACACTTAAATATTTTACTCCAACTTGTGAAAAATGGGAGCAGAAGTGTTACGTTCATATTTTTGTTGAGTATATTACAACAACATCTGGGCAACCATCATAGTTCTCACAGTTTTTTTCTAAAGTAGATGGAGCCTTGAAAACTGGATGACAAACAATCATCTCCAGCTGAACTCGAGTAAGACTGAGGTCCTCATCATAACCTCAGATGGCAGAGCATCTAAGATGGCTCAGTATATTGGTTCCAAGTCCTCTACTGTACAGACCAGTGTTAGAAACTTAAATGTTATATTTGACCAGTCAATGTAATTTGAAAATCACATCAACTCATTAACCTGCATATGTTTTTTCCATCTAAGAAACATTGCTAAACATTAAAGCATGGATTATCATTTCTAAGTCAGACTGTGATACAATGAATCTGATTGTATCACAGTTTGATCCATGCTTTAATTTCATCGCAGTGAGACTACTGGAATTCTCTTTTTACCTGTGTCAACAAGTCATCTCTAGATCGTCTTCAATTAGTCCAGAACGCTGCTGCAAGGCTGTTGACCAGGTACAGCAGGATGATACACATCATGCCAGTTGTACACTCTTATATTGGCTTCCTGTTAAATTTAGGATTCATTTTAACATTCTTGTTTTCACATACCATATAGCGTCATATATATCATAGAGCCATATACCGTCAGGCACCTGCCTATATTTCTGATCTGCTCCATCCCTAACACCCTAACAGATCACTTAGGTCCTCCGACCAGAGCTTAATGGTTGTGCCCCACTCTTGTCTAAAACCTAAAAGCGACCGTGCCTTTGAAGAAGTGGCCCCAACACTGTGGAATGCTCTTCCTATAGACTTTCGCAGTCTTTGTTGAGGCTTTTAAAAGGCAACTGAAGACTTATTTATTATACTTATTTACTAGCGTTGTGATCTGTATGCTTTTACTCATTTTCATTTTTTGTTTTTTCCTCCCTTTTGCTATTTTATTCCAGTGTTTTCCAGTGTCCTCCAGTGTCCCTCCGTGGCATGGGGAGACACAGAGGGCCTGTGCCTTCACCGTAGCCCTCCTGCTACGCACCCTAACCTCAAGGTCATGCCCCAGTATTCTTCATTCATAGTATTTTCTGTAATAAGCAACCAATCATTATACCATCTGCATCCTAATACAACAGCATGTAGATGCCTAGTGTAAATGAATGGGCATCCAATATGACTTTTTATTAAAAGATAACACTATTTCTGAAATAGTGCTTAAATGCTTGGCTGGATAGAGATTAAAAATAGATAAATACATAAATAATAATAATAATAATAATAATAATAATAATAATAATAATAATAATAATCTAAAAATAACTGTCCACCTGCGTATATGTGGACTAGGCCTTAATCAGTTCAAAAGACGTAGTTGCTGTCTTCACTGTTAAACAACCACCATTGCTAATGAAAATCTATCTATGCAACTCAGGCAGAAATGTTCATGTTCAGGTCTCTACCTGAAGTTATAGCAGTAGGCATCTAAACGAAATGCACTGTTGGCTTTTGATGAAACTACAGGATAATGTAAGTGTCAAGGGGTAGAAGTGACTGCTTTCTGTATTTTAAATTGTTGTGTGCTGTGTTTTTATATTGCATGAGTTCTTTTATTGCATTGTTTTATTAATTGGTTTGTCTGTCACTGCTTGATGTCTGCACTCCCTCTTCACTTGATTACTCGAAAACCTACACCTGGAGATCTGTGAGTATGTTACAGGCACTGGCAACCACCAATTGGGCTTAAAGGGATATTCCAGTGTAAATTTAATCAATGTTCTAACACACCGTGACACTGAGAAGGACCCCCCCTCGAGAGATAAAGTTTGCAGAGCGCTAGCTCGCGTAGTTTTAGCATCCTCAGAAACGACTGCACGACAACAATACACTGCAGTAAATGGATCCAACTATAAACCGCCACCAAAAAAACACAAATAATGCTCAGGACAGCACCAAACTTCAGCAACAGTACAAATAGGGTCTCAGCACATAGTCTGGGGCATCTAACCTCCGCTAGCTTAGCTGGATTTCTATTGTGAAGCTAAAAACAGATTTCAACTCTCGACGCAACGATTACCGAGTGCGGTTAGAAATGCTCAATTCCATTCTTTTCCCTGTCCGCTCTTAATAATAACTTGTGGCTTTTTGATCGTGGTTTCTTGTTGGAGGCGTATACTGCAATGTATTGTTATCGTGCGGTCATATTCTGAGGTTGCTAAAACTACGTAAATTAGCGGTCTGCTAACATGATCTCTCAAGAGGGAGTCTAACACAGTTTCACGGTGTGTTAGACTATGGATTAAATTTACACCGGAATATCCCTTTAAGCAAACTCCTCAAAGGACCAATGGCGTGGGCCGACGGCTGGGCACAAGCACCTGGCAGAAGAGTTTAAGACGAGCAAACTGGCACAGACAAAGAAGAACAGGAGGAAAGGGAGAAGATATGGAGGAAAGGGAGAAGAAATGGAGGAAAGGGGGAAGCGGAAAGCGGAAAGCCAGAGGAAAAAGAGGGGAAAAGAAGCAGAAGCGTGACGAGACCAAAGACGGCGGTGTACCAAGTGGAAAGAGAAGAAAGACGATAATACAGCCAGGACGGTGGTGTACCCAGTTGTTTTATCACCTTTTCTGCTACATGGGACTGCAGGTTTTTAGGGACTTTTTAATCTTGATTTTAATAATAATAATAATAATAATAATAATACATTTAATTTTTATAGCGCCTTTCAGGGTACCCAAGGACACTTAACAAAATAGAACAATCAAAACAGAGAATAAATTGAGAAACAAAAAATACATATAAGATAAAAAATAGAAAAGTTGATTGATTTGGCTGGATCTAGAGCTGATAAGCCTTATTAAAAAGATGGGTTTTTAAGTCTCTTTTGAAAGTCTCCAAAGAAGTCTGTTTGCGAATTTCAGCTGGGAGAGTGTTCCAGAGAGTGGGGGCTGTCACACAGAAGGCTCTGTCGCCGAGGGTTTGTAATTTGGTGTGAGGGATAGAGAGCTGGTGTGTGCCTGATAAGCGCAGCGTCCGGGACTGGGTGTAGGGGTGGAGGAGGTCAGATAGATATTGGGGGGCGAGGGAATGGAGAGATTTATAGGTCAGGAGGAGAAATTTGTAGGTGATGCGTGATTTAACTGGGAGCCAGTGAAGGCGGATGAGAGTGGGGGTGATGTGTTGCCAGGGCTTGGTGCGGGTGAGGACCCTGGCAGCAGAATTCTGCACATACTGGAGCCTGTCCAGGGTTTTGGAAGGGAGCCCGGACAGGACTCCATTGCAGTAGTCCAGGCAGGAGGTGATGAAGGCACGGATGAGGGTCTCAGCCACAGGTTCAGAGAGGGAGGGCCGGAGTCTTGTGATATTTTTAAGCTGGTAAAAAGCTGATTTTGTAATGGATTTTATGTGTGATTGGACAGATAATGTGGAATCAAGGATGAGACCAAGGTTGCAGACTTCCGTGGATGGGGAGATAGAGCAGCCATCCACATCCAGGAGAAGATCTCCAACCTTCTGGAGCAGTGCCTTGGAGGCCACAACCATGAGCTCTGTTTTATTGTAATAATGATTAAATAATAATTCTTTGGGACTCTTTTACTCTTGATTTTTATATTTCTGGCACTATTTCCACTGTATTCATTAAAACATATGAATAATAAATCCAATTGTTTTTACCCGTAACTCTGGCTCTTTTGGTCACTGCAGTGTTGCTCTCCACCCGATTAAGAAAAAAAAAAGAACAGCACCTTTCCCCTTTACATTAAACAACCCCTTACATAAGTACACAAATCAACAAAAGATACTGTATAACAAAAGTAGTTTTAGACACTTAATTTAAGAAATATTCCATGTTATATCTTTAACAAATCAAACTGATTTGATATTTTGGGCATATTACTATTCAAAGCAAAACATATTTTACATTTACAACAGGCTCAGGTGAATTCCCCATTTGCATTAAATCAACTAGTATTGACAAATTACTTGTGTTGAGGGCTAAACATTTTCAGCAGGCAAATCTATCGAATGTGGTACTGTGGATGACAAATTAAACAACAGCTCAGAGATCACCTGTAGTACATGGTATAGCTCTGTGGTGACTTGAAAATGTTCTCACACTCACAATGAAACAGTATGCCATCTCGCCTGCCAACTCAGTACACTTAGCGGTTTAATTATGTAAAGCATGCCAAAAATCACAGATACCCTCGGTTTCTATCTTAAAGAAAGCTAAGCTTTACTGAGTTCCTGTCAACAAAGCTGGCTAAAGCCTGTGTGGCCTGACCACAACATGGAGAGATGAGTATCCCTGGCACAGGTGATTAATGACTTACGTGACTTTTTAATGGGATCTAAAAAGTTTGATGTGTTTAGGTTTTTAAAGTAATTGTAGAAACATAATTACCTGGCAATACAACAATACAAATCTTTTTTTTAAATGTTTCTGTACAGTGATAGTAAGATTTTACCTGTCTGCAACTGGTCTGGCAATGTTTTCAAATATCTCTTCTTGTTTGACTGCTTGATCAAAAACCTTTTGGAACCTGGACAAAGGTGACACAAAGTGAGAGGAGATGAGATGGATAAAGACACCACCGCCATGACACATTTAACATTACAAAATAAATCAGAATGTACTACTATAATATACTTTAGAAATTAACATTGCCATTTTATCTCAAACACAAAGGCTCAACACAGTTACCCACAGCAGTACTGAATAAGCACAATAGTCGATTTAATTGGCCAAGTGGCCAAGGAGGAGTTTAGTCATTCTGTTTTCTAAAACAGTCTCAACCCATCATGTTTTAACCCACAAGAGATGAGAGCGACGTGAGAGGAATCCGCCCAGGAAAACTGTTAAATGTGGAAATTTTTATTTCAATCAGGGCAAAAGGGAACCTCCACAGGCTATTTTAAGACTTTGTGGTTTTCAAAAGCCACTGCTTTGTCCACTGCTGTCAGACTCTCTAACTGTGAATTTAGGGCTTGGAAGCGTGGCATGGGCCCTGCCCAGAGGGTATATAAGGCTGCAGCCCTCACCACCAGCATTAAACAGATGTTCAGGCTCTGTACTAACAGAGCTGGTGGATGCAATGTTCATGGGAAAAGTTCTTATGTAACATTTAGAGCAATGGTGGGCAACATACATTCCTCTATGTTGTGTTATCTTTATTCATTCTAAACTCTACAGTTACACCTTTCTTGCAGACTCAATATTGCTTTTTCCAATGTAGAATAACATCAGGTGGTTGTCATTGTTTTGATGTTCTACACAAGCCTACAAGTAGGACTGGATTCAATTACACTATTATTATAAAGATGCTTCATATAGGCTATATGCAGTTATATTTATTATTAATCTTATTTCTATAAACAACCAATTGTTACTTTTACAAACATAGAAGATAAAACAGATTGGATTAATCTGTTGAAAGAGATGCTTCCTGAAGTATAACAAATACAAAAAAAAAGTCCTGTCACTACTCTACAGTTAAATTATTATTTCAAAGACCATACCAGTTTAATAAAAAAAATATTTAAGACAAATATTTGGCTGAGTTAGGAAAGAAAGCCAATGGAAGGTCACAAATACAGCTACCTGACATTCTACCTGAACTTGTAGCACTCCCTCTTGTTGTTTACAAAGCCATCAGCCAGGTCCCTGGGCACCACAAACTCCAGAAAATCACCTGTCTGCTCCTCAGTGTCCACAGAGTACACCTGAGGGAGCCAGGGACAACAGTAGAGTCAGTCATACAGTTTATGATTGTTATGCTATTATGGTACAGTATGTGTTGCCATACATGCAACCAAACTTAAACAAAAAGACAGTACATCATGTTAGGTCTAAAATATAACTTTGACTACTTGTGGTTTGGGTATTCCAGGCCCCAAAATGAACATATGGAGTTTATGATGTGTATATCCTGTGGAAAGCAATAGTTCTGATCAGTGTATGCAGGCAAGCTCTAAAATTCACCTCCGTTCACCAAAGCCTAAGGGGAAACAGAAAGAACATTAAACCAATATAGAATGAGTTTTAAGTGGGGGACATTTACATTGAGATTTGCTGGGTCAATCGGAACAACCCCCACCCTGTTTCTGAGCGTCAGCATGTTCTGGCATACGTTTCCAATGGACACTGATGCAATAAGTCCCCAGGGTTTCAGAAATAAGAGATAAGTTCTAAATGATTGGACTGTTTATCACTGTCACCCTGCGTGCAGTATCGCCTCCTGACCACCATTGTTTTGTTGTGTTCAAATGGACATGTGTGGAGATTCAAACAGCTCCAAGGAGGTAGCTGTGCTTATTTCACTTAGTTGGATATAGTCAGGTCAAACTAAAGTGCCAGGGAAACCCTCAAAGTAATTTGATTATTTCATCCATCAGCTGCTGTGCTCAGACATGGGGCATAATAGAGAAGAAAGTGCTGCCAGTGGAGTTTTTCATGGAAATTTGAACTTTTGTTTTGTTTTTTGACATCTGTACAAAGACTGTCCTTATAGGCCGGGAGCCAGGTCTACCCCTCAGGATGTTTTTTGCTACCTTTTTTTCACTATTATTTCCTGTTACCCCATACATTGGGCCATCACAAGTTGATAACCTCCACTTCCAACTCGGGGCCGTTTGGCCTCAGGGGCCAAAAGACCCCCTTTTTGAGGAAAGCGTCTGGCGAAATGATGTAATTGCATATATTAGGGTACTGCAACTACATAAACGGTCAGATAACTCTGAAATTTTGCATGGTGTATCCTGACACATAGGGGAAGCTATCAGAATAATATTCTGGGGCTTACTGCCTTTCTATTTTCAAATATCACCCTCAGTTTATCCTAAAAGACAAAAAAATGTGTGTCTGTCTGACAAACTGTCATCAAAGGTGATCATTTTCAAGCATTTTATCATACATATCACTGCCTTCCATGGATATGAAAAACTTCCCACATTTGTAGGCTTCAATTTAAGTCCAAGATGACTTTTCTATCTAGAAGATTACTCCTGCTATGACCAAAGTTCTCCAGTGTGCCTCTACCTCAAATCGGAGAAAACAGAACTTTCAGCATTACCCTTCCAAATGGGATTAAGCATGTTTCTTGCATATAAAGAATATCTTAAACAAGAACTGAGACTTGAGTTACGTACTACTACACCTTCTGAAGTTAATTGCATGAAAAGTGAATAACGTTACACCCCTAGATGGACCAGAGCATCAGGGTGCAACATAAAACAAAACAGATTTACACACACCAACACACTAACCAACCGACGCACTAACCAACAGACGCACTATCCAACCGACGCACTATCCAACCGACGCACTATCCAACCGACGCACTAACCAACTGACGCACTCACCAACCGATACACTGACCAACTGACGCACTCACCAACCGATACACTGACCAACTGACGCACTCACCAACCGATGCACTAACCCTGTTTCATGTCACATCCCACCTAAAGTTATTCAGCAAGGACTGTTTGGAGGTAAGTTGATCTATTTTTCTGGCTATAGAAGGTGATCGAGTCTATTGAGAGATTGGTGTCTTATATTTTTCGACATGAAAGGTGGCAACTCTACTTCTAGAGTAATAACATTAGCAATCAGCAGTTAACTTGTAGATTGTGACTTAGCATAGCCAGCGACATGTAGCTAGCTATTAAGAGCAGGAGTGGGAGACTAGGTAGTGCGAGCAGAAGTGGAAGAGAAATTATGAAATTATAATTTTTAGCAACTCTACTTCTAAAGTGATAACATTAGCTAGTTAGTTTTCAAATGTGAACAGTGTGTGTGTGTGTGTGTGTGTGTATACAATATTTCACTGTTGTAATCAAGAATTTAAGTCCGTTTCTGAGTTTAGACGTCAATAAATGTGAAACATTGTATCTCAATTAATGTCTATTGGCACATTGAATACATTATTTCATTGTAGTAATGAATACATTGATTTTCAGATGGGTGCAATGCAACAGTACATCTAAAACAGTCAACATGTCAAAGAAACGACAAGATGATGAAGACTGGACAGCTGGCCAGAGTTACTAAAAGAAAAAGAAGAAGAATCAGCCACCACCTCAGCCATGTCTGGAAAACTGCATCCTGCATGGTTGCAAGGGGACAATAAATGCTAAGTTCATACCTTTGTCTTCTAAGGCTGATCCACTGAGTGCATTTACTGCTATCCATGGTATGAAAATCAAACTTCAGACACAAAAGTTTGATTACGGTGGTATGCAAGATGTCTGTGAATCAATTCCTGATGAATTGTCTTCTGATTGTGGATATCATGAAGACTGTCGACACATGTTTTTCCGCAATGCTAACCGTGCTTTAAGCAAGTATCAAGCAGAAACTAGCTCCACTAGACCGACACGTGAGCATGTGGATTCTTCAGTTTTGTTTTGCAATTATTGCATATTATGCAAAGGCAGCACAGTGAAGAAAGTGTCTGGGAACAGATATAGCTTGCAGAAATTCCAATCAAATGCATAAAAAAATATAGAGAAAAAAGCAGTGGAACTTGGTGATAAAGACTTGTTGTGCAAAATCAGAGGAGTTGATCTTTTTGCCAAGGAGGCACAGTTTCATGATTGCTGTCGCAAGCAGTACTTAGTAAAGAGAGCACCCCAGCCTAACACTTCAGCTGCAGCGTCTGAAATAGCTACAAAGAAGGCACTGATCGGTAAAGCTTTCACTCGGATGCATGACCATATAAAATAGGAAGTTATCCAAAAGGGCCAGGTCATCAAACTTGCTCATCTCACAATCTTGTACAATGACACCTTGAGAGAATTCGGAGAAGCAGCTGTTACTGAGATCACAAGCCATAACCTGAGACAAAAAATAGAATGCTACCCTGATCTTAAAGATTGTATTGACTTCTCATCTTGCCCATTCAAAGACACATTTTTGTTTAGTACATCCCTCGAGTTCATGAGGGCGACAGTGCGTTCAGCTAATGAGTTGGGAATAACTGATTGGAGAAAAGAGGTCAGCCATGATCTTCACGGGAAAATCTTAACAGCCTTCAAAAGCTCTGAACCACTACCTTGGCCTCCAAGGGCTCATGATCTCCATGATCCAAATGAGGAGATTGCCCCTGAGGTCTTACAATTTGTTTTGGACCTCATCTGTGGAGATAAGAATCCCTCATGTCGGGAGGAAAGTCTGGCATCATCTATTTCTCAAGACATCTGCAGAGCAGTTACATTGGGTCAATGGAAGATGAAAAAGCACATCTTGCTATGTATGACACTACGCCATCTCTTCAGATCCAAGAGCATCACCACTCTGATAAATAGGCTTGGTCACTGTGAGCCATACACATATTGAGCTTGAAACGGCTCTAGCAAATGCAATCGTGGAAAGTGCCTCAATAGTCAGCAACTCGGATATTATCAAGGGGCAACCTGATGGAGCAGTCTTCCACAGTGACTGGGACAATTTTGATCAGCTAGTATCAGATGTTTATGGGGCAGGGTCCATTCATACCGCTGCAGGGATCTACATGCAAGATCTAGGTTCCTGTGCAGATGCAGAAGCCCTTACCTCAGAACAGCCTACACAGGAGTCCTGTGCAGATGCAGCAGGACTTACCTCAGAACAACATACACAAGAAACTCAGCCTACAAAAAAACAGAGATCATTTAGAAGTCCTGCCCCAGAGTTGCCAACTTACTACAAGAGGAAACGATCTGAACCAACTAACTTGGTGTCATCTAGGTCAAATAACTCAACCACATACAGCCAATCAAAATTCTCTGATACTGATCTAATTTGGGTCTTTGCTCTATGAAATCAGCACATCCCTGGTTTGTCGGGCTGGGTGTCTGTTACTGGCCAGTCTCCAAAATGCCTCACCACAATTGGGTACTATCCCATGATCAATGCTCCCATAACTGACTTGGCAACCATTCAAGAATGCCTTAGATGCAACCAAGCTGCGTCCTCTGAAGCTGGACAAGAGTACAACATGAGTACATTCGATCTAGGTGCTTGCATGAAAGCATACCCTCTAGTATGGAATGAACCTGAAAAATACCAAAAAAATATCATCCTCATTGGTACATTCCATTGCTGTGGAGCATACATGAAAGGCATAGGCAGAAGATACTGTCAAGGGAGTGGATGGGTAGAAGTGGCTTTGGAAGCAAAACTGATCACCACTGGCTCGGTGACTGGGGTCACTGATGGAAAGAATTGGGACAGAGCAATGAACACACACAAATCCATGCTGGAAGCTCTAGAGAGACTCCTCTATGATAAGTATCTGGAAACTCATGAACCACTCTCTCCAGAAGGGACTGCATTCCTGAAAAAGCTCACTCTAAATGAATCTTCTCTCACTGAAGTTCTCTCATCAGATGATGTATGTCACCACATGGCAGAATATAATGCATTCAGAGAAGCAGTAAGAAATGGGGAGCTGGGAGAAACTGGACAGTTTTGGATGGAATACATGGTCTGCACCTGGCTCATCCTGTCAATGAATAAGGCAATCAGAATGAATGACTACGATGGATACAAAGCCACCTTAAACAACATGCCAGACCTCTTCTACTGCTCAGACCAGCATAACTATGCAAGATTCCTCACATACTTGGGATACTTTCTTGAACACATTAAGGAGATACATCCAGGATCTGAGAAACTTTTGCGTGCTGGAGCAATCAGTGTATCAAGATCACATATCCCAGGCAACCGCTGTAACACTGACAAAACGATAGATGAGACAGCTATGAAATGGCTCAAGTCAAATTCAGGGTCTGGAACATATTCTGCAGGGATCTGTGGAATCACCAGTAACTATGAAGCCAGCCAACGTCATATCCTGACTGCCCATGCCAAAGGAGAGTATGTAGAAGAGATGTGGAAAATGACAAGCGACCGAGGTGAACATACAGAGAAGCAGCAAAGAGATCTAAGACCACGTGAAATCACTCGGTCTGAGAAGCAAGTTCAGCAAACAGTAAAAGCATTTCAGAATTTTATCAACCCATTTCAGCTTGGGACTTCTCAGCCCTTGACAAGTTTGACTTCAGGAGCAGCTATGCCAGAAGAGGTGCGCTATGATGTGCTGAATGGCCTGAAAAATGGCAAAACTCAAAAAGAGAAGTTCATCCATGATCGACTTCAAACAAAAAAAGTCCCTTTCTTTGAACCTATCAAGAGGAACAGATTCAAGACAATGTCATCTACCACACCTAAAAGGAAGCTTGTGGCATCAAACCAGAAAGTGATCTAGTACAAGGCCACAAGTGGGTTCATCATTCAGATCTTCATCAAATCACAACAACTCACGTCACAAATAAGCATCTCTGACCTAATGACCTATCCCTTGACTCTGACACCATACTCCATCTCAACAATCGATGGCTTTTTCGCAAAAAACAACAAAGCAAATGGAATGAACTACATGATCAAAGATGCTGAGAATACACAACTTCCTTCTCCAAGCCAATGTGCTCTCATTCAAGATGGAAACTCCTCATTCTACATGCGCGATGTGCCACGAACAATGAATACAATATCAGAGCGCATCTTCAAAAGTCTGCCGGCTGCAGCTGAAACAGTATTCAGCACAAACACTTACCTTGACCGTCTTCATTCACCAAAATCAGCTGAGAGGGATCGCAGAGGTTGTGGTGAACGTTTTATGGTGAATGGACTGAACGTGCATCGACCCACTGATTGGAATGGTTTTCTCACAAATGATGAAAATAAGCAGGCACTCATCCATTTACTTCTGGATCACTGGAGCGCTAAAGATATGATGGAAGACATCCTCCGAAGGCCTGTTATTTTCGTAGAGGCTGGTCAAGCCTTCAAGATAGAATGCAATGCTGGAGTGATGTCTAATAAGCTTCTTCCTGAGATCTGTTCAAAACACGAAGAAACGGATGTGAGGGTGATCATTTATATGTAATATATCCAAACCAAAATGCCTCACATCAAAACAGTCAGAGTCAGAGCAAAAGACTCTGACATTTTCTTCATCCTCTTGTATTATGCAAAGTCATCAACTGTCAACATCTTTGACATGGGAGATCGACTTATCAACATCAACCAGCTGGCCGAAGATTACTCAGAGGAACACATTTCAGCTCTTCTGGCCTTGCATGCATTCACTGGTGCTGACTGCACATCAGCATTTAAAGGCAAAGGGAAAGTGCGACCAATGAAGATTATGAATAAGAACTCAAAGTTAATCCAGATCTTTGCTGAGGTTGGGAACTCTTGGGAGCTTGATGAGCGAATTCTCAATGGTTTTGAAGAATTCACCTGTCGCCTTTATGGTTTTAGTCATCAAATCAAGAAGGTTGATCAGGCAAGAGAAATGAAACTAAAGAAAATGTGTGGCTCAAGCCTTGAACTTCGACAGGGTATCTCTGTTGATCTCTCCACCTTCCCAGCCTGCAAGAGGGTCCTCTTACAGCACATCAGAAGAGTCAACTTCCAGGTATGCATCTGGAAGAGGGTTCACGAGCACTACCCAGAGATCCCATCCCCTCTTGATCATGGAAATCATGTAAACGCAGAGACTGGCAAGCTGGAACCGCTATGGTTTGAGGGTGACGTCATCCCCAAAGCCCTCGTTGATGCTTTGGCAGAAGAGGAAAAAGATGAGGATGACTTTGTCGATGAACTCCATACAAATATAGAAGATGATGATGATGATGATGATGATGATGATGAGGAGGAGGAGGAGGAGGAGGAGGAGGAGGAGGAGGAGGAAGAAGAAGAAGAAATTGATCATTAAAATCCAGTTCTATCATTGCAATTTTCTTGTTTATTTTTGATAAAAACTTAATACTCAATATAATACTTTTACTAACTTATTCTGTGCAGAGCAGCCAAACTATACTAGAATCCTCACACCTTAGGTTAATTTTATGAACACATCCTGGATCAGAGAAATGGTATCAGTGTAGCCAGAGCACATATCCCAGACAACTGCTGCCCCACCGAGAAAGCAATAAAAGAGACTTCATAAATAAAGTCTTCTCGGACATATTCTACACTAATACAAGATGGTAAGAAGCTACAGCATAGATGAGCAGCAAAAAGGTCTAAGAAGCAAAGAAATGTGTTTTATTTTATGTTTGAGCTGTATTTAAGTGTCTCCATTTGGCTGTATAATGTGTATCTATAGTTAGTAATATTTTCTCTTATTTGGGTACCGTGTTTTGTGTGAACCCTCCTTTGCTTAATCTTTTGTTTTATGTTGCACCCTGATGCTCTGGTCCATCTGGTGGTGTAACGTTATTCATTTTTCATGCAATTAACTTCAGAAGGTGTAGTAGTACGTAACTCAAGTCTCAGTTCTTGTTTAAGATATTCTTTATATGCAAGAAACATGCTTAATCCCATTTGGAAGGGTAATGCTGAAAGTTCTGTTTTCTCCGATTTGAGGTAGAGGCACACTGGAGACCTTTGGTCATAGCAGGAGTACTCTTCTAGATAGAAAAGTCATCTTGGACTTAAATTGAAGCCTACAAATGTGGGAAGTCTTTCATATCCATGGAAGGCAGTGATATGTATGATAAAATGCTTGAAAATGATCACCTTTGATGACAGTTTGTCAGACGGACACACATTTTTTTGTCTTTTAGGATAAACTGAGGGTGATATTTGAAAATAGAAAGGCAGTAAGCCCCAGAATATTATTCTGATAGCTTCCCCTATGTGTCAGGATACACCATGCAAAATTTCAGAGTTATCTGACCGTTTATGTAGTTGCAGTACCCTAATATATGCAATTACATCATTTCGCCGGACGCTTTCCCCAAAAAGGGGGTCTTTTGGCCCCTGAGGCCAAACGGCCCCGAGTTGGAAGTGGAGGTTATCAACTTGTGATGGCCCAATGTATGGGGTAACAGGAAATAATAGTGAAAAAAAGGTAGCAAAAAACATCCTGAGGGGTAGACCTGGCTCCCGGCCTATTATAGTAAGGATAGTATTAGACACTTACGTATATGTTTAAGAAGCTGAAATCAGAACAGAATGAGATTTGCTGCTTTTCTTGTCCATTCTGAATTTGGCGCATTACAACCTGATGGCTGCGTTGATGTGTACAGAATAGGCTTGATATTCATTGTATGGGTGACTTTTGGTTGTCAATGAGACGCCCTTTATTTGAACTGATTGTAATACAGCAGCTTTAATATCCAAAGAGGGAGTTTGAGTTTTAAGCACGAAAGAGACGTACTGGAAACATACTGAGCATCAGACCAAAACACAAGCTGTTAGAATCTTCAACTCAAAGCTTTCAAAACTGATATCAGCTGAACACAATAGCAAAGAAATACAGTATAGTCATTTTACTGTGTTCTAAAGTGTCTAGGTTGCTTGCTGTAAAGAGCAAGTGACAACACAGACTATAAAGTAGATATTTTTACATGTACTAGCAAGAAAAGCACGGGTGTAATTGAAAACACTAATGATTGTATTCCATTTAGATGTGCCAGTTCCAGGCCCTGGAATTCTTGATGAGAATGAGGGAGACATTTAATGGAAGGAAGCCATTTTTACTAATGTCATGTGTTAACTTATACCAAAATGTCTGTGGCGTAAAAGTTTTTGGTAATCGTATCAATTGTTTTAACGTTTAACGTTCTACACTGGTAGAAATAACGTAATTTGCAGTATAAACCAGCATGCCTCTTCTTATAGCGTTAGAAAAGCCTCGTAAATATACGTTAACGCTAACGTTATGCAATCTTCTAACTTCTAACTTCCTAACCCACGGCGTAGTGTTTTGTTAAATATTGAGCTTTAGATGTAAACTTACCGACGCAGGGTTCTTAGTGGGTTTAACGCGACCAAATATCTGTATCGTCTGTTTCACCATTTTCTATAAAACTAAACTGTTTGGTCCTGTTATGTTCCTTTAGCACATAGTAAGACTCTCTGGTTAGCGTGTTAGCGGTACTGTGTTCTTTGAAGTTTGTTGTGGCTGGTTGCGAGGTGACGGCGGTCGCCTCCACCGACAAAGATCGTCTATACTTGTTAAGCTGAGTCATTGTGTAAAAAGCAACCTTTCCATCTCTCTCTCTCTCTCTCTCTCTCTCTCTCTCTCTCTCTCTCTCTCTCTCTCTCTCTCTATCTCTATCTCTATCTCTCCCTCTTTCTCTCTCTCGCTTTCTCTCTTTCTCTTACTCTCTCTTTCTCTTTCTCTCTCATTTTAAACACGTTGTCAGAAGTAAAGATAAAACCGGGATGTGGTATTTTCCTCTGATGTTTATTCTCCTCTACTAAACTGGGGGGTATTCCAGAAAGGAGGTTCAACAAACTCTGAGTCTATCCCTGAACTCTGAGTTGACTTACTCTGAGATGGGAAACTCTGAGTATCCGGTTCCAGAACAGCTGATCTGAATTAGTTAAATCAACTCTGAGTATGTTCACCTCGAGTTACGCGCGTGCACAACCACTATAAAAAGCCACCGACAATGGAGCCCTGATACCACGAGTGTCACCACGACAACGGAAAAAAAGGGATCGAGTTACTTTACTCCAATAGAGCTGGAGGTCCTAATGCAGGCGTACGTAGAATATGA